>OX346728.1:12410000-13010000 GCA_947063395.1 Hemistola chrysoprasaria | reverse complement strand
AATAACTATCATCATCATCAGCCCACGTCCACTGCTGGACAAAGGCCTCTCTTAATTTGCACCAAACGATCTTCAATCTCTCTACGATCTCTAAGAACAATCTTCAGCTCTACTAATAATATGGAGGGGATTTTGCCTTAATCACCACGCTTGGCAGGCGGCTTGGTGATCGCAGTACTTAGTTGGAAATAGTTTTGGAATTTTGGAATACATGGAAAAGGAGAGCGCTGCTGCCCACTCTCCAAATATGTCCCTCAACCACACGGCCATAACCAACATACAATAAAAGTAAATAAATAAATACAAGTAAATACTATAATGGCGTTTAAATAGACTATTTTTAGTCAACTCAAATAAATTATAAAAATCCATAATTTCCCTTGCATGAGACAAAGGACATAAGGCATAATTAGCGGAGACCAATTTGTTGGTCTTGGTCGAACACTCCCTCTCTGCCATCAAGAAAGTGAATGATTAATTAATCATTTCGTTGAAGTAACAATATTATGGTGAGTAAATCAATTAGGACTATTTTATGACCATCTACTTTTTATATTTTAGTTTTCCTCTTTAAGCGGTATACGAAATTTTACTTGAATTTGTGATTTTCAGATGTGATTTTACATCTAAAATAATGTATTTTTATAAGTTTCAATGCATATTATGTAACGTTACGGTATTCGTAACGTACCAATGTAGGTACCTACCTAAGTCCTACTTAGTATAAGCACTACCTAGGTAGATATTATGATAAACAAAATAGAATTAAAATTAAAAATTTATTTACTTTATATTAAAACATTAGATTAAAAATAAAGAGACTAAAAAAAACTATTGAGGGAGGAGGTGTGAGGTCGGCAGCTGTTGCAGAGGGTTCTTTGAAGACCGTAGGACGCCGCCCGGGCGCCGCCGACCGCAGATGTGACCTCAGGTCGGTGAGGTCCCCAGCCAGACGAAATACCACGAACAGGTATTGTGCACCTCCCCCTCGGTACGCCAGAATAATAGGGAGAGTTGGCGTACCTGAGTTCCTCTATTTGTTAAGCTCTTGATGATTCAAGGGGAGGGCACAATTCTATCTTCTCCGCAGGTACCCCTCTGGAGGCCTCAAGGGACAGCGTTTCCTGGCCTTCTTTTATTTTATTTATATCTCCAAGTTGTCCAAGTTTGTCGACCAAGTGTTGAATAGAACAAGTTGTAGAAGGTTCAGACCGGACCGAGAATAGTTTCCGACTGAGCCTGACTACGATTAAGAATAATAATCAGAATAAGAATCCGAATGAGAATCAGATTGAGAAATCAGAAGGAGAATGACCAAAAGTATCCAGGACTCCGCTTTTTATCCAAATTTTCCCAGTTAAATTTCGAAACCCCAAATTTTGAATTTAGTTTTAAGAAAAGTACATGCAGCCAGTAAAAAATAATTAAAACTTTTTAACAAGGTATGTAACCTCTACAGACATCAAGTAAAAATAGTTGAAACCATTGAGAAAGGTATTCAACCTCACAAAATTTAAAAAAATATAACTAGGATTTAAAGACATTAGACAATTTGAATGTGTCAATTATAAACATGTCAGTCAAAATTGCAAAAATTAATAATGTAAACAAACCAAATTTTCAGTTATTTCAGCTAAAATCGATAGAATTATGAAGAGAAAACGAAGACGACATGCTTACAATTTTTTAGTGGACGATTTTCAAGCGAAATAATGACTAAAATACCAAAATACATCAAATGTGTAGCAAAGGATAATTCAGATAAAAAAACATAAAAGTGTTCAAGAAAATAAGGTAATATTTACAGTATAGTATGTATAATATTACAATTATGAAAGACTATTTCAATTATGATCAAATAATAAGTGAGCTTTTTTATAATTTGGTTTTGATTAATCGAATTCAAACCACCGAATGTTAGAATATCACATTATTTTTGAATAGTTTTTACATACAATTACATAATGTATGGATCACTTTTTACCAGTTTTTTTACAAAATTTCTGAGTAAGAAAAGCGGCTTTGCCCGCTCTCAATTATGAAATATGAGAGTTTTATACCAAAACTATAACGACCTTTTTGGACCCCTTAGAATGTGAAATATTAAAAATCCTTTCATAGCACACGTCCAGACAATGAAAAGAACCTACATTCAAGTTTCAAGTCTCTAGGATCAGTGGTTTAGGCTCTGCGTTGCATGTCAGTCAGTGAATCATTTAGGATTTTATAATATATAGTATGTAGTTATTTCTACTTTCGTTTTTTGTTTATTATTATTGTTGTCCGTGCTCTACCGTTGTGTACTGCCCTATTTGCCAATATTTTTCAATTTTCTTTCATAGCGGGTGCATTATAATTTTTATTGTGAGCTTCATTGTGTATTGTGCGGGGTCGCATTGTGTGGTCTATTCAACGGCATACCCTATTACGGTTTCGGTAGGAATGCTTATTACTTCAAATTTTATGACCGCCTTTGGGTTTTCTATACCATGAAAAAATTTACCTATGCCTCTAATGTATCTATTTTAAAAAATAATAAAAAATGAATTTTCTTATGTTATTAATTTTATAAAAACAACATTTCTTGGTTTGCCAATGTAGAATTAAATCAACAAAGAATCAAGACTAATAAAATAAGACTAAGTACTCACACAATTTCCCGAGTATAATAAATGAGTTTTAAAATATTTTTTTTACACAATTATTAGTGGTCTGTACGTAGCTTAAGAATAAATTCAGATTCACAAATGTAACACTTACCCTACAAAAGCTCATCGCGCCAGATGGTACCTGAAAGCAAACAAACGGTGTTAACGAGATTGCATTAATCAGCAAAATAACTCTTTACCAAAATAGGATTTCCCAAAAAAAATCGTTAGTTAAAGATAATAATATATTTTATCAGGATGCAAAGCTGTTCACAACCGTATCTGTGAGGGAGGCCGAAGTTTCGCAGTGGACGTCCTACGACTGAAATGATGATAAAAAAACATAACATCACACCTTTCTCTCAGAAGGAGTATCCTGGTGTGAGTAGGCACACTCACCCTAATAATATTTCTATAAGTCTCATGTAATAAGCTCGTATTGCTAAAACGAGGCACAAATCCAGGCTGTTATTGAAAAATCCTATTGTATTCATTTAAAAATGTAATGCAACCTTGCATGAGCTGGGAATCGAACCCCCCTCATGCACAATAGTAGCGCTTGCGATCACAATGGTAAAGTGATGAATATCTCCTTCAGATATTCGAGGCATGACCCGTACGGAAGCTCTTAGCACACTTGCTATTTTAGTTCACGTTAATTTTCCTGCCGTAAAGAATAGCATAAGAGTTGTAAATAGTTAATGAACGTAGCGGAAAGGCTCACGAGTCACGGTGAGGTCGGGCGGGAAGGGACGGCAGGTTAATAATCTATTAAACTAGTAACTAGTGCTTCGTTCTTCCTTGTGTGGGAACTGCGGCCTGTTTTCTATTTGCTTTGATGCGTCCACACATTGGGTATATTTGCAACAATGCAAATGCTAGCTTAGTCAAGACATATTTATTGTAATTTATGGTTTTCATCATAGATGGCATAGAGATAATACTCTAACATGGAAATATAGTGTCTAATTTTTAGACATTATTTCCGCCACTACAAAAAGACATAAATAGAATAATCAAGACATAATTATTGTAATTTATGGTTTTCATCATAGATGTCATAGAGATAATACTCTAACATGGAAATATAGTGTCAAATTTTTAGACACTATTTCTGCCACAATAAAAAAATCATAAATATAAGATCCACCATATTGCATTTGAAATTAAATATCAAATCAAGTTGGTCATACGTGTAGCTGAGACGCACACACGCACAGTGAACCTGGCATTTTTGGTTGTTGTAAGTATTACAATGATGCACAGTCTACCAAGCCCCTATAATAATAATACCAAATGCCTAATAGTTCATCATATATTAAGGTTTTACAATATCGAATCCAGAGGACGGGCAACCAACCCGCCTGCCAAGCGTGACGAGTATTGCCTAAAACCCCCTAAGAAGAGGCCTATGTCCAGCAGCCAGCAGCGGACCTTGCTACGGCTTACATGATGGAAGTCGCTGGTTAATGCTAGATAGTCTTAAGTTAGTCCAATGAAAACGCCTAATAATGCAATTAATTATGTAAAAAAAGGTCCAAACGGTCTTGATTGGAGATGTTTTGATGTACAAAAAAAAAAAAAAAAATTTTACATTATCAAAATTAAATTATTAAAAAAAAAAAAATGGCTCATTTATTAGATCATAATTGAAATGTTCTTTCATGTGATGCATTAAAACTTATAAAAATAATATTTTAACTATAAAATCACGTCTGTAAAATAGCAAAATTTTATATACGGCTTCGTTAATCAAATGGCATGAGAACAATTACCTACTTCTCTAATTTCCAAGCTACTGACCGACACAAAGCCCGCATTCGAAGCAAGCGTCTAAATTCACCGGTCGCACCTCACCACAAATTACTACGAGGAAACAATCGCTCGGTCCCGCTTCCCCTAAATTTATCGCCACAAAATTGCCCCAATTACATGCCCCATACGTAAGGGATCGATCAATATAACTAATTACTGACCCCCGAAAATTCACGATCTATTTTATTGAAGGTTTTTTCATTCTTTCCCAACTGTAAAGTGCTTTACTTAATGGGAAACACATGGTGCCTTGTATAAAGAGTCTTGCACACGTGAGCAGTTGGCATTGACAGGCCATGGTGTAGATGGAGAATTTGTGGAGTATCATCTCAAATCGCCATGTACCAGTCGTGGCCAATTTTGCGTCAGAATTTTGTTGCCATCCTGTCAAAAAATACCAAGTCGATGTTTCGTATTCTCCTGTTTCCTCCGAATATTATTAAATAAATTCTATTCGATAAAGGATTTGTTGGTTTCAGGGTCATATCGACTGGCCTGATAAAAAGATTTTCAAATGTGCATAAATAATATTTTTTAGCATCGCGATTAATTATAATAAACTCGGAAAATGTTCTACTAAAATTGAAACGCGTGTCTCCATTGAAAAAATACTTAGTACTTAACCTCACTTCATTCACATAAAAGTTTATTTCGTTGCAAATCAAATTATAAATTAATCGGTGATAATAAGAGGGCTACTATGTTTGGGAATATTATTGCGAAAACATTCTCCACCCGGCAATAATATAGGATCTATATATAATATAAGTTTTTCTGGGCCCAGCTTCCTTGGATTCTGAGTCTATTTCCATTTAAGCCTAATATATTTGAGATGAATTAAACTATGTTTCTATTTTAATTATAATTTTCTTTCAAATACACTATTATTCTTTTAGTAAACGTCAAAGCTAGGAAAACTTGTATTTTAGGCGTCATCTATTGTAGGTATATTTATCGTTTTCTTGCTTACTTCAAAGTAATCTTTTATTATCATACTAATGTTATAAATCTCAAATCTCAGTACAATGTAAAACGTGACATTTGTAACAAAACGTTATCGTGTTCAAACTCGACTTCAGCGCCATCTAGCGCTGTTTTTTTGTGTGTACGTTTTTTCCCTTTTCACGCTAAAATTACTGAACCGATTGAGCTGAAATTTGGATTTTGATAGATAAGACCCTGAAATAGCACATAGGTTACTTTGTATCCCAATATTCCCACGGGACAAAGACAAAGACTACGCGGGTGAATACGCGGGGCGCAGCTATTTTATTAATAATGGCTGATTGTTCACTATTACTATATACAGGACTTATACTATATACTATGTACAGGTCTATGTATTGTCGTGGATTTACCGACTTAAGAATAGTGCTCCACCCTCTCTACTCGTGGTTGCCGTAAGAGCCGGCCAAGGGTTAACAGATCCAGAAGACGGGCAGCAACGTCCTCTGCAATAAACCATCGAACTGCGCTCGACAACCCGCCTGCCAAGCGTGTCGAGTATTGGCAATACCCCCCTTTATAGGGGAGGCCTATGTTCAGTAGTGGATTACCAACGGCTGAGATGATGATGATGTACAGGTACATCATGAACACTTTAGTACCTTTTCGTATTAGGATAAGGAGTAACAAATAATCTTGTTACTTAGCTCAATTCACGTGCAATGAAAAATTATGTCTATTTCCGAAGACTAAAGATTGATATCGCATGTGGCATATGCGAAACAAGGCTTTGTGCGGAATGATTTGTTTTATTTTTTAGTAATTAGCACTCTGTGGCACGCTAGAACGCCATAAAGCTTTTATCGATCAGGGTTCAAAGAATTCATAAGTAGAACTAGTTAAGTTTATATTTCCTTAATAGGTAACATAAAAAAAACATATAAACATACATTCACGCCTTTTTCCCGAATGGGTAGGCAGAGGTGTACCCTATATACTCGTATAATATATATAATGGGTAACATCACTGCTCCAATTTATATTGGAGCGGTGATGTTACCTATTTGATACTTTTAAAGAGACCAAAACTTGAAAATCGTGTCTGATCTTGTCAATTCAAAGTTAATTTTGTAAGAAAAGAACTCAATTTTCATACTTACTACAGCAATTAAAAGACCACATAAGAAATCTATTAATACGAGTAATTTCATAACGCACCCCAAATAATTATCGTGCAAAAATTTACAGAGAAACTAACTAGTGGGTGAGTATCTAATATAGTAAGTTAATATCAATTGTAGTGTTTTTGGCTCCTTCTACTAGGATCCACAACTCGGCTCCACATGTGGATCAAGGACACCATTTTCCCCACTAGAATCCACAGCGGAGCCATGGACACTTATTTTTCCACTCAAAGCCACATAATGTTTTGTGGTGTTTGTTGTACCATCATCTGTCGCGCTGGCATCCCCCTTCCCGTGTTGCCATCGCGCCCTCGCACATACCATAGATCTTCCTTAAACCACACGTTGCCATTAATACTTTCCATAAAACCACCAAAATGTTCAGAGAATCCGTAGCAGGCGCGTCACAAAATAACATCAACCCTACAGAAGATAAAGTAAACTATGTCCCTATCATTTTATTTTCATTTCTAAATCCTATATTTTTTTGTAGTGAACGTCCAATCACAGGGATTCTAAGAAGGTCACCATTAAGAAACCGAGAATATATAAGAGATACATTAAAAGCAAAAAAACATTTTTAAAAAAAGCTTTTAACTACCCCACCATCGTGGATGGTCCGCCATATTGGATTTAGAATGACGCCAAATTATTTTTCGAGCTACTCTCAACAAGCCCTTTCATTTCATATCCATATTGTAGAAATGCATTAAAAATAACTATTCCACCATCTTGGATGGTCCGCCATATTGGATTTAGAATGATGTCACACACCATATCGTGCATTGTCATCCAAACTAAACGTGTATACAAAATTTCAGCTCAATCTGTTAAAGATATCTACTTCAAAATTGAGTTCAAAGATTTCACCCGAACAAACATTCTTACATACATTTCAAGTTAAATAAAAGCTTTTAAAAAAGCTAATGTGACAGGGACATAGTTTACTTTACAATAAAAATATCACAAGGGGAAACAGGGGACTACAAAACATTGTTTTGCTAAACTTTTCATAGGATTGTGTCAAATTCCTAAAAGGCCGCGTACGCTGTTAACAGTTCGCCAATTCCGTTCGGATGCCTAAGTTCGTCCGTTAGGCTCATAAAGGTTTCGATCACCGCGCCAAGTTTTCTATAGAAAAAGGTTCTACTGAAGGTCATGAAAGGTTCAATTTAATCCGATTAGGGAAGTTTACGGTGGACTTGAAAGTTAGACTACGCAAGTTGGGTCATTAATGAAACAATCGAGAAACTTCTTATGATAAAGTATTTTTATTGCTATTTAGTTTCTCAGATATTGGTTTTTTAGGAGAATATTTATAAAGGAACGCATCGCGAGAACGTGTACTTCATACTGCGAAATTAACGTATTCAGGAAAAGAAAATGAGCGCTGGTACCAGGATTGTACCCACCTAGATTTTAATGATTTTTAATTAGATCGGTATACCTACTGTTACTTACATCAATATTACAACAACTTGGTAACATTGACCTGATACTGCAATATCAGACTCAAATGTGTTATTATTACTTTGTTGAATTACCTTAGTGCACATTTTAATGCTCTTTCACATACCTACCTACTACTACTTTTAACTAAAATCTAGAACTCTATTTTGTGTATGAAAGAAAAGAAATAAGAAAAGACATCCTTACCTCTTGAATCTTCCTGTGTACAGTTAGTTTGTGCCACTGGTGGTCGTCGAACCTGGTCTTAGGAGGCTTGATGTGAATCTCCTGCTTGCCGTTGCCGAGTCCCATAGTAAGGGACACCCCACCATCGCGGACGGCTAGGTTTAGATAGTCTGCTTCATGACCTATTGGTAAATAAAGATTATTTTATTTTATCACTTCTGAATACAGAGAAAAGCTTAAAGATATTTCACGGAAAATTGAGACATTATTAAACATTGCCTTGTGGTTCCCGGATATATAATAGAGCCACCCTTTTCTCATCTGGTGGGAGCTGTGAGACCCATCGAAGGGACATATCAGAAAAATGAGCAACAGCGCTCTCCGACACCAAGTATTCCAACTACTGTGATCACCAAGCCCCACAACAAGCGTGGTGATTACGGCAAAATCACCCCCCATATGCCGACCATGTGATGTGAATAAAACATTTGTAATTTATTAATTAAAATGAAGTTTAAGGCTTTTACAATAATTGACCTGAGACTTAAATTCACATATCTTTAAAATGAAACAGTAGCGGGCATGCTACATACCGGCAAAGAAGTCTAGAAGATGCATGGCGTTAGGCAGCCAGTAAGTGCCAGTAAGTGTGCTGTGCCCGGTAGATGGCAATTGTCTCGCTTATTGTCATCTACTGGGCATCTACCTCTCTTGGTTCTCTCTCATGGTTACCTCTATTATATTCTAAAACTGGCGTTATGTGTGGGTGTTCCTCTTATGGTACTGAGTTCTGAGTACACCTATGCCTACTCCTTCGGGAAAAAGGTTTATTATTAATTACATTCAAACTGCGACCCGCCTGCCAAGCGTAACTATAATTGTTAAAATAATATATTTATATTAAAATACATTTCATAAAATTGAAATAAAATATAACTCTATAAACTCCCTCTAGAGAGAAAGTTGGTCCACTAAAAACTCCTACGTAATAATGTTACCATTAATGTAAATAAAAAAGTTCCAGAAGGACCCGTTCGTAGTATAGTGTATGAAAAATAAAAAACAGTTTTTTTTTATTTTATTTAAATTTGTATTTTAGTAATTTTCATACAAAAATCTCTTTACTGAGAATATAATATTATTATTATAATCTAATAACATATTTTAGTGACATAATATAGTTTATAAGCTCAAAAAATGGGAGAAGCCACTGGCTCCTGAAACACAGTTTATACTAGTTCGGGAGCCTATGGATTCAAAATAAACCTGTACCATATTTATTATGTCAATAAAGATATTGATTGATTGATTGGTATTGGCAAAACCTTTATTATGGGGGAGGCCTATGTCCAGCAGATATATGCCCCGCTTTAAATCCGGAGACCCTGGGACGAATCTCACCATGTGGACTTTTCACCTGGGCGCTACCGTGTTTCGGATGCCACGTTAAACTATGGGTCCCTATAGTTTCCTATAAGATAAGTAGGCGGCAGTCGTTAGGTTATGTCGGAGGCTGTGTAGGTATCGACGACCTGAAACTGACAATATGGGTTGTCCACATAACCCACATGAATTGACTCGAGCAGTGTAATTGGCGTAACCCGTTCTGTTAGAGAATAAATTCAAATGATTTATTATCGTAGATGACTTGCCAGTATAAAACAGTAGTCCATTAGGCTGTCGCGTCTTGAAGTAGAGAGAGATGGCGTCTTGCGTGCTGACGATGGGTTCTCCACCGGTCTGTGTGAGGTCGTACGACAGGAACTCTGCGCCACGGAATGTTGCTTCTGAAGGGGCTTTGTCTGAAACAAACGAGAAATTAGTTATTTTGCAAGGATAAGGACCCTTGCATAGGAAAAAAAATATGCGAACGTATAATTTTTATGCTTATTATTATTATTATTCTTTGTAATGATTATGCCTTGTGAATTATGGAATGTGATCATTATGCCTATATAATTGTATGCTTAAGTATATTATATGACAGTGGTTTAGAGCACTTGGATTTTCTAAAGGCTGACATGTCGACCTGTGGATATTAGAAGTGTTCTATGGCATAGTGTATTTTGTTAGGGTAGATAGTAAGTAGTTATAGCTCTATTGTTTAGTCTTTTACAAATAAACACAGTCTACCCTCATAAAAGTATATTATGCATATTATATTATCATGTAGTTGTAGTTACCTATGCCTAAAACGTTCATGCGTAATGATGATAATTATGCTAAAAAATTATGCCATGTGATATTTTGAATTATGATTTTATGAGAATAAATAGAGAACCCTCTTAAGGTTTAGCAACTACAGTAATGGCAGTATGTCAGCATAATGGTAACGGCCGCGAGAGGCATGACGATAGAAAAATTTGCTGTGCAACGAATACAGAATAGCATTCAAGCATTCTATCTCTTTTTCTATCGACCCTATCGATAGCAACGACGTACGGCGTTGACGCGAATAAAAATTAAACATTGACGTAAAGGTTGAGTTTATTTATAAAGGTCAAAAACGTTAACAATAGTTTGTAATCGAATCAAACAAAAAATAAATACTCGATTAGTTTTCCCGTAATATTACCACAGCTCCGTACGCGTTCACACTGCATGGATGTCGAAGCTACACTAAAGTAAGGTGCACGGAATGAAGTGCACTTTAGTCGAACAGTGTTCGGGACGCGAAATCTTATCTTTATTGTAGACCTCTTTTGCAGGGGGCCGCCTGGGGAAGTACCACACCTTTTGCCAGTTATTCATCCGCCAAGCAGTAATGTGCAAACATTACTGTGTTCCGGTCTGAAGGGCAATGTTATCAGCGAAAGTTTCAACAACTAATATCTCAGGGTGACAGGCGCAGTGCAGTGCCGCGCAGTATTTTGAATTTTAAAACACTGGGTGGCACTGAGTATGATTTGCTCGTCTTGTTACTCACTATCTAAAAAATAAAAAAATACATATGAAGCCGTCATAATTCTATGTATGAAGCCATCAACAAAAGCACAATACAATATGCTCACATGATCGTTTATCAGAGCTGATTTACGTCCAGTCCCAGGGCACCTAGCTCGAGCTCAAATTGAATCCATCCAATTGTCTGTCAGACCAACGGTAATCGAGGGACGGCCCTATTTATTATTTGCTGTGAATGCGAACCCGAACTTATATTAATCATGCAGCGAATAGTGATGGGCAACTTATCGATGTAGTTGCTATTTATCAAGATATATTGTAATTTTATAATTAAATCTATAAACCTAAACCACGGACCCAGCGACATAACCCGTCTATTATCACCGACATGGATTCCGTTTGCGCGGTGCATTTTTGTGATTTTTGTTAAGGCGGCGATTCTTGTGAACTAAGCGTGTGATGAAAGTGGAAAAAGCGAATTCATGTCTCAAGTTTTTTTTTTTGCTATGACATATATCTAAACAAAATTGATATAAAACAGTATGAACGGTGATGCCTGCGAAAGTTTAGAGAAATTGTGTTGCAGACACCAACTCCCGCCTTCTTAATAATTCGTTCTAGTTTAAGATAAAAAGAAAATTTTAATAATAATTTGCAGTAAATGAATACATAATATAATATCTGTGAAATAGATATTATAATATGTACTCTATCTAAAATCTCAGTTTTAAAAAAGTGGAGAAAAATAGTCTTTATCTACAACAACGGAGGCAGTGCGTAACAGTGTGTGGGTACGTATTTTGTAAGATACAATATTCTGTTAGGACATATTATCATGTGAAAGAGTCCATGAAACTGATAGCCGATGGGGCTGTAAGATTCTCGAATGGAGACCACGGACCGGCAAACTCAGCGTAGGACACCCACCTATTAGACAGGCAACCTAATGAAGACCCGCTTACAACCGCAATAGATAGAAATCTATGAGACATAAGTCCAGCACTGGTCGTCCTACGGCTGAGATGAAGATAATGATATTTGAAAACAAGATATGCCACGATCTACTTTTTTATTTTGATTCTGTTACTTCGTTACCTAACATTGTCGGTAATTACATAATAAGTTGCTATATTTTTAGGTTTAATGGATAGAAATCACTATTTTATTAATTTCTTATCACTTTATTCTTTTTTTATCTCCCATAAAGTTAATTAAAATGTTCTTTTACTTTTAAACTAAACCAAGAAAATAATTTTGACGAATATAACAAAAATATGTTGCAAAAACCATAAGAACAACTTTGTCAGGTTCAAAATTATCGATAACGACGTTTCAAAATGATTGCCTTTCCCTAGACACGTCAAGCTCTTTCATCGAACACCGCAATAATTTAAGCATTGAATTTAAAAGATTAATGTACTGTTCATGAATCAATGTTAATTATCTCACTGTTTATTTAAATTCTATCAACTTGATTCCTGCGACTTCTTTGCTGTATTCAAATATTTCGGGAATATTTGTCCTAGTATTAACCCATAGAAATCTATACTACAAGGTACTAGAAATCACATACCGTGATCTCAATCACTGCAAGAGGTGGATCTTCTTTTACCTGAGCTACGTTTTTGTATATCTAAGAGCTTATCACAGTGCAGGATTCTTTGTGTGCCGTTTGATTATGCGTTTGAATATAATACGCGTATGTAGTAGAGACATATGCGTAAAATGACGCATATAAAGTGCACTACTTGAACAAAGAGGTTTACTATCAGTGCCCGTTAGAATAGCGCAACTACCGCTGCCATGGGGAATCAGAGTGGTTTCTGAGTTCCCTACGACTCAACCAGGTGGGCATAGTAGTTGAGCGCGCATAGTAGTTGTGGAGAAAGGCAATCAATATTACCCACGGCACAATCAGTTGAGTAGTTGTGCCATGGGTCCGGAAGGGTATTATATTCCTCGCTTCCTTCCTTCGGTGACGAGGTGGATGTTAGCTTTACTGCCAATAATGAGATCCTTGGTTAAATCCCCAGATCAGGAAAATGTTTTTGGATAAGAATTGTCTTTATGACAGCCTGGAGTATGGAATTGTACCGGGATGACAATATAGACTCGCCTCCTATTACATGGAACCTATAACATACTGGCGAAACGTGGGTGCACCTACTATGGGACTTAGTCCTGGTTACACCTCTGCCTACCCCTTCGGGAAAAAGGCGTGATGGTATGTAGTTTATGGTACGAGAGATGACGACAAGCGTATTGTATGCAATTAGTGGTTTTTAACATTTCTATTACCTAGTTTTTTATATCTTTGATTACATCTGTACCGTGCGTAGATTTTTTTGTCGTTACGGTTTTGATAGCTATTTTTTTAAGTAATAGCGTCTATTTTTGACCACATTATGATTATAGGCAGAGCGTAAATCAATTTTCCCCAGTCTCTCATTAGCGTACATAAGTAAACAATGTTGCTACACTTCAGAACATGCAAGACGGAGTTGCCAAGTTAAATATAAAATTAATATAGAGTTCCGCACAGCGGGGAGTTAGCAAACTTCTGTTTATGTCTTAAACTTTCCAAAATTATGGTTTTATAAAACATAATCCTATTTTAGATGTTTATTGGAAAAGCTGACGCAGTGTTGAAGATTATTATAATTTTATCGAAAAATACATACATACATACAGTCTCAATAACTGCCTGGAGTCTGGAACTGTGCCCGGTAGATGGCAATAGGCTCGCCCCCTATTACATGGGACCAATAACATACTGGCGAAATGTGGGTGTATCTACTATAGGACTGAGTCCTGGGTATACCTCTGCCTACCCCTTCGGGAAAAAGGCGTGAATGTATGTTATGTTATGTTATGTTATGTTACATACAGTCACGCCTTGTTCCCGTTGGGGTAGGCAGGGACTGTTACTTTCCATTTGCTACGATCCTGACATACAACTTTTCCTTCTTCATAAATAAACAAAGATTAATTAGGATATTAATTATTATTTAATTCAATTTATAATTTATTTATAATTTCAATCAATTATGAATTATGATGTCAATTAATTTTATTTTGTATTTTAATTTAATTTAGTAATTAATATTGTGTACCGATCTATGATCTTTTTTGAAATAAACGATTAATAATAATTGAAATAAATTTTATAATAATCAAACTGTAGCAAGTAATAAATTAAAATAAGGCTAAAAGAATTTCGGTGAAAGTAGTTTAGCTATCCTTAAGTTATTTTGAGGTTATATTACTATAATTTTTTAATTGAGTAACGAATGGATACGCACACAAAAATATATATGTTATATGTTAATAAATATAATATGTTAAAAACACCCATTTATTGACCCAAAATCTAACATAAATATTATTCACTTTTTTTTACAAAAAGTTAATATTTTTTTCAACACAATTATGATATTTTTAATACACAATTATCTTTCTTAACATAAATTAATACAATTACTGTCTGAAAGTGTTCCACGGACTCGTAATGCATTTTAAGCGAAGACCTGAAGAAAATTGATTAATTGATCAAGTTTCCTAGTGCGCCATCTTGAGCAAACTGCACCGGCTTTGTTTAAGCTTTATTAATTTTGAACGTTATAAAGCCCATCTCACACCTAGCTTTAATAAAGGTGTACTAGCATTAATTACATAACATCACGTCTTGTTCCCAAAGGGGTAGACAGAGGTGTAACTAGGACTCAGTACACCCACAACAATGTTTTTTAGGAGGCGAACCTATTGCCATGAGAAAATTTTAACGAAAAATTCAAATAACACTTTTTGCCTGACCTGCGGGGATTAAATCCTCGCAGTTTCTTCGTATTGATGAAAATTGTAAAAGTAGTTTTGAGGTTATGTTTTTTTTTAATAGCAAACAACCATACGGTTTTCTTTAAGATATGTTTTCGCGCAAATAAAGGCCAGATCCAGACAACCACAAACAATTGGAAAATTATCCCCTATTTCTACATATCTGTGTATTTTCATTTTGTCTGGGTGACATTTAACCTTAACGTTTGGTCACTCTGTCTTTTATATGCAATTATATATATATTTTATATATAATTCTATAATGTGATAGAGATAACGCGTTACTAGCATAACTTGACACACTTAAATGAATCGCTACTTATCTTTGCTGCTGCACATTAATTGCTCACTAAACTTAATAAAACTAGAAACTTCTAAGCAAAAGTAATTTAGTTTAATATGGAGACGTTAATTTAATATCTTTGTTTTAACAATTTGTTTGAACTTCAAAATAAGATCGTTATAAATGCTTTGAATTTTATTAACATTTTACTTAGATACTTAGCAAATATTATTTTCGTGAGTAATCTAAATAGGTAGAGGTAACGGTAAGTGCTCACAATTAAATTTACTCTAAAGCGCTCCCGCTCACACCTGATACAAGCAACACGCATTATCTAGTCGATTGATAGCGTAATATAGCTAAACGGCATTTTAACTCGAAATTTATTAGGTACTAGTTGTGCCCCGCGGTTTCACCCGCGTAGTCTTCGTTCCCATGGGAATATCGGGATAAAAAGTACCCTATGTGCTATTCCAGCGTCTAAACTATCTACATATTGAATTTCAGCCCAATTGGTTTAGTTGCTTCTGTAATCTCTGTAGTGGTAGGCCTCTTTTGCAGGGGGCCGCCTGGGGAAGTACCACACCTTTGCTAGTTATTCATCCGCCAAGCAGTAATGTGCAACCATTACTGTGTTCCGGTATGAAGGGCAATGTTACCAGCGAAATTACTGGGCATGATGAGATTCAACAACTCATATCTCAGGGTGACAGGCGCCGTGCAGTGCCGCGCAGAATTTGAATTTTAAAACACTGGGTGGCACTGTGTCTGATATGGGCAATCATGATGCTTACCATCAGGCACCTGATTTCCTCGTCTTGTCATTCACTACCATAAAAAAAAAAAAAAAAAAAGTTGCTTTGGCGTGAAAGCGTAACAAACATCCATCCTCCATCGGCACAAACTTTTGCATTTATAATATTAGTAGGATAGTAGGATTACCTCGATTTTGCGGCCATTTTGCGGTAAACAATTAAAATTATCGCAAAAGTTGAAAAATCAGCTTATCAACTGTCATCAAAACTTTTTATCGATATGTTTCACCGATGCTATAATAGCATAATTTTGATCAATATTTGGCAAAGTGTGGCGTAATTTATTTTTTGGTTAATGGCATTATATGTTTATAAAGATATAATTGAACTAATATTAATTACTTGCAATTCATTACATGATTTTGGTAAAATTGCAACTGATAAGTGCAAGTACAGGTAGATAGTAAGTAATCGTTTAGTTTTACTTTAATACTCTATTACTTAATACTTTACTCTATTGCTCTATTCATTAATATGTTATTGCTTTTTTTTTTTTTCAAATATTATTTTGAGAACTCATTGTAGGTACATGATAAATCATACACATATCAACAAGATGCTCAATCAACTGTCTAGGTCATCTTTACCAAGGATACCAGATGTTGGGAGTCAACATGTGTTACGAGTGCGAGGACGAAATGAAACAATAACCTTATATCAGCCATTTTGGATCCCAAGTGTATAACGAACCGTAGTGTAAAGCTGTTTCCCCATTATATAGCTAATAATATAATATATGTATGTAAAAATATATGAACACATAATATATTTAATATAATATATTTAAATAACTGGCGAACTGTGGACTGGCGAAATGTGGGTGTATCTACTATGGGACCGAGTCCTGGGTACACCTCTGCCTACCCCTTCGGGAAAAAGGCGTGAATGTATGTTATGTTATGTTGTATTTAAAAAAAGGAAAGGATCGCCCTATAAACATTTTTATTCTTAAATTGAGTTCAATGATTTCTTAAAATACACACCCCTCGCACACCTCGACAGCCTCGTTGGCGCAGATGGTAGTAACTCTTTCTGTGCCGCAGGGCCCGGGTTCGATCCCCGCCCAGGTCTAACATTTGTGTGCATGAACATGTCTGTTTGATCTGTGTCTGGGTGTTATAAGCGTATATAAGTATGTAGGTATATCAGTCATCTGGTTACCATAGTACAGGCTTCTAGCCTAGTTTGGGACCAGATGACCGTGTGTGGAAGTTGTCCCATATTATAATAATTATTATTAAAATATGTATTCGAATCGCGTTTATCGAAATTTATTAAGTCATTTTCCCAAAAGGATAGGCAGAGGTGTACCCAGGACTCAGTCCCATAGTAGGTTAGCCAGTTATTGGTCCCATGTAATAGTGGGCGAGCCTATTGCCATCTACCGGGCACAGTTCCAGTACTCCAAGCTGTCATTGAGATAATTCCTAATCAAAAAATTCAATAACACATTTGCCTGACCCGAGCATCAAACCCGAAACTTAATAATCGGTATTCGAGCTTGCGCCCACTATGTCACCGAGGCCGTCCCAATCAAATTTTTGATGGTTCATATTGATACTAGAGCTACTTCTTTCGTCTCTCTTCATGGTTGCCTGGAAGAGATCGCTCTGAGCGATAAGGCCGCCAGTTGTTACTTCTTTCTAGTTTTAAGTTTTCTGTTATAATGTGGTACCAATAAAGAGTTTCATTCATTCATTCATTCCTTCATTCATTCATTCATTCATTCATTCATTCTTCACCTCTTTCCTTTTTTTATTATTATATTTACTTGCCACTTTTTTCTTAAGCTTGTTTTCATTTCTTGTAATAAAATCTATACTATTATATAAAGAGAGAAAGTGATTCACTGACTGACTGACTGACTGACTCATCAACCCAGAGCCAAAACTACTGGACCGATTATGATGAAATTTTGACAATAGATTATTTTTACAGTCTAGACAAGTAATAAGAAAGGATTTTTCAGAATTTTACCCCTAAGTGTATTAAATAGGGGTTGAAAGTTTGTATGGAGTAGACTTTATTTTTCAGCCGATTAATTTCAAGTTTTGTAGAAACATTTTAAAATGAAAATAATTAAACACGTATTTCAGCGTTTTCAAAAATTTTAGCCCTTTTGTGGAAAAATACAGTTTTAAAGTTTCTAATGAATATTTTAGTTCCAACAATGCTTACTAGATGGCACTACAGAAAAATTTCAATATTTTCTTGCAAGACATAACTACCCTAAAGCAACATTTGTAGGTAATTTAGTTCCAACATTGCATAATAGATGGCGTTCTGTAAATAATTAAAACGCGCTTATGACTTAAAAAAAAACATAACAAAAACATACATTCACGCCCTTTTTCCCGAAGGGGTAGGCAGAGGTGTACCCAGGACTCGGTCCCACAGTAGATACACCCACATTTCGCCAGTATGTTATTGGTCCCATGTAATAGGGGACGAGCCTATTGCCATCTACCGGGCACAGTTACAGACTCCAGGCAGTTATTGAGATAATTCCTAATGGAAAAATTCAATATTTATCACTTTGCCTGACCTGGGTTTCGAACCCGGGACCTCTTGATTGGCAATCGAGCTTGCGCCCTCTACGCCAAAGAGGCAGCCGCTTATGATTTCGCTTCTCTTTATCATAGCTCTATTAAACTGGGTTGCAACAACATCGAATTATGAATGCTCTTCTTACTGTATTCACTGTTCTTCGATCCGTAATCCGTATATATGTCTCCAGATTATTCAATCTATTACCAATACCAATATCATAGTATAAAGTGAGAAACTTTATTTTTTATTTGCAACGAATAGGTTCCGAAACTACTGGACCGATTTAAAAAATCTTTTACTTATGGAGAGCTTAATTCAGTGTGAGTGGTATAACATAGGCTATATTACGAGGTTTTGAAAAATATTAGGGATCCGCAAGAAATCTGCAATATTGTGAACTAAGGTGTCACATAATTACCAAATATATTCATTAACTTGCGTGCGCTGTGAAATCTATTAATGGTAGAATAATATAATGTACTAGGAGTTTGTAGTACTTACTAATATTTACAAAATAGTCCACGGACATTATATCCATCTATTTTGGTTTAGTCACAATAATCGAAACAGTCATTATATGCACGCGCTGTGAAAAGTATTGGTGGTAGAATAAAGTAATGTTCTAGGGGTTTGCAGTACTTACCAATATGTACAAAATAGTGAACAGACATTATATCCATTTATTTTGGTTTAGTCACAATAATCGAAGCAGTCATTATTTTTCATGCAGTGTGAAAACTATTGATGGTAGATTAAAGTAATGTACTAGGGGTTTGTAGGACTTATCAATATCTACAAAATAGTCTACGGAAATTATATCCATCCATTTTGGTTTAGTCACAATTATCGAACAGTCATTATATGCATGCGGTGAAAACTATTCATGGTAGAATAAAGTAATGTTCTAGGGCTAGGGGTTTGTAGTAATTATCACTATCTACAAAAAATAGTCCACGGACATTATATCAGTCTGTTTTGGTTTAGTCACAATAATCGAAGAAGTCATTATTTTTATGCGGTATGGAAATTAATGGTGGTAGAAATAATGTACTAGGGGTTTGTAGTACTTATATATCATCAAAATAGGCCTCGGAAATTGTTTCCATCTGTTAAGGTTTGGTCACTGTAACAGAAATAGTCATTAATTTGCGTGCGCTGCGTAAACCATTAGGGTTATACCTATAAAAATACAATGTATCACGAATTTACTCCTGTTAATACGTTCACTTCTACTTCTCCCGTGCGAAGCCGGGGCGGGCCACTAGTAGTTTCATAAAAATGAAATCGCAGAGGCGTAAATGAAATATCAAGGCTAAAACAAATCCTTTCATAGAATTTAATCAGGTTTTACGCATAGAATTTATTCAGGTTCTACCACACAATACCTTCTAAATGTCCGCTGAAGTTCCTTTTCTTAATCTAATTTTCTATTCTAAGATGGCGTTACCTTAAAGTCTCCTGAACATTATTATACGCTTGAGTTTAGAGTTTAAGAACAAAATATATTATAGGCACAGAAGGAAAAACTATCAGATTTCTAGTTATCTATCACAAATTGTTAGCGACACTAAACTTAGGTTTGGTGGTGCGCTGGCCCGTAGTTCAAAAAAATACAGCGAAATTAAGAACTTCGATTGGAAATTCCTCTCCTCTGGAGCCAACGCTTGGCCAAGCATCCAATGCTCCAATGCACGGTTGCCTGGAAGTGATCGCTTTTATTAATAAGACCACTGATCGTTACACTATTTTTTTGTTATACTTAATATATATTTTATTTTTAAGGTTAATTCTTGTTTGTAATGTAGCAATAAAGAGATTATCTATCTATCTTTTCCTGTCTTTTTTCCGTATTATTAGGGAATGGGATGGGATGCTGGGGTATTTCGCATGTATTTACATATATGTTTACAATAGCGTGTCTTCTGTAAGTATCTATTACTTGGTTAGACACTCGCTTTTGAAGTAATTTAGGTACGTAACGCTGAGAGCAATTGCTATTCCTCTCGGATTACTTGTTAAGTCTCGAAATTAGTTCTAGAATAGTTGTAATTGAGCTGGGATTCCATGAAATAGTTGTCTCATTCAGAATTAGACCGTAATATGGATGTGATGTGCCAATTGTGGGAGATTTGCATAAAAATGTGTCTTGGGTTTGATTTATCTAAATGATGTAAAGTAGGTTAGAAGTAAGATTTATGTAAAGTCTGAGATAGTTGCTAGTCGTTGTTTATTTGCTGCGATAGGTTTTTTGTTGTTTAGCTGGCAAACAAGCAGTCGGTGTGGCTGATGGTGAGCGGTTACCGTCGCCTATGGCTACCTACAACACCAGGGGTATTGCCAGTATGTTGCCGACGCTACAAAACTCCATTCACACTCCTTTTGAAAAGCCCCATGTTATAGCCCAACAAGAAGACCGCAGCAGGCAGCAGGTAGCAGGTAGTGGTAGGCCTCTTTTGCAGAGAGCCGCCTGGGGAAGTACCACACCTTTGCCAGTTATTTATCCGACAAGCAGTAGTGTGCAAACATTACTGTGTTCCGGTCTGAAGGGAAATGTTACTTTGAATAATTTTAAAACACTGGGTGGCACTGTATCTAATATGGGCAATCATGATGCTCACTATCAGGCACCTGATTTGCTCGTCTTGTCACTCATTATCATAAAAAAAAAGGTTTTATAAACAAGAACGTTCTGGGAATTAAATAACATAACATCCATTGAACGTTGTGCTTTAACACGTTAACTGTCCAAGGCGTTTGCTCCTGAGACACAGTACGTCCAATCTTATTTTGCATAAATTTGACTAAAACTGTGTAAGTAGCACTTTGATTTACCTGGGCTACGCATTTTTTTTTTACTCGATTCACTCTCATACGTCCCTCTAAAATTCGATAGTCTAGTTCGTACGTCCACGGCAAAAAATGTCATCGAAGTATAAGTGTATGCCCTACATGTAGTGCACGGACGTCATGGCTAACTTCAAATTGACCTATATGTAGTGCATGGACAGTGAACGTGTTAAAGTTTATAGGTGATAATAGACTAACACAGTCGAAATTACAAGGTCTTGCACATCGACGTTCAGTGGTCAGTCTGTGTGTATTTAACAAAATACTAAATACATCACGGAGAATGCTACACAAAATTGCATGAGCTGATTCTCCGTCGCTCTTCTCCTACTGAACCACTAGACAAACGGCAAAGCATCACTGTTATTTGGTGGATTTACCAAAAGCTCACATGAAGCGATTTGCCTCATCATTAAAATTAGTCATGAGATTGGCGAAACAATGGAACTCGCTGCAGTCATCCGTTTTTTCCCGAAAACTATAACGTGGGTATGTTCAAGTCAAGAGTGAATAGGTTTTTACTGAACATTCGTGCTCCAACTAAGGCCGCATCATCACTTACCAGCAGGTGAGATTCGGTCAAACGCCTGTGTAGTCTAACACATAAAAAATACATTTAAAATATTCACCCCCCTATGACTAAGGGGTAGACAGAGGTATTCTAGGCACAATTCCAGACTCCTGGCTGGCTTTAACAAAATTCGCCTTGGGTTTCGAACCTTGGACCGCGTGATCGGCAATAAAGCTTGAAAACCATTACGCCAACGAGGCAAGCAGGCAAGAAAAGGAAAAGCAAGATGAGCTTGATTGTCTTAACTTTTACCTTAGCTACCTAAATACAAAACAGCTCAATCGATTCAATATTCAGTAATTACTTTTTGCGAGAGCTAAAATCTTTTTATAGAAAACAGAAAATTTCATCAAAAATTTCACTAAAATTAAACTCATCCCGTTTATACAAAAAGTATAATAATAGCCTGAAGGAAAATGTTCATTGTCATTGTTTTGTTACAAAGTCATTATGGCACAGAATTTACGAGGGCATACTTTACATATACGAGAACATTACCCATACGTTCACAAGTTTACCCAAATATAATATTATGGGTGTTATAATATTGTCATTTTACGTTCACGTGAATTGAGATTGGGGATCGGATATCTTTATGAGCGAAGCTGTTACTTCATTTCGTGTTCACTTAAGTACGTATTGTACATTTTGTAAAGATTACTATACGATTCCGTTGATGTACTTCTTTTTCTTTCTGTCCTTATCCATAGGATCGTCACAGCACTCTTGCTCCATTTTTAAGGTTCTGTACCTCAAAAGGAAAAAAGAACCCTTATAGGATCGCTTTGTTGTCCATCTTTTGTAGTGGTAGTCCTCTTTTGCAGGAGGCCGCCTGGGGAAGTACCACACCTTTGCCAGTTATTCATCCGCCAAGCAGTAATGTCCAAACATTACTGTGTTCCGGTATGAAGGGCAATGTTACCAGCGAAATTACTGGGCATGATGAGATTAAACAACTCATATCTCAGGGTGACAGGCGCAGTGCAGTGCCGCGAAGAATTTTGAATTTTAAAATACTGGGTGGCACTGTGTCTGATATGGGCAATCATGATGCTTACCATCAGGCATCTGATGAGCTCGTCTTGTCACTCACTATCATAAAAAAAAAAAAAAAAACTGTCTGCCTGTCTGTCCGTCTGTCATGACATTTTAACGGGAACGCGTGGAGGTATCAAGTTGAAATTGATATCAACTACTCAGATCTGCGGTCTCTTGTTGCTGTAAAAAAATCATACTTCTAAGTTAACGCAATCAAAAGTTATAGCGCTGTGTTTAGAGCGATTTAAAGCGTTTTGTTCAGGTATCTAGGTGTGGAAATCTGCCCTATACATACATACATATACCTCAACAATTAATTATCTTTCATTCGTCATTGGGTTCGATCCCCAGGTCAGGCATATTGGATTTTTCCATAAGGAATTATCTCAATAACTGCCTGGAGTCTGGAACTGTGCCCGGTAGATGGCAATAGGCTCGCCCCCTATTACATGGGACCAATAACATACTGGCGAAATGTGGGTGTATCTACTATGGGACTGAGTTCTGGGTACACCTCTGCCTACCCCTTCGGGAAAAAGGCGTGAATGTATGTTTTTTTTTTTCGTCATCTCATCAGCTCCTCCTCCTATCCTACTCATTTTCATACATATCTTCTTTCACGCAAACTTATTAGTATATAAGGGAGTCCGGTTACATTTGAATTAAAATAGAGGTACCTAATCAATATTTCTGCAACTCAACAAATACAATTACACATTATATTACGTATCTATGTAATACTAAGTCTTTAGATTGGTTGCAATCATTTTTAATGTGGTTCGCGAGTTTTGAAACGGTTTATAGTTACGTAAAGACCGAAGAAACCGTTTCATATATTATATTATATTATTATAATATTGTAGTGGTAGGTCTCTTATGCAGGGGGCCACCTGGGGAAGTACCACACCTTTGCCAGTTATTCATCCGCCAAGCAGTAATGTGCAATCATTACTGTGTTCCGGTCTGAAATGCAATGTTAACAGCGAAATTACTGGGCATGACGAGTTTCAACAACTAATATTTCGGAGTGACAGGCGCAGTGCAGTGCCATGCAGAATTTTGAATATTAAAACACTCGATGGCACTGTGTCTGATATGGGCAATCATGATGCTTACCATCAGGCACCTGATTTACTCGTCTTGTTACTCACTATCATAAAAAAAAATCACGTTTTTATTAATGTTGAAATTAATATTTTTTCCTGTTATGCGTTAATCATCGCAACATATTTACGAAACAGTCTCGTCGAGTTTTGGAGTGTGCCAAAAAGTTTTCTGGTCCAAAGGTTCCGCTGGAACTTTAGTCACTTGTGGTTTGAAACCCGAAAAATATTAAGCAGCTTTGGACCGTTGTTTCCGAATTTTGTTTTTGATGCTGAATTCACCGGCTTCATCCAATTTGGTAACGGTAAATGGATAAACTGAAGGACGCCCTTGGGCTATATGGAGCGACGTTAACGCAATATGACAGAAAAAGAGTTGAATGTTTAGCATGCAGACGCGTGGAATACCACTCAGGAACCAGCTTAATAATAATTTGACTTTAGATTATCTCTACGTCTAAAGAGACTTGGAAATTCATCCAATTCCCATTCAGTCCGTAACTTTAGTCTTCCTTCTAGTGTTCAAATTATTTAGCATTTTTACACGAGTATATTGCACCCGCGAGAGAACTCGGTGCTAATCCCACGGTTTAAGTTCGCCAGAACTTCACAGTCACTCTTTCAGTAATAAGAATAAAGGTGTAAACTTTCGCATTCGTTAAAAGTTTGCCAGCGACTATTTTTTACAGGTGAGATGAAATTCTACAGATTATGTTACTATACGTTTTGCAACTGGAAATAGAAATTTACGGAAGTCAGAATATTCTACATATTAACTGCTCAAAGCACTAGTGTAACATAGGCAATAACACTGCCTATGTTGTAACCATACACAACATTAGCAGCCTCGTTGGCTCAGATGGTAGTAACTTTGCTCTCTGTATTTCTGTATTGATTAGTTAAAAATAATAGATAAAAAATATTTATTTAGTTTTCACGACTCATTGAATTGAGTACTCATGGAAGTACTAGCATTTATAATATTAGTATATACTAGTAGTAAATAAATCATCTCTGCAGTTTTCAGGCTAATAAATGAAATCATTTTTTTCAACATAACAATAAAATAAAGTTTACCGTCCGTTGAGAATAACTACGAAAGTTTTAACTGCCCTCTCCTGCACTAAGTATTATTTGTTTTTATTCTTTAACTACCTTTATAACACGGTTTCACAACTCCATTTCAGTTTATTCTATATCAAACTAACATTAACTCTGAAGTAACTTTAAGCTTCTAAATTACTTGCTACATATATTTTTCACGATAGAGACTTTAATTTAGTAATTTTCTTAGAAAGTCAGTTCAATTTATGTCCCATAACAAGGGGGAATTATGTATTCTCTCAGAGTACTCGAAAGAGAACTTTTAATTCGTGGTTCAATAATAGCGGCCCGAGTGCGCTCCCTTGCGGCACCCCTGGCCAGTAATGGGCTAATGGGCAATACCACTTCACGTAAGACTACAGCTTTATAACTCTCCCCTTGTGCACTATTCTGTGGTCTTTCTTTGCTTGCGTAAGCTACTTTACATCTTTTGCCATACGCCACAGATATATCCAACAAATGTCTGAAGCCGCCACCGTATCGAAGAACCAAGAAAAAACAAAGAAAATATCGAAGTATAACATTTGCCCTCATTACGCATTTTTTTGTTATCGTAGGTATGATGTTATCTTAAGGAAAGGCCAGGTCAAAAGTACCAACAACCGAGGAGCATGCATGAAGAATGTGATGAAAGTGTAAGAAGCGAAAGTTGTATGTCAGGATCGTAGCAAGTGGAAAGAAATAGTCTCTGCCTACCCCAACGGGAACAAGGCGTGACTGTATGTATGTATGTATGTAGGTGTACTATACGATAACGCACTACGTACCTATTACAACTATAATATAAATAGATCTTACATAATTTCTTTCGTTATTTGTAAATAAATTACTAAGGCATACGTGTATGTATGCATTGTGTAGGGTTCCATACCTAAATACCTCAACGAAACGCTTCCAATTCCTAAAAACAATCCGCCTACAGAACATCTTTTAGTTCCTTGCGTAAAGTATAGAAATATGCAGTAAAATGGCCATAACTTTAGATTGCGTTAATTTAGAAGTATGATTTTTTACAGCCACAAGAGACCGCAGATCTGAGTAGTTGATATAAATTTCAACCTGATACCTCCACGCATTCCCATTAAAACGTGTCTTGACAGACGGACATACAGACAGAGAGACGGACAACAAAGTGATCATATAAGGGTTCCTTTTTTCCTTTTGAGGTACGGAAACCTTACAAACAAGCATTTTATGCTTGAGCAACTTATTCACTTATTTACACTTATTTAGCTCCTTTTGAAACAGTAGCAAGTTTTAAACTTGCAAAGAGCTGTACATCACTTACTGTTGACTCTGTTTTCATATGACCCGACGTCTGCTGAGCTTGGGCAATGTAGAATTTTATCAAAAGCCTTTGAAAAGTCTCCTATGAATCGTAAGGTTTACTCTCGCTTCTCAAATGTTGTTTGGCTTGCGTAATAACATGCTGTCTGACGCTGACTTCAATCGACGTAACTTCGCCATTGTGTGAACAGTGTTATTACCTTTATTGGATATTACAATCTACTCAGTAGAACTCAGTGGCGTGTTATAAAACCCAACTAAAAACCTCTCGGAGCAGCAGTTTCAAAAATATATATATTGTGTCCTTAAATTTTTCTTAGTCGTTTTATTTAAATGAGTGAAGTGCTATTGAAGACTTTCTTATATAGCATTATACCTAATATGAAGCCTTTTTCGTTAGGCCACGTTAAGCAGAGGTGTTTCAATTCCCATAGGTAAGTACACCCTTGCCAATTATGTTAAGTCCTATATTAAAGGAGTGAGCCTATTATCATCCACCGGGCACAAATCCAAAACCCAGGCGGTGACGATTTAAACTTAGAACGATAAAAACTTCCCAAAAGACGAAATTAACAATTAATATATTTTTCAGTCGTCGAATCGTCCCATCTCGTTTTTGACTACCTATTGTTTAAAAGAACAAAAGGTAAAGGACTGTCAGAAAGCAAAAAATGTTTTTAATTACATATTAAATTAAAAGAAAGATGAACTATTAGAATCAGAGTTCGCATATGATGTAATATCGGCGGATATCACTATAGTATATAATAAAATACTAAATAACTCACTGACTGACATGCAACGCAGAGCCCAAACCACTGATCCTAGAGACTTGAAACTTGGAATGTAAATTGTTTTCGTTGTTTAAACGTGTGCTAAGAAAGGATTTTTAAAGATTCTCATTCTAAGGGGTCCAAAAAGGCCTCATAATTTTGGTATAAAACTCCCATATTTCATTGCGAGCAGACAAAGCCGCTGTTCTTACACTAGTAAACCTATAAAATGAAATTTATCACGAAATAAAATAAACATTAATATATATTATGATAATGTTATATACTGACCTATCAATTGACATTTATGAAGAATTTACTAAAAATATAATATCGGATAGGGAGGTACCAAGTCCATTATAATTATCCAGTTTCAAGACCAAACAAGGGTCGGTTTATTATGGCGTGAAAGTGAAATGGAATCGTGCCGGCACGTGGTTTGAATGCACCTACATCGTTACGCTACAATCTTTATACAACAAATCTGAGGAATGATAGAAAGGCTTTGAGGAAAATCCAGTAAAGTACTTAGTCTAATACAACAGCAACGCTTCATGTAACTAAATCTATAAATGTCATAATAATATAAAGAATAGTATTTATTTTTATGATAGTCACAAGATGAGCAAATCAGGTGCTCGATGGTAAGGATCATGATTGCCCATATCAGTCACAGTGCCACCCAGTGTTTTAAAATTCAAAATTCTGCTCGTATTAGCTTGAAGAATGTGATGAAAGTGGAAGAAGTGAAAAGCTATATGTCAGGATAGTAGCAAGTGGAGAGAAATATTATCTGCCTACCCCAACGGGAATAAGGCGTGACTGTATGTATTTATGTACAATATAAAGAGTTACCTTACAGTCAAAAGGTTTTATAATTTAATATTCATTTGGATTATTTTCGATCATGCCACAGACGCATAAAATCGCTAAGGATATATAACAAAAGAAAAATAACATAATATTAATATTGCGGGACTTAAGTCCCGCAAACTAACTTAACCTGACAAAATGTATAATTTCCGAAACGTGCAACCAAACTTTGACTAAACAACCTGTGATGTTCAGAGGGTGAAGATAGTTTAGCTAGTTTTGCTTCATTGTTTACGATATAACGATACGTAAACGAGAATTTAATCAGTCTTATCGCTAAAAATAAAATCTACCCATTATATTGATTAGTGAAATCGTAAACTCAATAACATATTACTAGTAGTTCTATGAGAACAGTTGACCTCATGAGCCCTTATAAACCATTATCTAACCGACCCTTTCTCCTGCTTAGCAAACGACTATTCCACTAAGTTCAACGAATTGAACTAAGTGGCAAAGCCATTTCAGATTTGTCCAAAAAATTTCAAATAAGTATTTTTTTCAACTGCTTTGTTTAATTAATTTATTGATAAAATATATTACCGTTCGATCGAACTTCATTTTACACATATTCAAAAGTTTTAACACACCTTTATAATATTACAAGCTGTTCCCCACGGTTTCACCCGCGCAGTCTTCGTTCCCGAGGGAATATCGGGATAACAAGTACTTTTTATGTTAATCCAGGGATTAAACTATTTATATACCGAATTTCACCCAATCGGTTCAGTAGTTTTGGCGTGAAAGAGTAACAAACATCCATCCATCCATCCATCCTCACAAACTTTCGCATTTATAATATTAGTTAGATTAGTAGGATAGTCTGAACAAATCGTCCTAGGAACAAAAAGATTTTCTTGGTAAATCGTATGACGAACAAGATTTTTAACACGCATAAGCTTTGTAGCCTAGGACGATTTATCCACTTTCGTTCAAGTCTGTAGCTCATAAACTTTCAGCACCTTCCTTTTTAAATAAAATCGTCAACTCTAGACCCTATTAAGTCGTAGCCATATTGGTTTTAGGGCAGGCATGGGAACTCAATTTCGTGCAAAGCGTGAGCCGCACCGTATGCAAATGCGACTCCCACATAGTAATTTCAATACCAAAACCGTACCAAAATAAACCTTATCACGTTAAGATAAAGATCTTATAATATGACATTTTCTTTGAGGCGTTATATTTATGTATTTGGGTAAATAAGGTTTGACAATAAACTCGCGTTACATTAAAGTAATATATACTTGAAGAAGATCTCGTAATGGAACTCATTTGTAAAATCATAGCAATTTAGAATTTCGGTTTATTAATGAGATAATAATGAAGATAATAATATTATCGTTGTTTCGATAGACCAATATTTATTTATTATAGGCAGATATCATTTTAATGAATTATTTAATATCATATTTATTTTGTTTTAAAACGACGTAACTCGGGGTGAGTTAAGTCGTTGTATAATATGACTATATATTATATAACAATGTATACCAAACGAAATAATAGCTCTTTGACAGGAAAGGGGTCCTTTTAGCAGTATGACGCAATCATACTAAGAAAAATTTACGCAATCGATATTTTGTATTCCCCTGTTTATATACTTAGTTAGTTAATATACTTAGTTAACTTATTTGATATTTTTATATCCTGATATTTTGAAGATGAAGTAAACCATGTCCTTATTATTTTATTTTTGTTTACAAATTTAATTTTTTTGTAGTGAACGTCTAATCACGTGAGTAAAACTGGGAGTTTTAGAAATTCACTATGAAAATGTCGAGAGTTTATTATAAACATAAAACATACATTCAAGCCTTTTTCCCGAAGGGGTAGGCAGAGGTGTACCCAGGACTCAGTCCCATAGTAGATACACCCACATTTCGCCAGTATGTTATTGGTCCCATGTAATAGGGGGCGAGCCTATTGCCATCTACCTGGCACAGTTCCAGACTCCAGGCAGTTATTGAGATAATTTCTAATGGACAAAACAAATATTTAACACTGCCTGACCTGGGGATCGAACCCGGGACCTCTTGATTGGCAGTCGAGCATACGCCCTCTATGCCACCGAAGCAGTCGAGTCGAGAGGTTATAAAAAAAACTAAAACGACATGGACATAGTTTACTTCACTATAAAAATATCAGGTTATAAGATGATATAATGGGTTAATTAAATTTTATAATGGGTTAATGAAAACAAAACATCGATTTATTAAATTTTTCATGGAATTGTATATAATTTCTCCTACCCGTACAAAGTCGGCGCAGTTTGCTAGTAACATAAATATTTGGTGCCATATTAAAACACACAATTTCAATTTTCTTCAGCCTAACAAGATCAAAGTATTCTCATGACGAAGGTTTAATTCAAATGAACAACAACGACTTACGGATATCGTTTATTTTCCACTTTATTTCTATCGTATCGTTTCAAAAGCTTAGGTTACACAATATCGCAAATATAACCTCAAGTACGGTTGGAAATAAGCTTTTACGATAAAATCGACTGAATTATATGGTAGGTGTACTTATGAAATTAAGTCTTCAAAGGAATTAAAAGGATTTTCGATGTGTTTGAAGCTTTATACGCAAGATTCTTGTAAACTCTTGCAAATACTTGGAAAAGTTTATGTAACTAGAAGGCTTGAATGGAAATGGGATACTACAACGATAATAAATATTTTAAATATATTTTTGTATATTTATTGACTACAGTTACTGGACCATCTAAACCAGATGCTGCAGAATAATGTCAAGTTAATATTGTCAAGGTTACAAAATCGCTGCAATAATTATTAAGGTGACAGTATGTCAAATTTCAAATCGATCAGACCACTGCAAATTGCTGATATCCATTTAGCAGCGAGAAAAAAGCTGATTATCTTGAAACGGCTGAAATGTCCTCTCAAACAAAAAACACCGCATCAAAATCTATCTATTCGTATGGGAACCAACGATGCGATAGATAGATACACACACACGTCAAACTTATAACACTCCTGGTTTTTCGGTTGGTGGTTAAATATAGTAACTAATTTTTTTATCGTTATATTATTATTTATCGTTATTAGTTAATATATTTTATTATGGTTTTCGGGTAGTTTTCGTACACGCAAACGCTTCCTGTTTCAACCGGAATCATAAAACACATCGAAAGTAACAGGCGACCGTCAAAACTTTAGATTTACGCATTGATGTGTCGTAACAAAGTTATAGGTTAGCACTACTATTGGTTTGAAATTATGGAATGTAAAAATATTGAACATGTTTTTTATTCAAAAATTAATGCTTGTTTTTCCTTGGTCACGCCATAACTTGAGAATGACTTTACCGATTTCTTTAGTTTTCTTAGAAAAAGGTCATGGGAATAAAAAAATAGGAAATAGCGAAGAAAATTGGAAATATTCAAAAACCTCACCTTCATTTTTTTTCTGTAGTACTTCTGTAGCAATGAATTTTTAAAGATTCGTAAAATGAACATGAGCTATTGTTTTCGTGACAATCCGCAGGTGACGTCATTAGATTGTATTCTCTCGCTGGTCTGTCGGATACGAAGACATCACGCGTCCAGCAAACCTAACGAGGTAATAGTGTTTTAAGCAAATTATGTACAATAACTTCCTAAATAGTTAACGTATCGAAGTAAAATAAAACTATTGGTTTTGGAATAACGGCTTCTATAATTTTAGGTATTATCGGGTAAAAATTATCTTTTTTTGACGTGACAATGTCTTATAATTCGATAGAGCCGGCTGCACGCACGAAAAAACATGACTCATGCGGCGTTACCTCGCTCTGAGGCGCTCGCTGTAAGGCTTGAAGTGCAAGCGAGAGCGCGGAACGAGCGACATCCGTCTCTCTCCTACTTGAGTGAGCGATGCGTCTGCGTGGACAGCTGCTATACTATAGTACATTTACATGTTTTGATCGAGTATCAAGTGCAGTGAAAAGTGAAACAAATGAAATTAAAATTTTCTTTTGAAAAATGCTACCATTCCCATCAGTATTTTCTTAAGACGTTGTCACGTTCAACTATCGTCAGTAAACCGACTTTACAGACAACCAATTTTTTTCTTTTTTACCACTTCTTTTATCAAAATCCATTCGAGAAACGATAGTAGTGGTAATTGTCAGTATTACGAGCACACCACCGCGCCGGTCCTCGATCCCTTACAACAATCTGCATGTTAATGCCGCGGGGGTCATAAACCTTCGACTCGAGAGGTCTGACCCGGAACTACCTTCGATTGTTGGTACATTTCCATTTAAATAATGAAGCCTTTGACTTTGAACTACGGGTTCACATAACACCACACCTTGTTTCTTCGAAGGGATATGTATGCAGAGGTGTTTCTAGAATCCAGTTACCAACAAACGCCAGTTATGTTGAAAGTTTTGAATTTCACACGTGCGGGACTCCAACTCACACCTTCCGGACTAATCCGCGTGGTGGACACTCTACCAATTTAGCTACCGTGGAGGTACTAGTATTGTAGAAATTTTACTATTCCACCTACTTACCGCCTAAAGGGGTGTGTGTTTTTATCTATAGGTGATGGATTTCGCATTCTACCCACACACGGACAAGTCTAACATTACTTATGAATAGACCTTTCTAGAGTCTTTAAAAATTTCAAAACGTGGTGAGTCTATTGCCAATACCAAGCACTAATTCAGACTCCATCCTGATCTAAAATTCCTAATGAAAAAATCCAAGAACTTACGTCACTTAGTCTAGATAGCTTACGCGCTGGTATAGCACCTCATTTTTACCGCAGAGTATCTCAGTAGGTGAAACCACGGAGCACAGTTAGTGTTATACTTCTATTACCTCTACATGCCATCGGGTGTATGCGTATTTGTTACATATTCACGCTAAAACTACTTTTTTTTAATAGGTCGGTAATACGGATCCCGGGCAGTTACGTAGCACAATTCCTAATTTGTACAATCGATAAAAAATCCCGATTCACACAATTTTTGTCATGAATTCGTACCTTCAAGTTTGAAATAAACCAAATCTTTTTAGAAATTTTAATTGATTATGGAACACGCTTTCTTAAAAGATAATCATTCACTCTTCTCTTGAAGACCCCAAGATCGTAATCAGGAGGGAAGACGTACGCCAGTAGAGAATTCCACTTCTTAGCTACTAAACCTTCTACTAAACCAATTGGGCTCAAATTTGTCAAGTAGGAAGCTTAGACGTTAAAATAACACAGGGTACTATTTAGTGGGTAAAAACGCGGGGTGAAGCTAGTTAAGTATTAGGAAGCCATTATCTCCCTGAGTCTCGTATCACCTCGTAGCAACTGCTACGGGTGCTACGCGGCCTCTACGAGTCTACGAGTTTCGTAGCCATGACGTAGTATGTGGAATGGTCAACAAGGAAAGAAAATAAACACAAACCAATAAATATGTGTGTAATCTCATTGAATTTATTTTATTTTTGTACATTTGACCTTTATCAATAAATTCAAAACATTATCAAAAATAACCCAGAACCTCCGTCATTTCTGACAATGTACTGACAGACAGACGGACTGATAGGTTAAATGTTACGCGCAATATAAAAATCATTTTAATACTATACAGGTACTATATAGGTAAGGACATTTTGAGTTATTTTTAGGAAATAATATTTTTGGTGAAAATTCATTGACATATATAAATGGGAACCTAATTTAACATGACATCACTTCTTTTTTCCCGAGGGGACAGGCAGAGGTATACGCGATACTCAGTCCCATAGAAGGTACACCGTAGGTACAGTAGGTACTGCCACACAGAAAGTTTGTTTTTGCCTTTTACAACAAAGTTAATATTTTTGTAAAACAGTCGGGTTAAATACTGTTTTTAATTTAATTTATTTTATACTTATTAGTTAACACAAGTACTTAGCATTAAAAACTAAGTAACTATAATAATGTAAACCATTTTTATGATAGTGAGTGACAAGACGAGCAAATCAGGTGTCTGATGGTAAGCATCATGATTGCCAATATCAGACACAGTGCCTCCCAGTGGTTTAAAATTCATAATTCTGCGCGGCACTGCGCCTATCACCCCGAGATATTAGTTGTTGAAACTCGTCATGCCAGTTCGCTGGTAAACATTGCCCTTCAGACCGAAACACAGTAATGTTTGCAAATTACTGCTTGGCGGATGAATAACTGGCAAAGGTGTGGTACTTCCCCAGGCGGCCCCCTGCCAAAGAGGCCTACCACTACAAAAATATTCATAGGTTTTTTGAACAAGTTTGGTACCAAGTAATTGGATTAAATTGGATTTTTTACTGAAAGTTTGTATTGTTATATTCTAGTTAATAGTTGTCTTTATTTTACGTAATCACATGTTGTATTTTTTATATCTTCATAAATGTGGGTACGTTTGAGCGAGAGGGCGAAAAACAAAACCCCTGCTTTACCCCTTTTGAAAAAGGCATGATGTTGTGTTGTGTTATGAATGCGGAAAAACTCACTAAAAATCACTATAAAAGAAACACCGTCCAAAGCCACCGCTCAATATAAGGTTTTCAATATTCACTCTCTTATCCACAAAAACACGTTAAATCCTGCGATCCCGGGGGAGAATCTCCATAATCCCGGGAAGAAAGGGAGTGGGGGGGAGTATGAAACCTCCCGTCTGGAAGGAATGACATTTATTTGACAGTCTAGTGATAGTTTTTGAATATAGAAATGGCCGGCGGACGATGGGTTATATTCAACATTAAATAAAGGTACTTTTAAACTAAGTTCAGTAAAGTTCAATTTAAGTTATTCATATATTTGAGATAGGAGTTGTTGAATCTCATCACGCCCAGTAATTTCGCTAGTAGCATTAGAGTTTTATATATCTCTTCTTTCCTATATTTTAATGCAAATAAAGCTGTGCATATTCTACATAAGTAAATACAACAGAATTTCGCCTCGTTTTAGGGTATATTAGCGTCTATTTCAATAAAAGTACATAGGCATAATATAAAAGATTTAATCATATTTAGTTATAAGATACGAGTACTATATTGACAATATCACAATACAATTTATTTTCGTGTGGCATTTCGAAAATCTTTTTGTGTATTCGTAAATTTTAGGCACCCTAAAAATGTTTCTATCTCTTGTAAAATGAATATCTTTATTTCTTGTAAAATAAAATTTAGGCGTCCCCATTTTCACCATGCAAGGAAGACACACGATCAAATAAGGACAGCAAAGATATGCAAGCCGCTTACAACCGGATTACATAGAAATCTATGGAGCAGGCCTAAGTCCAGCCGTGGACGTCCTACGTCTGAGATGATGATGACTATTGTTAGGCTGAAGAAATTATCAAAAGAAAGTATGAAAATTATAATTTTCTCAATGTAGGTTTAATCTTGTCTTAATCGTTCTTAATACGCTTGTTAAGTTTCAAGTCCAACAAAAACGGTGAAAGTATAATTCACTCGTTTAATATGGCGTTTCTATTAGAGTATATTAATGAGGGTCAAGTCTAGACGGTAAACTTTATCTTTGTGGATAAATGGCGCCATTTCCGATTTAAACCTCTACACTGTCTGGATTTTTATTTTTTGTTTTTTTTTGTTATAGGGGATAGAAAACATTTTGATTTTGTATCAATTTAATTTGCTCGGTGGCGTAGTGGGTGCAACCTCGACTGCCGATCATGAGGTCCCTGGTTCGATCCCCAGGTCAGGCATAGTGTTATAAATATTGGATTTTTTTTGATAGGAATTGCGACTGTCAACCTGAGATATTAGTTGTTGAAACTCGTCATGCACAGTAATTTCGCCGGTAACATTGCCCTTCAAACCGGAACACTATAATTTTTGCACATTACTGCTTGGCGGATGAATAACTGGCAAAGGTGTGGTAATTCCCTTGCAAAAGAGGCCTACCACTACAAAACTGAATTGGTAATATAAGCAGCGTATGATAATAACTAAGCAAGTGGACGGTGCATGTAGTACAAAATCAATGACATAACAATCAAAACCTACATATAGCATTTAAAAACATTTGCGCGTTCCTAAATGACAATTCAATCTAAAAATACTAAGGAACCGGGTCAAACATCACAAGGAAATTATCAATTCTATCCGTAAAGTAGCAATGGCCTCTTCGTCTCGTGTACACGCCGTATCCGGGGTCCATCTCGCCCCCATTTCCGCGACACCCTGCCCATTATCCCGGCCGACGTGTGACGGAAACAGCCGAGTTGACACCGCTCGGAAATTTGAATTTTCGTTGCCAATTGGGACCGAGTGAGTTGAATATTATGAGGGTTCCTAGTTCTGTTAACAATTGTTATTTTGTTTATTACAAGGGTTGTTAGTGTTGTAAATACTCGTATGAAACGTTTTATGTGGGTCGTAGGTAGGTTTTTAGTTATTGGTGCAATTTGAAGTTTTATTTTATTGTTTTTCCCGGGGTAAGGCCTTTAAACAGATAATAATACTACGTATAGAATAGACACTGTCATCCGCCCACCAATCGGGCCTTCCTCACCCCGCGAGCGAGATTGTACTCCGATGAGAGCCGACGGAAATCGGAATGCACCTCAAGCACACTCTTGCGCGTGTACAAAACTCCCATGTGTGCAGTGTCTGTGTAGTAGGTACTTATAACACGGCTTTTGTATGGGAATCGAGTCGAGTGTCCGGGGTGTGGCCTTTATTGAAAAAAATATATAACCAAAAGTATAGCCGGACTATAGCTGTTAGATTATTTACTGAAGTATCGTGTAAAATTAGTTCAGATGACCAAGAGCAAAGTACCAGTAGATTTAATCACAGTTCTGCTATTACCAGATTCTCTACTTCCACCAAAATAAACCTGTAATCTGCAATATGCAGTCCTCGTGTTAAGCCCACTGGACCTATCCAATCTCAGCCCAGTACCCTCGCCACAGACTAACTAGAAATGAATCCTAAACGTGCAGAACAACACAAGCTAGTATAATCCTGTAGTTAGGCTGTGACGGAACAATGCAGCCAATCTGCATAGTTGGCGTTAACCTCAGCATTGCTGACTTGCAATCAGCGCTCACGGTAAATGCATGACGTGGAATATGCAATAACTAGGTAGCGCAGAATCATTGTTAAAAATCAGATAAAAAAATAATATACTTAACAAATGTTACATAAAGGTATCAAAATCATTATCATCATCAGCCGGAAGACGTCCACTGAATAGTTTATGGCGTTATATGGAGAAGGCCTAACCTCCATATAACGCCATAAACTATTAATTTGGAGGATTATGAATCACCAAAAAGGCATAGTATGCTTAATTAATGATTTTATATTTTTATGCTAGTTTAGAAGTTGAGTGTTTTAATGGATCGCCTTAAATATTACCTTTTAGGCATCACTTATTGTAAATAAAAGTTTTTATAAATTACGCACGAATAGTAAAAAGTTACGCAAGAAACGACTTAGGGCCGGTTTTTTGATCGTTGGTTACGGTTAAGTTAACCATTTGTTAAACTAACTATTCTTAAATTCTTAACCAATGGATGGATGAAAATGAAATTATTATGAAAAAGTTGTTAACTGAGGATGAAAAAACGAATTTTGCCGAATTTTAACTATTTGTCAAAAATAATTAACCGTTGGTCCACTTAACCAGTGATCAAAAAACCCTACCTTAAAAAGTGTTTTAAAATCTTTAAGGTTTTCAAGAAATTCCAAAAGAAATCAGTATTTTAGTTTGAACAAAGTTGATTTCACAATACGCGCCATCTGAGAAATATAAAATCTGCATTTGAAAACGCTACCATAAATCTCTAAAATATTCCTGAATACAACTGAGATGCATTCTACTATTAAAATAAAAACATAAAACTCTTCAAAGCGAGATACAATGAGAAATGGTAAAATGTACGACGAAACATTGTTAAAACGTTTCATTTCGTTACAAGTTTCCAAACTGTAAAACATTGTTCATGGCGTTTAAACACACGTAAAATGCAAAATGTAATAAAACTGGCAATAATAGGGTAATTATTCCGATATAACACTGTTTTGGACAGAATTATTGTATCTATATCAACGATTATTGTACTAAAATGTCGATAGTCTTTATATTCTTGTATAGAATAAAAAATCTTTAAAAACTAACTTGTGTCAGGTTGGCCGAGTGTAGGGTTGATGTTATTTTGTGACGCGCATGCTACGGATTCAGTGAACGTTTTGGTGGTTTTATGGAAAGTATTAATGGCAACGTGTGGTTTAAGGAAGATCTATGGTATGTGCGAGGGCGCGATGGCAACACGGGGAGGTGGATGCCAGCGCGACAGATGATTGTAGAGCGAGATTGATTGAAGATGGTGGACTTGGAATAAATCATTTAAAATATGCTGAAGTGTTCGAGTATTATTTAATAGAAAAGGCACGTCTACAATTATTGTAATAGGTAATTACAAATATCCAACTAATCCTATTAATATTATAAATGCAAAAGTTTGTGATGATGGATGGATGTTTGTTACTCTTTCACGCCAAAACTACTGAACCGATTGGGCTGAAATTTGGTGTGTAGATAGTGTATACCCTGGAATAATACATAGAGTAGTTTTTATCTCGAAATTCCCACGGGAACGACGACTACGTGGGTGAAACCGTGGGGCACAGCTGTTAATCTGATATTTTATAAACCACACCATTTTTGTGTACGACAGGACTTTTAGTCACACCATTTTTTTGTTTGTAAATAATTTACCATTCCTCGGAATTACTTTGCTGTAGACGGTCAAAAACATTATGACGCCTTTTTTCAAAAGGGGTAAACAGATTTTTACCCAGTACCCAGTTCGATACTACCTATCCACACACCGATACTTCCCCAGCAATGTTTTTAGGTCCCATGTAATAGGGGGGCCGGGGCGAGCTTATTGCCACCTTCTTCTTCTTCTTCTCAGCCGTAGCAAGTCCACTACTGAACATAGACCTCCCCTACAAAGGGAGGTTTTGACAAAACTCGCCACGCTTGGCAGGCGGGTTGGACAGCGCAGTTTGGTGAATTTTACACAGAGGACGCTGCTACTCATCCTTTGGATCCGACAACCCTTAGCCGACTCTTACGGCAACCATGGGTAGAGAGGGTGAAGTACTATTCACAGCCGGCACCCCACGGTAGATATTGCCACCTATGGACTAAAAAAACAGGAGAAAACTAAAATTACTCATATTATTATAGTTCCAACATCTTATTTTGTTCAGTTAAAAGTCGCTAGTGGTAATGTACGTTCTCAAACTAGCGACTGTCAGGCCGTAGTTCGAAATTTGCTCACCTGATCAGCTAATTTGTTGGCGCTGTGGCATGTCATACTAAAATACCCAAACTCTTAAATCCCAAGAAGCTTCTACAAAAAGAATAACATTTATAACAGTTCTTTTAAAATAGATTATATTACTAAGGCTTAAGGTTGACAATGCTTGAGCAGGGTAGTTTTATTGATATTGTATCAGTGTTACAGTTATTGTATTGTGGGTAGTTCGGAATGAAAGGTTGGAGGTGAAAAAGGTCAAGGTGACAGGTTCGACCGAACCTACGTAAGCACGACTTGCGAACTTATAACATGAAGACAGAAACTCAACTTCATACAACTTCTCCCCGAAGGGTTTCCCCGAAGCCTATTATTGTCATCAACTGGGCACAATTCCAGCTTCCAGGCTTTCATTGAGAATTTTTATAGTTTATAATATATTTATTTCTTGACCTGGAAACGCGGAACCTATTAATCAGCAGTGGCGCTGCACAACTGCGCCAGCGAGACAGACGAAGTGTACTGTATAATTATACTGTGCTATAGCATTAATACCCTCGCCTCATTTTGTCGTGAAGAGATAATGTCAAAACTTACACATATATAAGCAGGTTCAATAAAGAAACGAATCTAATATTGTCTCTAAAATCATGTCATCTCGCTTGCACACTAGTTAGAGCACTAGTATGCAAGGGAAGGACATGATTAGCGCATCTATCTTAGATTCGTTATTTATTGAGCCGGCTTATACAAGCAATCATCTATAAAAATCTTTGGCATTAATTAGGTTTTTTAACTAAACTTTTTTTAATTTAAATTCTTATAGTATAGTTACGGAATAGATCATAGTGACTGTTTTTATTTGCAATAGGTATGTGAGTTATTTCGATTTAGATCTAAATAACTATAGGCATAGCCGCCACGCGGCACCTTCAAAGAAAACGAATGTAACCAAACCAAATATTGTGAAACTATCTGTTGATAAATTAAGCCCTACAAGTTTCTTGTGCGTTCTTCTTGTAGAGGTATCTTTCCGAAAATACGGTAGACTCAGTACTGTTTATCTTCGGGACGTACAAGTGTCGGATTATGACCTATTTGAATAAATCTTTTTTTAGTTTGAGTTTGATCTAAATTTTCTCTAGAATTAAGTTAGGTACTGAATCAATTTATAGTGATGTTACATTATCGCTGGAGAAGCAAAAATGTTTACATTATTGTGTTGTTACATTGTTACAGCTACGTTCAAAACAGACATGTGTACTGTATATATAACAATATATTTGTTACGTCACATATATAAACTTAGATCACACTCAGACTTCAATATTCTTTTCAGGTTTGAATTAGTACGACTTTCAAAATGTTTCTTTTATGTAACCCGTAAGGGTCAAATGTAATCTTTTATAATGTAAGACATGTTTTATCGCTCTCTTTTTGGATGGGAAAAAATATTGTTCCGTACTTGTTCCTCCTGGTAATGGATGCACTGACATACAGGAAGAGGCACCTCGGTGTATGCTGTTCACCGACGACATTTTACTACTTCAGAGCAGACTGGTAAAATGGCAGGAGAAACTTGAGAACTTTTGACTGAAGATCAGCCGGACCAAAACTGAGCAGACGTTCTGCTACGTGGCAGTCTGTCTAGTTTTACTCTGATTGCCTAAGGTGGTGTAAGCCTGCCGGTCTGCTCCGATTTCGGATACCTCGGCTCTCTCTTGCAAAGCGACGGACATTCACGGGGACGTTACCAATCAATGCTTTGGTTGGATGAAATAGCGACAGGTAATGGAAACAACTTGTGATCCACGAATACCTCTAAAACTAAAAAAGAAGATTTACAAGACCGTAGTAAGACCTGTCGTAATGTATGGGTCAGAGTGTTGGGCTACGAAAGCGGTGGATGAAAGGACATTACATGCAGCAGAGATGCGAATGCCGAGATGGATGTATGGACTGACATGAATGTATAAAATTAGAAATGAGTGTATAAGGGGAAGTCTGAAAGTTGCACCAGTGACTGAGAAATTAAAGAGTGGAAGACTAGCCAGCTATGGACATGTAATGCGGAGGGATGAAAGTCATGTGGCCAAAAAGACAATTAGGAAAAATGTAAATTGTCATGTGGGAAGGGGGCGTCCAAAAAAAAATAGATGAACTGTGTGAATGAGGATATGAATAAAAGAAGAGTGCAGAGATGACGGATAATAGACTGAAATGGCGGAAGATCGATCAATAAACACTTTACTGGTACACCACAAACAAGAAACTTAAAACTTATATGCATTAATAATTAATAGTCTAACAATTGGCGGTCTTTTCACTAACAGTAATCTGTTTCAGGCAACCGTGCAGGGAGAAGAGAGAACTGTACTTAACATATCGGTCGGTGGTATGATAGAGACTATTAGTAAATAGAAGGAATAGGAAGAAGGAGAGGACAGGACGATAATTGTAATATCAAGGTAACAAGCATTGAGAGCTTTTTAGTAGATACCTAGTGTTGTAATATACTGACGTGTCTCATAATTTAAAATATCATTGGTAACCGGATTTCTGGTTGTTCAAAAGATTTGTATTGTATTATCAGATTTAATAAAATATAAAACATTACTTTCTAACATTGTTTTGCACTTTTCAGGAAATGTTTTTCTTAACGAGCCACCGGAAGGTGCTCATGCATACATTTTCGGTTGCTTGCAACATTTTTTATAATTTATTGCGCCATAAATTAGCACAATTACACCAAAATTGGACACAATATCGTGTTATACTTTGAATACATTTTAGAAAGTAGGCGAACTAACATTATGCTCTTTAACCAACTTTAAAGTGGCTTTGTGAGCTGTACACCTGGCAAGTCTTACTTATCATCTAACTATTCATTGCAAGTGATTACCTATACCTAATTTAATCATCAGACGACAGATCGTCTGATGATCTGACACGTCTCCAGCGTGTTCCTGCCGTCTTTATCAGAATAAAGACGGCAGGAACACGCTGGAGACGGGCTGTTTACAACCGGACTGGATGGAAATCTATGGGGGAGGCCTATGTTCAGCAGTGGTCGTCCTATGGCCGAGATGATGATGATGATGATGATGATGATGATGAATTTAATCATCGATAGAATGCAAGTAAAGTAACGAATAAAAGATATAGGGACATGGGTCCCTAAAAACAAAAATCATAGTTACGAGTATATTCCGAAAGATGACGAAATTCCTTTATGATCTGGAGAGACACAGCCAATTTGTCTTTTATGTTTTTATACCCCTACAGCTCCACCATTTTGAAAAATTTTCAAAAATTAATTCGACAAAAAAAATCTATATAAAATCTGATCACAACATTTTACGAGAATCGGTTGATAAATGCGACCTGTGGAGAGAACAGCCGGACAAGCAGAGCATTTTAAAGAAAACATGTTTGGCCAAATTAACACGTAGACTATCCGCTCGCGCTTCATTCTCGCTTAGGTTAGGTTAAGCTTAGATTAAAAGGTAGTACGTATCTACATCTTATCTTATGCTTAAAAAATATCTTTTTTTAGTTGTAAACCGATTATATTGCGGGTGTGGGCGCCAAATTGGATATACTTAGAACTTTTTGTATAGTCTATGATTCCGAATTTATATTTATAGGTATAAAAATAAATTGACGTTCGATGGTACGTGCGTTCGGTGGTACGTGCATAACTTTTCAGTGGAATAGGTTTGGGATATATTTCAAAATGGTCGTTATTTTGCGTATCTATCTTTTGAGGTTAAAAATACCAATTCAATGTCACTGGTATCGGATTCTAAATCTAACAAATTATGGTAAACTAGCCGTGCCCCGCGGTTTCACCCGTATAGTCTCCGTTCCCGTAGGAATATCGGAATAAAAAGTACCCCATGTGTTCAGACCAATCGGTTCAGTAGTTTTGGAGTGAAAGAGTAACAAACATTCATATATCCATCACAATTATTATATTAGTAGTAGCATTTATAATATTAGTAGGATAGTACGTAGTATTCTAAGAATATCTAAAAGTACTTTTTCTATTGACTTTTGATATAAACGTTGTATAAGACAAGTCAGATAACTAATACCTAAGTTGTTTTTAGAGCAAGTGTCTTACAGAAAAAAGAAAAACAATACTACAACTTAGTACTGTCTTAGATACTATTGTTATTTATAATAACTATAACCTACGTACAATAAACTCTGACAAAATCCCACAAAATAAAGGATGTTATGAAAGTCCTTGGTCTTTTTGTTATTGGCTAATATCCAAAAACAAAGCCTTTTATTGCAAGGACCTTCGTATTATTCTAATTCATGTCCTGCTGGACACATGCTTGTGTCGGTGGCGTAGTGGGCGCAAACTTGACTGCTGATCATGAGGTCTCGGGTTCGATCCCCAGGTCAGGCAAAGTGTAAAATAATTAGAATTTTCCATTAGAAATTCTCTCAATAACTGCCTAGAGTATGGAACTGTGCCCGGCAGATTGCAATACGCTCGCCCCCTATTGCATGGGACCAATGACATAATGGCAAAGTTTGTGCCTACTACGGGACTCAGTCTTGGGTACCCCTTCGGGAAAAAGGCGTGATTGTAAAAGGTGTGACACATACACCCAGTGTGTATTGTAGTGGTAGGCCTCTTTTACAGGGGGCCGCCTGCGGAAGTACCACACCTTTGCCAGTTATTCATCCGCCAAGCAGTAATATGCAAACATTACTGTGTTCCGGTCTGAAGGGCAATTTTACCAGCGAAATTACTGGGCATGATGAGATTTAACAACTCATATCTCAGGGTGACAGGCGCAGTGCAGTGCCGCGCAGAATTTTGAATTTTAAAACACTGGGTGGCACTGTGTCTGATATGGGCAATCTTGATGCTTACCATCAGGCACCTGATATGCTCGTCTTGTTAAAAAAATCTGTGTCTAATTTTACTACAATAATATCTATGAGAAAATATATATAGGTAGATACTATGGTGGGTTTTTATATAAATCAACATTGTAAACACATTTCTTGCGTTCTCCATAATAGATACAAAATAGCCAGTTGGCTATGTCAACAATATTACGGTGAAAGTAGCATCCACGTAACCAATTACTTAAACTTGCACACATAGTATAAAGCGGGCCGTATTTACACCGTGATGTATCGATAGTATTACAACCTGATAGTTGAAGTGACCCCGTATCGTCCAGCTGTGTCAACATGTGTAAACAAGGACAGGGGTAATGAAAAACGTGCCTTCCGTCGATACACTGTAGGGATGGGAAACTAGTTTTTACATGTTTGCTATTTTTTTGTTATTTGTTTGATTTGTCACGTATTTATAACAAATTGGATTTTATACCACTTACTTTACTGTATTGTCGTCTCAAAATATTGTATTATTTATTAAATAAAACGAGATGCAATGTTGGCGCAGTCAGTAGGATCTCATGACATTAAAAAAATGACGAAAAATAAATTATTACAATAAAATATATCTATTATATCTTCGACCATCTATACGTTTTCCTGCCTTATTTAAATGAAAATGCTACTTGTTTGAAAATAGAAAAATATAACAGACTAGCGGCCCGCCCCGGCTTCGCACGGTAGCAGAAGTAGGTATAGTGAACGTTTAACAGGAGTAAATTTGTGATACATTGTATTTTAATAGATATAACCCTAATGGTTTACGCAGCGCACGCAAATTAAGGACTATTTCTGTTACAATGATCAAACCTTAACACATGTATAAATTAATCGTGGGCTATTTTGAAGATATTGATAAGTACTACAATCTCCTAGTACATTACTTTACTCTACCACCAATAGTTTTCACACCGCATGAAAAATAATCACTGCTTCGATTATTGTGACTAAACCAAAAAAGATGGATATAATCTATGTATACTGTTTTGTAGGTATTGATAAGTACTACAAACCCCTAGTACATTACTTTACTCTACCACCAATAGTTTTCACACCGCATGAAAAATAATTATTGCTTCGATTATTGTGACTAAACCAAAAAAGATGGATATAATCTATGTATACTGTTTTGTAGGTATTGATAAGTACTACAAACCCCTAGTACATTACTTTACTCTACCACCAATACTTTTCACAGCGCATGCATATAATGTCTGTTTCGATTATTGTGACTAAACCAAAATAGATGGATAAAATTTCCGTGGACTATTTTGTAGATATTGATAAGTACTACAAACCCCTAGTACATTATATTATTCTACCATCAATGGATTTCACAGCGCATGCAAATTTATGAATATGGTAATTATATTATGTGACACCTTGGTTCACAATATTGCAGTTTTCTTACGGATCCCTATTTTTTTTCAAAATCTCATATAGCCTATGTCACTCACACTGAATTAAGCTATCCATAAGTGAAAGAATTTTTAAAATCGGTCCAGTAGTTTCGGAGCCTATTCATTACAAACAAAAAAACAAAAAAACAAAAAATCAAAAAAACAAAAAAACAAAGTTTCTCTCTTTATAATATTAGTATAGACTAGTATAGATATAGATAATAAACGCGACGTATTAAAAAAATAACGTCAACTTTATTACAAAATGAAATCAAGTCTCTCTGATTACAAAAACTTCAATAAAATAGATCCATCTACGAAGTACGTAAATCCCAAAACACTAATATCACTAAATAACTCTAAAATCAGCTCAGTAAATGAGGTGAAGCGTTGAATTACCTACAGTGTGCACTAAGAGCCATTAGTTTGGCCCGGATTTTAGCAACCTTGCGATAATGTACTCTGAAACAGGATCGCTACTCTTTGTGACAATATAATATACATCCGGTACGTGAGTTTTAAACAAACTCATGACACTGCAGCAATAATTGTGAGGTTCTTTGACTCCCGCGTAGAATGACGATTAGGTACGTTTACAACTTTTAGCCAGAATCTTAAAGTCTGTCAAAGTTTTGGATGGTTGGTAGTTGTAAATGGATGTATGTTTGTTACTCTTTCACGCCAAAACTACTGAACTGATTGGGCTGAAATCGGTATGTAGATAGTTGAGACTCTTGAATAATACATTGGGTACTTTTTATCAAGATACTCCCACGGGAACGATGACTACACAGGTTAAACCGCGGGGCACAGCTAGTGTATATATATTTTCTCTACAAAACCCTAAGAAATATTATCATGTCCACTATACAGTTTTTTATACATAATTAGATTATTTACTACGCCTAAGTTACTGTTGTTCCTGTAACGAAAATCGGAAATCCTTTTCTTAACACTCCCCTACGTACAATGAAATAAACCTCCTTCCAAGTCTAAAAGTTAATCGGTCTAATTAACTATCTACTTATATTTTTTAATAATATTTTCTTCAATGTATCCGATACTGCACGAGCTTAGATACTGTATCGATCAGCTTATTAGTGCAAGCACTCTATGTAAAGCTAACAGGATGATCATGCGATAGCCTCTAGCTATTAGGCTGCAGAGTACTCCAACATAACACTGTTCAGCTTTTGTTTTATTCGGCCAATAAAGAGCTCATCATCCACTAACCTCGTTCACAGAAGGCGCCCTCGTAGTCTCCATCCCTGCACTCGCAGACTGGTCCGTCATCAGTGCTGATGCAGACGCCGCCGTGCTGACACGGGTCGCGCCGCTCGCACGCGTCGCCACTCGCGTTGCTTATACGAGATGACTAGAACAATAAATTATACATTATAATATAATCATCATCATCTCAGCCGTTGGTAATCTACTACTGAAGATAGGCCTCCCACATAAAGGGGGGTTTTGCCAATACTCGACACGCTTGGCAGACGGGTTATCGAGCACAGTTCGATATTTTTTTGCAGAGGACGCTGCTGCTCGTCCCCAGGATCTGTTAACCCTTAGCCGGCTCTTACGGCAACCACGGGTAGAGAGGGTGGAGCACTATTCTAAAGCCGGTAACTCCACGGCGATATATATCATATCACTGGCTTTTTACAGAAGATGATTTAAGCAGCGTCCATGTTCGAGGATCGGCACTTAAGCACATAATGTACAAGAACTCGCTGGATTACTCTCATACTACATTTTACACTCATAAGTTGCCGACTGGGCGATACGTCCCGGCGGTTTTGACGGCAATGCGTATTCGTCATACAGGCACATGTGACCGACATGACTTCTTTGCAAAATTTCGTTCGTTTCGCCGCATATATGTAATGTAGAGTATCTTAAAAAAACAACCGGTTACCTGAGGGTAATTTCACTAAATAAATTGTAAAGGCATAGGTATTTATGCATAGTATGGGGTTCCATCCCTATTTACCAAGAACATACAGCGCGATCTATTAGTTCCTTGTACAAAGTATGGAAATCTGTAGTAAAATGGCCGTAACTTTTGATAGCGTTGACTTAGAAGTGTGATTTTTTCTCAGCCACAAGAGACCACAGATCTGAGTAGTTGATATCAGTTTCAACTTGATATCTCTACGCGACCCCGTTAAAAGTGCCTTGACAGACGGACAGACTGACTGACGGATGACACAGTGATCCTTTTGTTCCTTTTGAGGTACTTAACCCTAAAAAGATAACAAAAGTGTTACCATAACTCCGTTGTTCGTATTCTAAAGTTAGAAGCGAACGCTTAATCGATTGGTAAACGTTAACTGCGTCGTTAATCTCGTTGACGCTTCGAACTAACGATTATCTGATAACCGGGAGTAACCCGGCAGTAACCGGATATAGTAAGATTGAAGATAACTGTTCGTTAAAGTAGTTTAACCAAGGACGATCTCATTCTCATCCCTCTTGGTGAGGATTGAACTTGTCTCAAACTGTATTTACAAGGTTTTACTTTACTTGGAATGCTTGTTAGTTTGTTTTAGCTCAAATCTATTAATAGTTAAGCGCATTAACGTGGCAACGTGGCTTATATATAAAGTCTATTCCAACGAAGAGTGAATAAGGCGTTAACAGGATACAGGACCTCTTAGCACTTTGACACAATTCAATGGAAAATTTACTAAATCGATGTTTGGTATTCCTCTGTTTCCTCTGAATACAGTAAACCTAATTGTTATATTTATATCCTGATATTTTAAAGTTGAAGTGAAGTATGTCCCTATCATTTTATTTTTGTTTATAAACTCTAAATTTTTTGTTGTGAACGACCAATCACGCGAGTAAAACTGCGATTTTTGGAAGTTCACTGAAAAAATTAAGGGTTTATATAAAAAAAATTAAAATGACATGAACATATGTTACTTCACTATAAAAATATCAGGATATAAATTTAAAGAATGGGTAAATTATATTCGGAGGAAACACGGGATGTATTCCCGTGTTTCGATTTGGTAAATTATTCATAAGATTGTGTCCAAGAATATTGGTATAAAAAGTACCACCTATATGTTATTCCAGGATCTAAACTATCTACATACCGATTTTCAACCCAACCAGTTCAGTAGTTTTGGCGTAAAAGAGTTTCAAACATCCATCCATCCATCCTCACAAACTTTCGCATTTATAATATTAGTAGTAAGTAGTATTAATAGGTAGATATCAAAAAGTGTGTAATACGTTAGTGCAAAATATCGCTTTGTTAGGATCGCATCGCTTCGACTCGCGTCCAGTCGCCTACCTAAGACCACAATATAAAGTGACAGAAACAGACTTTTCATGGGACTACGGGGAACAAAATCATAATAACACCTATCTAAATCAAGGCTAACCTTCACACATAATATCCGGAAGAGCAATGGCGACCTTGTACAGGTACCTCAGATAGTATTTCACACAAATCTCGTCCCTGGAAAGTGGGACAACCTCCCGAGATATAATATGACCTCTCCTTACATCGTGACGACCGCTTAACGATCTGCTACGTATGAGGAGAAATTATGGCGATTTAACGTCAGAATTACTTACTCTTGTTTTTATTTTGATTGTCTTCGAAATGTCAACCCTGCCCAAATTTTAGCGTAAAATACATGTAAAGTTAAACTGAAAGTTAGTGTACGTGTGTGTGTGTTTTTAGGGTTCCGTACCGCAAAAGCAAAAAAAGTGACCCATATAGGATCACTTTGTTGTCCGTCTATCAAGACACTTTTTAACAGGAACGCTAGGAGGTATTAAATTGAAATTGATATCAACTACTCAGATCTGCGGTCCCTTGCGGCTGTTAAAAAATCATACTTCTAAGTTAACGCAATCAAAAGTTATGTCCATTTTACTGCATATTTCCATACTTTGCGCAAGGATGTAGCAATAGATGGCGCTTTATTTTTGGTATCTAGGTATGGAACCCTACACTATGCATTATATACGTAAGCCTTAACAATTTATTTATACTTATTTATTAAAACCTTATAGCATTTCCTCTTTGCATGCGATTTTGCGGGCGGGGGGCGGTGCGCTGTGCATGTTGTTTTTTGACACTGGGGATCGGAACTGAAAACTGGATATTCTTGTTCTAGGAGTTTGCAATGGAGTTCCAAAAAGTAACGCCAAATTCAATCAATTATACTTATTTACGCCAAAGCTATTGAATCGATTGGGCTGAAATATATTAGTACAAGTTCGGTATATTACCGCCAAAATCCAGTCTAAAAACCAAAACCTTCGTTTTGCGTGGTGTTAACGATCAAAGTCGAAAAATGGTTTTGGTCGCACTTCATGTACAGTTGTAAACACAAAGGCTAAATGGCCTTTCAACACCAAATGCTCACGAATGAAGGTAAACGAGCACAGCGCGTGATCTACAAAAAGCCACTAGGAAATAATGACTAAAAATCACTCTACCTTTGAATAAAAGAAAAGAACCCCCGTACCACAAACCAATCGATACATAACACGTAACTAATGTTCGAAACACATCGGTCGCAAGCCATGAGAGCACTAGTGAATACCTCATATAGAGCGCGCGATGTACGTGACCTGAGAGCAAATTGTCGGTATTTCACGACACATTTCTCATGCGCAGTACGGGGATTAAAATTGTGGAGTTAATGTGATATGCATTGAAATTACAGTTAAGTGGAGTGGAAATCGTTGGACTACGAGACAGGGAAATGTTTGTATAGTTTCCTACAAGCTCACACTTTTATATTTTTCATTAACAAACTTTTATTATTTGAATTTCATAATAAATGTGAAACACAAAAATGAATTGACAGTAGTTACTGATAATTGGGATATCATCATCATCATCATCAGCCGTCCACTGCTGAACATTGCCTCATATGAGGGGATTTTGCCGTAATCACCACGCTTGGCAGGCGGCTTGGTTATCGCAATAGTTAAAAGTAGATAAAAAACATTTTATTGACAGTACAATATACATAAAACACATATCATTATTATTATAAAAAAATATATATACAATTGAACACAGGACTTTTACTATTTGGAATACTTAAAAACCCTCTGCCAAGTCTCACGGCTCCCATGGGATTAGAAAAGGATATTGGGATATATTTATATTTTTGTATATTTTTGGATATATTTTTGTAAGGGCAACAAGTGAGCCCAAACTGGATAGAGTTTAGTGCCGTTTTGTTAAAAATGTTCTCAGAACTTCTGCCTCCATCAGACTGTGACTAAACAATGTGTTTGATTTTTTGTACAATGTATTTGATGGGAAATAAGCAAGTGCCATTCATGTCTACCCTAATTTATTTACATTATTATAAAGAACACTTCGAAAATCTACAGGATGACATGCCAACCAACAGTAAGTAAATTCAAGTACTCCAAATAACTATCAGTTGACAAAGTACGCGAGATGGTGGCCGCATTGCCTCGTCCGCCGATTGATTGAATTGTATACGGAGGCGGGAAATTATTATTAAATGTTTTAATATGGTGTAATCTTAGTTGTAATAAATGTCAAATTCAGTAATTTTAATTTCTTTGTGTTTGTGTTATAATTTGGATTTTATTTTAATTGTAATTTAATTTATCTAATTCTAATCAGGAACTGTGTCCGTTAGAATATGTTTAAGTAATAATGTTGAATAATGTTAAATTTATGTAATTTTTTTCTTGTGTTAGTAAGTGACAAGACGAGCAAATCGGTGCCTGATAGTAGGTAAGCATCATGATTGCCCATATCAGACACAGTGCCAGCCAGTGTTTTAAAATTCAAAATTCTGCGCGGCACTGCACTGCGCCTGTCACCCTGAGATATTAGTTGTTGAATCTCGTCATGCCCATATATGTAATAAACTGAATATTGAAATATTTAATTTTTGATTCGATTTGATATAACTGCCAATTTTTAGCTCTATTAAAAACCATGAAACGTTGGAAAATGTGACACTAAAAGATTGTAATATAAATCTTCTACTGTCTACTTATACAACTCCTTTCCCCTTATACCTGAGTTCATTCCGCATAAGAGCCTTGTCGGTTCCCAGCCTTTCATCGGCTTACGTTCATTACAGGCAGATGAGTTTTAATTAGAAACTGCACTGCATCTCTCATTTAACTAAGTAGGTAATACTCTCTTGTTGGTAGGTAGGTACTTTTTATAGAATAGAATATAATACTTTATTGCATACAAACCTAAAATAATACGCAACGCTAAAAAATAAACAATACGTAATACCGCGGTAAGCAATCGGCGGTCGAATCGCATTAAGTAACTTCTTACAAGGTGAGTTAAAACATTAATCGACGGTGGAAGCGATAGAAATGTAGATAATATTATGGGATAAGGCATCTTACTCATATTATCTATTTACAGGATACAGGACCTCTTAGCAGTTTGACACAATCCTATGGAAAATTTACGAAATCGATGTTTTTTATTACCGTGTTTCCTCCGAGAATAATTGATTTTATCCATAAATTTATATCTTGAAAATCAGAATATGAATTAGCCTATGTTCCTGTCATTTATTTTCGTTCCTTAACTCTTCATTTATTTCTAGTGAACGTCTAATTACGCGAGTAAATCTGGGACAGTTTCACATGTTTTTAAAGGGTCATACTTAATTTAACAATAAGTTTGTAGAAAAATGAAAATAACAGGGACATGCTCACTGAAGACCTAGATTTTATAAAAAAAAAACCATTGCTCTGACGCAGTTATCTAGGGAGGTAACACGGGAATACGTTTGTATGGAAAAATCACCCCTCATGTATCCTCTTAATACTTACAATATTTATACCTAGGCAAAAATAATAAGTTCGTAATTATTTCATGTAATAGAAAAAAAAACAGATTAAAAAAGTAACATACATTCACGCCTTTTTCCCGAAACCTCTTCGGCAGAGGGCAGAGGTGTACCCAGGACTCAGTCCCATAGATACACCCACATTTCACCATTATGTTATTGGTCCCTTGTAATAGGGGCGAGCCTATTGCCATCTAACGGGCACAGATTTTGCTGATGAATAACATATTTTAACACAAGACAGACTTAGATTGTGTTTGTTTATTGTCCCTGGTTGCTACCTATATAAGTATGTATGTATCTACATAAGTACCAAACTATTCGTGCCTATGTAGTCCTCTATACCTATACATACTTATATAATACATTAAGTTATGTTTTGACAATTACCTACTATGTAAAGCTAGCCATTCACGTGAATAGTGAATAGAGTTCAATTAGTGACTGCCTCGGTGGCGTAGTAGGCGCATGCTCGACTGCCAATCAAGAGGTCCCAGGTTCGATCCCCAGGTCAGGCATAGTGTTAAATATTGGATTTTTCCATTAGGAATTATCTCAATAGCTGCCTGGAGTCTGGAACTGTGCCCGGTATATGGCAATAGGCTCGCCCCCTATTACATGGGACCAATAACATACTGGCGAAATGTGGGTGTATCTACTATGGGACTGAGTCCTGGGTACACCTCTGCCTACCCCTTCGGGAAAAAGGCGTGAATGTATGTTATGTTATGTTGTAGTGCTCTATGTACCTCAGTGCCTCAAGTCGAAGGTCTTCGACCAGTGTGTGTTACCAGTGATGACTTACGGATCTGAAACGTGGTCCCTGACTGTGGGCCTTATAAGTAAGCTCAAAATAGCGCAACGAGCTATGGAGAGGGCTATGCTCGGGACTTCTTTGCGAGATCGAGTCAGAAATGAGGAGATCCGTAGACGAACGAAAGTTACCGACATAGCCCAGCGGATTAGTAAGTATATGTGGCAATGGGCAGGGCACATAGCACGTAGAACTGATGGCCGATGGGGCCGTAAAGTTCTCGAATGGAGACCACGGACTGGTAAGCGCAGCGTAGGACGTCCTCCCACAAGGTGGACAGACGATCTGATAAGTACGGCAGGAGCACGCTGGATGCAGGCCGCTTACAACCAGACTGGATGGAAATCTAAGGGGGAGATGATTATGATGATGATGAGTGCTCTTTGGCTTGCTTTAAATAAAAGAGCTTCGAAATAATAAAAACGCACAAAATAAGTTATATTCTTATAACTTTTTAAAAACAGGTAATTAGCCTAACATTAACCCTCAGGCTCGTGTTGTAAACCTAAAAGTTTTCCAAACATGTTTCTTGAAGGAGTTATTATAAGTTAATTAGGTACGAGTACTAAGACAGTGTACACGTTTTGTAAAAAAGATATATATTGTTTCTACCATTATTTATTAGAGAAAATTATAATTTAGACAAAAGCTGAGAGATAATTATTCCCTCGAAAAAATAAATGTACATAAATCCAGTCTCGCCACGCCTTTGTAAAAAAGAATTTAGATCACAAGATAAGACAATTATGCCAATATAATAATATGGGACAACTTCTACACTTGATCATCTCGTCCCAAACTCCCAAACTAGGCCAGAAACCTGTACTGTGGTAGCCAGATGACTGATATACATACTTATATAAGCCTATAACACCCAGACACAGATCTAACAGACATGCTCATGCACACAAATGTTTGACCTGGCCGGGGATCGAACACACAGAGAGCAGAGTTACTACCATCTGAGCCTACGAGGCTGTCAAATTGCATTCATTGCTATTGAACTTACTGCCACGTAAAAAAATGTAACCTTCCGATAAATTGTTAAGGCATATCTTGGTGAGTAATGCTTGATATTATATTGCAGCAGTGGACGTCCTATGGCTGATATGATGATGATGATGATAAATGCTTGATAAAGGGTTCCATACCTAGCATAGAATAGAATACTCTTTATTATCACCAAAATAACATAATACATATGAAACTAAAATTATATAAACCTAATTCTCGGTTGACAATGGGCGGCTTTATCGCTTTAAGCGATATCTTCCAGGCAACCAGTCTGGATGGATAGGGCAAAGTTAGGATGAGTAGGGGATGGGAAAGCATAGTATAATCGCAAACATAGTAATCACATTTTTTGCAAAATTTTACGGTTTTTGGCATTTTTCCTTGAACAAGTTCTTCTTGATATATTTCATGATGCTGGGCCAACGGGAAGTACCCTAAAGGTTTTAAGGAAGTTGCGCAAAATATGGAAATGTGCGGTAATCCGTATCTTGATTGCGTCGATTTAGAAGTTTGATTTTTTTACAGCAGAAGGGATCGTGGACCTGATATGTTGATATGAGTTTCGACTTAATACTTCAACGCGTTCCCGGGAAAAGGGGTCTTGGCGGACGAACAGATAGACACACGGACAACGAAGTGCTCCTATAAGGATCTCTTTTTTTCCTTTTGAGGTACGCAACCCAAAAAAGAGATAATGCTTACAAAAATAACAAACCTAGCCTATCAATACAGTAAATATTTAATTACAACAAAGAACATATAATATTACCGCAACTTTAACCTGTAATCAAAATCTGATAAAATAAAAACAAGCAAACCAAAGTAAAACACAACCTAACATAATATTATTCATTCTTTAGTATGTGGAAATTACGTTAAATTAGGGTCCCTTTACAAGTGAATGTTTTGACACGAAATATAAAGGTACAGAAGTCTGACTCTACCAGATTTTCTGTTATATGTGAGTACCACCGTCCCTCCAGTACTTGTATTTCCTCTCCCTGTATTGTTGGTTGTCTGGAAGAGATCGATAATGGCGCCTAATGTTAATCTTGTTAGTTATAAGTTTTTTTTTTTTTATTGTGGTACCAATAGAGAGTTATTTACTGTCTATCTGTCTACCACTAAGGGCCAGTTTTTTAAACGCTATAGTTAAAATAACGATTGATTGATCTGACTATTGTGTAATTCATAACCAATGTTTCATTCCTATTGAAAAAGAGGGATGACAACATTATTTTTGACGAAATTTTATTCACATCAGCCGGAAGATGTCCACTGTTGAACATAGGCCTCCCCCATAGAACACCATAAACTATTACTACTTTTATATATACTATATATATATACTACTTCTAACTAACTTTTCATATGTAGGGCTTATTTTGGCCGTAATCACCACGCTTGTTAGTCGGTGATAGCAGTAGTGGGAATACTTGGAAACGGAGAGCGCTGCTGCCCACTCTCCGAATATGTCCCTCTGCCAGGTCTAAATTAGTGAGGCATATTCCGCTACAAAATTTATAGCATTCCACTATGCCCCACCAGTGGGGCGGCTTGGTGAGACAAAGTGGAACAATCCGGTCTCACGTCTCCCACGGGATGAAAAGGGGTGGTCCTATTATATAGCCGGAAACCAACGCGCTCTATTATTTTTAATATATTTTTTATTGCTTGTTAGAAAATTTAACCATTTGGATCAATACCCAAACATAGGGTTTCAGGACAACTCGAGAATTCCGAATATGGCGAACATTTCATTACAAATTGTGACTTTCCGTGCATCCTTGTAAAGGTGCGCGACTATTTAAAAGTGGTTTCCTTCCTTGTTAGGAGGCGGTCTTCTGCATCTATCTACTGTCGTTCAAGAATTACTATGAATGGATATCAAAGGGCCTACAAGTACAAGTAATATTTCTGTCAAGCGTGGGCGTCTTGTGTGGGCGAGTCTGAAACCCAGCGAAAACATACAGACCCTCTCTACTGTCGGCCATGAGAGAAGTTTAAGAGTGAACAGTGAGCTAGATTTTTATTACATATTTGCAAAAGCATTTACACTTTTAGCATACAATTGCAGAGATAAAAAAAAACTCTCAAAACCACGACAGAACGCAAAATGTGTACTCATTTATGTGTTAGCATCAAAATGCTAATTTATTGCTATAAACATTATAGATTGATGAAAATAATAGATCTTTTTTATGATAGTGAGTAACAACACGAGCAAATCAGGTGCCTGGTAAGCAACATGATAGCCCATATCAGACACAGTGCCACCAGTGTTTTAAAATTCTAAATTCGGCGCGGCACTGCACTGCACCTGTCACCCTGAGATATTAGTTGTTGAATCTCGTCATGCCGTAATTTCGCTGGTAACATTGCCCTTCAGACCGGTTGTTTGCACATTACTGTTTGGCGAATGAATAACAAGCAAAGGTGTGGAACTTCCCCCTGCAAAAGATGCCTACCACTACAAAAGATATAATTAGGTAGGTTTTAAAAAACATTATTAGTACACTATATTAATTAAAAATACTTTTACAAAGCAAATATAGTATTATTATTAGACATATACAAATATTTTACACATTCATTTTTTCAGTGACAATTTCAGATCAACAACTATGATAATTTTAGGGGTCTTGTAAGTTTGACATATTATACTGTTCAGTTTTCACAATGGCCCGTATGTTTCCAAGCATCGTCCCACGACTCCCAGTATCGCCCACACTCACAGCCAGCACCCTTTACAAATTATCCGCGCGTTTCATTCATAATATCGTTTATTGTTTACATTACCGACGAGGAATTCATCAAAGGTCTGTGGAAACTTGAATGTATAGGTACATTAAGCGGCGATAAATAATGCACATCGAGCTTAAGATTATATTCGGTTATGTTTGGCTTTGTTTAGGGCTGTCACTGTCGCACGAAACACTGTTAGTTGTTAGTTGGTGCATCAGCCTTATTATTATTCGAGTCGCAGAGCCCATAATGGCGATCTATCTTTCCCGATTTCAGAAGAGCATACCCGGTAAGGAGATAGTACGCTACGTCAAAGAAAAGAGCCAAGGACGTGTTCCAGGACAGGAACTCTCCCAGATCTCACTGTCGAGGCAAGAGTCAACGAGGACGCAGAACTTCATGTTCTACGTGCTCCGGCTTCCAGTAAAATATAAGATGTTCCTAGCACCCGAATTTTGGCACGAAGGAATTGTGTTTCGACGCTTTAAGGAGGCGAGACAGAAAATTATCCCTACCTAGGTGTTTTACATTTTTATGTATGACAGTCTGTTAGTTATTTATTAAAATGGGCCTCTGGTGCGTATAATAAATTATACGTACTTATTGCCTGAAATAAATGAATTTAATTTTTTTATTATAAATACCGTTAGAAAGTACTAAGTGAGCTCAGCTGTGCCTAATTATAGCGACTCCCGAACGATGGAAATCAACTTTAACTCATTATTATAAGATCCATTTTCATTCAAACTATACGTGCTTTTCTCGAAGTTTCCTTTTTTCAATTTGTCTTTTCACCGGCTGTGCTCATACACTTCCGGCTTGACGCCACATGGTATGAAGTATCAGAACTTGTAAGATACATTAGACATATTAATAGTTCCAACCTTATTAAATAATAAGGTTAAATTTATTTAGTTCGTAGCACTGACATTTAGAAAAATTACATAGGTCTTGCATAAGTTTTGACATTGACAGCCTCATTGGCTCCGATGGTAGTAACTCTGCTTTCTGTGCCGCAGGCCCTGGGTTCGATCCCCGGCCAGGTCAAACATTTGTGTGCATGAACATTGACCATGACTGTTTGATCTGTGTCTATGGTGTTATAAACTTATAAGAAGCTTAAATAAGTACGTACATCAATTTTCTGGTTACCGTAGTACCGTAGTACCGTAGTACCGTAGTACCGTAGTACAGGCTTCTAGCCTAGCCAGGTGACCGTGTGTGGAAGTTGTCCCATAATCGTGCCTTATAAGTGTACAAAATAAGCAACTTAGTGATGTACACGATACGGTACTTTATTCTGTAATTATCTAATAATGTGGTAACTTAGATAAAAAGGAAGTTGTAAGAAAGTTTTATTGGTCGAAAATAACCGATCGATAATAATATTTGGCAAAAGGGTTCTTTTTTAATTAGGTAACAAAATTCATTACTTCAATTTTATTTCACCGCTTTGGGACAAATCACTTGCATATTTTTAATGAGTTAAAAATATATCAATAAGTAGGTACTACGTTTGTGTGCCAATGTGTTACGGTGGTTTTCCTAGTAAGATCCGGCTATGCGCCATCTAATTAATATTTTCTTCTGTGGCATTTAAATTACCGTAAACTTTCACAAACTCAACTTTCACTTGTTGGAGTGCACAAAATTAGAACTACAATCTGTCTGCTGCTACTTTAAGGAACTTCATTGCCAAATTCTCCACTAGCGACACATTATAAAATCATCGATATATTTTATTAATACACAAATAAATGCTACTGATAAAATAATCTACTGGCAAAATAAGCGAAAAAAATTAACGCAAACATTATAAAACGCTTCATGAAAAATCACTACGTGAAAAAAAGACGAATAATTAAATGCTTTTGTGAAATTTGACGCACAGAACATTATTTTGTGTAAGATTTATAGGAATTAAAGGCGTTAAAGCTCTCTAACTACAATATAAGCTAGAAATACACAAAAATAATTATGTACACCGCACACGCAAAACTTTAAACTTTGGCTACAATGGCAAGTAACAAAAAAAAAGCATTCTCAAAAATGCGACTTAAAAATGTACAGTACAAAGAGGAACTAACCGAAAAGGAAAAATCTTTTAATTAAAAAAGTCGGTTTCACACGAATACCGTAACATCCATTCCTGCTCATTAAATAACGTTTTTGCGTCGTAAGTGTGGGTGTTACATCCAACTGTTCGTGGAAATTACGAGAAGTGTCAGAGCTTCACCTTTGGACGTGGAAATGTAGGTGAGAAGTAGGTAAGTACCTAGATTCTAGATACTGGACATCATTTTTGTGGGAAATGTGTTTTATATATTGGCCTTGGCATATTTGCCAGACGATTTAAACATTTTAAGTCTAAAAAAAAAGAAGTCCCAAACCAGGACTCGTCGTGGCATATCTTTTCTTTTTTTTTAGGATAGTAAGTGACAAGACGAGCAAATCAGGTGCCATGGTATGCATCATGATTGCCCATATCAGACACAGTGCCACCCAGTGTTTTACAATTCAAAATTCTGCGCGGCACTGCACTGCGCCTGTCACCCTGAGATATTAGTTGTTGAAACTCGTCGTCATTATCGCGCTCGGCGCAATCCTTGTAACGGAATAGGAGATGGTGTACATGACCCAGTCACGTTAGTCGCCTCTGCTTGAGCATAGCAGTAAAGCTAAGGAAAATTGGCAATTTCGAGAACCTTCTCGTTGGTGACTCTATTCGACCACGAAATACCCAGGATATTTCAGAGCCTATATGGAAGGTGTTCAGCCACCGTTCTTGTTTCGCATATGGGGTCCATATGTTTCGTTAATGTATGTTTAAAAGCTGACGGAATCGAGAGAGTCTCATGAAAACTTGTTAAACCATTTTAAGAGAATCAGCTCTTTTGTAGTGGCAGAAGAATCATGAGTTTCCAGTGGTCTGACTGATTCGAATTTTTTTAGTTAAGAGTTACTGGATCGCCACCTTTTCCAAAAACTAATTCCTTACCCGGTTAAGTGTTACCGGCTGGCAAACCTGACGTCGTGTGAGACCATCAATTTAAAAATTCACCCCAAGCTCAAGTACTGAAGGTTAATAAACCAAGTGTCACATCATGTACCGGCGTCAATAAGCGGCGGGTGACGTCACGTCACGTCATGTGACAACGTGTCACAGCCGCGGCCAATCACCGTCAAGCCGTAGGGTTGTCACGTTCTACATTTACTTCACGTGGAAATATTAAAATGAATATTGCCTACAGAAATGTGCTTAAATTATTTCTAGCCAAAGATTTTTAGTATTAAAGTCAACCTTCTCCATTAAAAGTTAAATATGAATCTGTGTTATTTGAAGTGTTTTCCTCGTTGCCTATGAAAATTATACCAAATCGATGTTTTGTATTCCCGTGTTACCTCCAAATTTTATAAACAAATTCTATAAATTTATACCCTGATATTTTTATAATGAAGTAACCTATGTCCCTGTCATTTTAATTTTTCTTATAAACCCTTGGTTTTTTCATAGTGAACTTCCAAAAATCACTGTTACACTCGCGTGATTGAAAGTTCACTACAAAAAATGTAGTTTATAGACAAAAATAAAATGATAGGGACATACTTTACTTCAACTTTAAAATATCAGGATACATAGCGGTACCTTCAAGCTGTGATATTGCATATTGCACTACGCCTGTACAGGGTTAAACCAATTACTGACGCGACACGTTATCGAGAGCCTCTCGTCGTACTTCCATTACTATTTAAGGGTTAAAGCCCTTGCACACTTAACACTAACGCGTATCTTAGAATTAATTAAAAAACATAACATACATTCACGCCTTTTTCCCGAAGGGGTAGGCAGAGGTGTACCCAGGACTCAGTCCCATAGTAGATACACCCACATTTCGCCAGTATGTTATTGGTCCCATGTAATAGGGGGCGAGCCTATTGCCATCTATCGGGCACAGTTCCAGACTCCAGGCAGTTATTGAGATAATTCCTAATGGAAAAATCCAATATTTAACACTTTGCCTGACCTGGGGATTGAACCCGGGACCTCTTGATTGGCAGTCGAGCATTCGCCCTCTACGCCACCGAGGTAGTCATTATATCGGATGAATAAAGAGATTGTGATGAAAAGATAATGATTAAAATATGTTTTATAATCTTACTTTAGTTATCCTATCGTAATGTTATAAATGTGCAAGTTTGTGAGGATAGATGGATGTTTTTGTTACTCTTTCACGCCAAAACTACTGAACCGATTGGGCTGATATTTGGTATGTAGGTAGCTTAGATAGACCAAATACAAATACAAATACTTTATTGTCACAGATCAGGTTTTTTAGTTGTTACAATAAATTTTTTCGATCCTGTACAATCTACCCTATATCGGGTGTGCGCCTTAACTTAGTCTATATAATATTATGTTAAAGTATTTTAATTAAATTTCGCAGTACATTCTATTATTTAGTAAATTTAATCTAGCATGGGTCAAAATAATATAATAAAGTCACAAACGGTACGGTCAGCTCTATATATATAATAATAATAAAAAATTTCATAATCGCAATAATAATTATTGGAACATTTTGCTTGGATATTATTCAAAATTAATTATCATATTTTAATGTCAATATTTTATGTATATTTTTTAAAGATTATATATTACCTTAAATAACACGTAGGGTAATTTTTATCGATATCTCCACGGGAACGAAGAATACGCGGGTGAAACCGCAAGGCACAGCTAGTATATTATAAATGTATAAATTGTCAGTATGTGTGAGTGAGATTGTAAACTTTTTACGCACAAAACCACTCAACCAATTGGGCTTAAATTTGGATGTATAGATCCAAACCTTAGATCCTGGATTAATACAATGTGTATACTTATCAGCGGGTAAAACCGCGCGAAATAGCTAGTAGTAACTTACAACATTAAACTAAAGTTAAACATGTAAATTTTATGTTTTATATATTCATAAGATAAAATAAAATGACAAATACAAAGAAATTATACAACATTTCCTCCTAAACATAATATCTCCATCAACTTCGGAAAGTTTCCTATCTACAGTAAACTAAGAAAAGGAAACTTATAAAGTCATGATAAGCGTAATATTGTTGCGGAAAAAGTTACCAGTTTTGCACAAAATAAATAGAAACAGAAGACAGGTAAAATACGAGGGAAAAATGTGCCTATCCGTAGGTTGGGCACCTTTACCACTATACCACGAAATCACTGGACAGGACATACGGAAACAATCAAATGCCACCACACATATGTCTGTAAAAAAGTTAAGCCCTGCAGGTTTTTAAGCATTCTTGTTGTAGAAGTATTTTTTCGAACGCTCGGTAGATTAATTCGTTATTAGCTTCATCGATAAAAGTATCTTATAAACTTGACTTTTACTTTGATGCGAGACGCGAGCCTCCAGAGAATCATTAAGTCTTTTATGTACACATATTTTCCATGTTCATCGAGATGCAAACCAGTGCCAATCTTCGCAGTTATTTACAAACATAAATCTACTATAACCGGCTTTCTAAATCTCATTATTTCATGAAATTTACCAAGAATGCAGGCAGGCAGTGGTCGAGAAAACTAATCGAATCCAGTTTAATCTGGTTACCCAATTACACTACTCGAGTCAATTTATATGGGTTATGTGGACAACCCATATTGTCAGTTTCAGGTCGCCAAGACTCCTACGCGGCTCCGACATGCCCTTAACGACTGCCCCCTACATATCTTAAAGGAAACTATAGGGACCTACAGTTCAACGTGCCATCCGAAACGGTAGCGCCCAGGCGAAAAGTCCACATGGTAAGATTCGATCCACGGACTCCGGATTTACCAGGAAAGAGGACCTCTTAGGAAGCCTATTTTATTAGCTAACCTTGAAATGATTTCCCTGACAAGACTTTCTGTTTGTTGCCCTTTAGTATTATAATAATTATACACAATTAATATTGTAACACCCTGTATAAACTGCTATAGTTAAAAGTTAATTTAGTAGATTAAAAGTAAGTGTACCCGCACCTTTACTGTAGCAGATATTCAGTAGAGGAAATTATTATGGAATCTACCGTAATTGAGTTCACGCCTATTTCGAGACCAGCCGGTTAGCTGCCTGTGAAAGTCTCTAATAAATACTAAAGGTAGTTATATACTAACTAAAGTAGCGATGAACATTGCAAAGAGTTTCCGTTAAAAGGTTCAGTGTGTCCGTTCTGTTTTAGGCTTAGTTACTCGTAGTCTGCGCTTAAATACTTTTTTCACATTTAAAACATTTTAGTGTTCAGTTCTATTTGGATGTCGTAATTGGCCGAAAAGCGATAGACTGCAGCATTTAAGGAGTTAAGAGATCGGCGATCAAAGTTGAACGATCAGATAGATATAGCTGACGTGGGCATAGACGCGTACCAGTCTGGCTAAAGGAACGGGACGTATGGAAAGACTTGGTAGAGACCTTTGCCCACAAATGGGACAACAGCCTAGGAAAAAATAATTGTTAAAGCATACATATGTATGCATAATGTAGGGTTTAAATACCCAGCTTCCAATACCGAAAAACAATCCGCCTGCAGAACATACAGTGCCATCTATTAGTTCCTTGCGCAAAGGATGAAAATATGCCGGAAAATAGTCATAACTTTTGATTGCGTTTACTTAGGAGTATGATTTTTTTACAGCCACAAGGGACCGCAGATTTTAGTTGATATAAATTTCAACTTGTTACTTCCACGCGTTCCCGTAAAATGTGTTTTGACAGACGAACAGACAGACAGACAGACGAACAACAAAGTGATACAATAAGGGATTCTTTAGTCAGAGGTGTACTAAAAACTCAGTCCCATAGTAGGTACACCCACACACTTCCCCAGTTATGTTTTTAAGCCCCATGCAATAGGGGGCGAGCCTATTGCCATCTACCAGGCACAGTTCCAGTATGTCATTAAGAAAATTCCAATAAAAGTTTTTGCCTGACCTGGGCATCGAAACTGGGGACCTCATTACTGGCAGGAGCGCTTGCGACCACTACCCCACCGGGAGCCAATTTATTTTTTTAAATATCGCAATACATTATCATATTATAATGTGTAAAAATAAAAGACCGCTTCATTTTTTACCCTTCTGTCTGGATCAGATATTAATACCTAAAAAGGCCTAAAAGGCCTAATCAGTAGGAAACCTAAACCCTTACACGTATACAAAAAAAGGGTCTTCATAGCACAAGAACTTGTACTTATAACCCTAATCTCTACCTTTATACAAAAACCCTTTCCTTAGAGGCATCTTTTGCAAAAACTGTCTAAAAATAAATAATACCAACTTTCTATACCTACCTACTGTAGGGTTGATGTTATTTTGTGACGCGCATGCTACGGATTCTGTGAACGTTTTGGTGGTTTTATGGAAAGTATTAATGGCAACGTGTGATTTCACGGAGATCTATGGCATGTGCGAGGGCGCGATGGCAACACAAGGAAGTGGATGCCAGCGCGACAGATGATTGTAGAGCGAGATTGAAGATGGTGGGCTTGGAATAAATCATGTAAAATATGCTGAAGTGTTCGAGTATTATTTAATGGAAAAGGCACCCTTACACTACCTACCTACCTACTAACGAGTACAACTGGATATGAGTACGTATTTGACTAAAGAGGCCATATACGAAATCTAGACGATATTCGGAAATCTCACGCACACATGCGGGAGCGCACGATTGCTGTCACTGCCTTCGTGAGCCCGGAGTCGTCGATGGCAAGTACGGCCGTTCAACTATTTTGATTTAAAAATAAATGCAAAATTTACAAAACAGTCGGTGGTTGGAGTTTGATTATTTAAGGAGGCGGCGCCCGGAGAATTCCCCATACAAACGCAATAGTTAAATCATTTGAAATCACAGCATATTTTCAACATTTAATGATGTTATATAGAATGAGACTCTGGTTATCTAGGTTCTTAATTATATTTCTTAGGACTAAATAATGATAAAAATCCAATATATAGGTATTTTCAAAAATAACTCCAAATGATAACCATTGTAAACTAATATATAATTAGTAACCCAGAACCTTCTGAATAACGTCATAAAATGTAGGAAATATTTCCTAATCATTTAAAATTAGAGCATGTGCTCTAACTATTACGTTTGTACGGGGGATTGTACGGTCGTATCTCCGCTTGCACTCCGACTAGATAACGCTATCATACTTGAAAATACACCGAAATCGGCGTAACCCGTAATCCGGTACAATTTTTCACGTACACTAACACTCCTTGCGAACTGTTTTATAGCACACTAGCATTGTGTATGATATATATTATATGACATGTATACATAGTAAAAATAATAATAATAATAATAATAATAAGGAAGGAGAAACTACATATAATAAAATAAAATATATAAATATGTCTATATTACGTTTACCTAAATTGTAAGTAGCTTTAAGTCAGTGTAGTATAATATTATGTATATTAGTCAGTGTATGGTGCTGCATAAGCCATAGCAGCAGTTCATGTATAATAAAAAAAAAAATAATAAAAAAAAAAATAAAAAAAAAACTAGCATTGTGTTACACATTTAAAGATTGCCGCATTTTCAAAGCAGTTGTTTTAGTGCGGTATCTGGTCAGAGCGCGAGCCAAGATTTATCAATTATCTAAGAATTATATAATCCCTATACTTATAAAATCCTAAATGACTGACATGCAACGCAGAGCCCAAACCACTGATGCTAGAGAATTGAAACTTGGAAGGTGGGTTCTTTTCGTTTTCTGGACGTGTGCTAAGAAAGGATTCCTGAAAATTCACATTATAAGAAATTCAAAAATGGCGTCAAAGTTTTGGTACAAAACTCCCATATTTCATCATTGCGAGCGAGCAAAGCCGCTGTTCTTACACTAGTGTGTATATAACTTAGCTTTACGGCGTTTATCGTTTATATTTTGAACGTTATTTCACGGTTAATTCTAACCATGTTTATTACCCTCGTAAAATATTTGATTAGGCCAGTAAAGATGACAAAAAGACATTAAAATGAGCTGTAAAAATATCAAAACCTTTTAATAACCTTTAAATTCTTAATACGAGTAAGTATACATTTTATCTTAATCAGGTTTTTAAATATTCCTTAACGTTATGACTCTTTATAAACCGTTACTCGTATGATATGTAATTTGGTAAGTAGAAGCTGCTATACTGGTATAGTGATCCATCAATTTTTTTTGTATGGAACAACTTTCACACACGGTCATCTGGTCCCAAACTAGGCAGAGCCTGTACTATAGTAACCAGATGACTGATATACATACTTATTACGACTGATATACATGCTTATAACACTCAGACACAGATCAAAAAGACATGTTCATGCGCACAAATGTATGACCTGGCCGGGGATCAAACCCGGGGCATGCGGCACAGAAAGCAAGGTTACTACCATCTGGGCCAACCAGGCTGTCAAATATTATAATATTATAATATTTTCGAGATATTTCCTATCTATCTATAGGTGCCATAGAAAATTATATCAGCCAGTCGTTCCGTTTCAATTGCATCGTCGTGTATAACTTTTGTATATAAATTCCAGCTTTCTATTGTTAGAAAAGTTAAATCAGCACTTTGCCTAATTTAAAAAAGCTTTAAAGACTGCATTGGTGGCGTAGAGGGCGCATGCTCGACTGCCAATCAAGAGGTCCCGGGTTCGATTCCCGGGTCAGGCAAAGTGTTAAATATTGGATTTTCCATTAGGAATTATCTCAATAACTGCCTGGAGTCTGGAACTGTGCCCGGTAGATGTCAATAGGCTCGCCCCCTATTACATGGGACCAATAACATACTGGCGTACTGGCGTGGGTGTATCTATTATGGGACTGAGCCGCGTTGCTTTGCCAATAAAGCAGCTCCATCAAACTCAGCATTGAAAGGCGCTGTCCTGACCGGGGTCATTAAAAATCCATTACAAGACGGTGCATACTCGATGGGTTTTTAATCTAGCGCTGCAGCGCTGAAAGGTGGAAGTTAGCGTTTCGAGTTTACTTGAAATAGTTATAAAAAGAGTGGCTCGCTTTACATTCAGGGTAAAATTGATTTCTTCCTTGTTTAGACAATTTCTTATTCGACCAACGTGATTCGTTTCCATGTATTTCAATTATTTCAATAGTTTGGCTATACAATGAGGTAATGTAGCCAGTCTTAGATTATTGACAGGACTCCGCGCGCGCTCTAGAACTTCTTGCAAAGTTCACGCACACAAGCATTATGTTACGCACTCTACAATTTGTAATTTGCCGCATTTTCAACGCTTTTCTTTTACGTAGTGCGGTAAGATGATGGCACGAAAAACGGCGCTAGAGCTATTTTGTGTGTATGTTTGTGTCGTTTTCACGCTAAAACTACGGAACTAATTGAGCAGGTTTTTTTTTTTTATAATAGTGAGTGAGTGACAAGACGAGCTAATCAGGTGCCTGATGGGAAGCATCATGATTGCCCATATCAGACACAGTGCCACCCAGAGTTTTAAAATTCTGCGCGGCACTGCACTGCGCCTGTCACCCAGAGATATGAGTTCTTGAATCTCATCATGCCCAGTAATTTCGCTGGTAACATTACCCTTCATACCGGAACACAGTAATGTTTGCACATTACTGCTTGGCGGATGAATAACTGGCAAAGGTGTGGTACTTCCCCAGGCGGCCCCCTGCAAAAGAGGCCTACCACTACACTTAAAAAATTTAGTATGCAGATAGCTTAGACCCTGGAATAAGACATAGGGTCCTTTCTATCCCGATATCCCCACGGGAACGAACACTACGCGAGTAAAACCGTCAGCCACAAAACAAAAAATCATACATTCAAACCTTTTTTCCCGAAGGGGTAGGCAGAGGTGTACCCAGGACTCAGTCCCATAGTAGATACACCCACATTTCGTCAGTATGTTATTGGTCCCATGTTATAGGGGGCGAGCCTATTGCCATCTACCGGGCACAGTTCCAGACTCCAGGCAGTTATTGAGATAATTCCTAATGGAAAAATCCAATATTTACCGTCAGGCACAAATAGGTAATAATAAAACAGATGCTACAAGTAAGTACTAGGGCATCAGAAATCATCAAGAGTTCTTTCTATATCAAATAAAAATATTCCATTCACCCCTTTCCTATGCATTCACCCCTCAAAACTACATTTTGGTTGTGAACCACGTTTGACACAGCTGATTACCATGAAGTTAAAACTTTGCAGTGAAGTTTGCTTGAGACAAGTTTATCCATGGAACTTCTTGAATATATCAAGTTGTACTTGCCCAGAATTGACAGACAGACTGAACTTATGATATTATAGACTATCAAATAGTCTATAATATCATAATATAAACTTAATATGATTATAACATGAGATACTATGTCAAGCTGGATATCACTCCACTTCAAATTGTATCGCGTCGAATTTGTAAATTATATCTTGGAATTTTTTATTGTGATTCCTTATCGGTGGTGTTTGGGGCACGAAAAAACTTTGTGTAGAAAAGGGCTTTATTCTTGAATTTCTCACGGCATCATCATCTTTCTGTCCTTAACCCACACTAGGTAGGGTCTCCTGTCCCCCAACATAATCAGGGATTACTCATAACTACACATAACTACAACTCCACCAAGCTAAGTTTGCAGTTAATGTAAGTTGGCGGTTAATGTAATGTGGTGTGTAATGTTCGAGAAGCCAGTACCTCCCCTTTTCTTTATATCTTTGGTTAAACCACAGGGTTAAACCACAGAATACTGTTAAACATTAATTATTTTTATATATTGTTTTACTACTTAGGCTTAACTTACACTTATAGATTGTTTTCTTTGTCTAAACCTCGTCAACATTAAACCGACGTCAACATTTTATTCAATTCCCATTTCCCCCACCACTCTCATAATAGTTTGTAGAAGTGACAGGCGCTCCCTGAAGACAGTCCCTCGGTCAGTGGAAAACTAAGTAGCCCTCGGGACCATATCAGTACGAACATGGAATATCTTTTTGGGATTTTGTGTCTAAGTAGGAATGTTTGTGTGTGAACACGGAACTGATTAAGATTTTTATTCTCAGAGATGAAAGTTCAAGATTATTTGTTAGTGCCGTTACTCTTTCTAGTTTAAGTTTTCTTTCTTGTTAATATTTTAATTTGTTAAAGACAAAGTGGTCCACTCGAATAAGGAAAGAAAAATTTCACCCACGGGCGGGATTTGAACCACGCACCCTCCGCACCAATCCGTTGAGCTACCGTCGAGTCGTAGAGGTAGTTTTTCTTTCCTTATTCGTATTGTTTTTTTTTTTATTGACTGTCTGTATTATCGCGGTATAGTCGTATAAAGAGATATCATTTATTCATTCATTCAGTAGTTTAGTAGTAACAATATCAAAATTATTTTATGAAAGAAACGGGACTTAATCAAATAAAGTAAAAATAATTAAATTGTAAATAATAAATGTTTATAGCGCGATTAACTTCCGTCTCTTTCGTAAAATATGTGTTCGAATCAGGAAAGTTTAAAAATTACTAATATCAGAAAAAATTCAGAAAAGCCAAAAATACGTAAGTAGATACTTAAAAATGTACTTATTCGAGAACAAAGAAAAGACTTCCTATTCCGCGATTGGATAATTTGACTCCAAAAGAATAACAATTATAACCGCGCATCAAAGGCTCTCCCGCTTCCCAAGCCTCGAGGTAAACTTGTAAAATGCTGCCACTCTTTATTCTAAAAACCCCTGATTTTATAATTTATATTTTTTTGTTTGAAACCTGTTTTGAAAACAAACCTTAATTAAACAAGATAAAGGTACAGATTTGCATAGTTAATTTTATCGTAAAGGCGTGGATACAATGGGTAAGATGATATATTATATCTAAAATAAAATTATAAAGAAAACAAAAGTACACTCTAAATTCGTTACATAATTAATATTAACAAATTATTTTTTGCGCTTTGAGCAACTAATCATACCTCGACCAAAAAATTATCAAAAATTACGTTTATACGGGACAATGCCGCCAGCATTCGGGACACTTTTCACCCCACCAAGGGTTTAGTTGAAGTGGATTTTTAGTTAGGCTTTAACTAAAAGTTTTAGTTTTTTTTTTTTTATATATTTTGAGTGTATTTTTTTTCGGTTTTTTAATAATAAATAATCGTTGTTTCCTCAGTATCTTGAATACTATGCATCCACAAAATTCACAAGGTAGAGAGGCCTTTGCCCAGCAGTGGGACAGATCAGGCTTATAACAATAAATAATATTTTTTTTCTCAGAAATGCTCAGTACATACATGCACGGTAAAACATTTCAACAAAATTTTTGTGACACTAAAACTCTAAGTAAAGTGTTTATAGACAACGGCTTTTTGAAAAGTGTACAAGGGGATTGTTATAAAAAAAAGGTTCTACCAGGCCATCTTTGAAACTACGGCGAATTTCGACAAATGCTGAAAAATGCATATGGCTGATTTCTCGTCAGTGTGTGCGGACAGGCGGAGCATCTACCTCGATAGTCTCGATCAGGCATCCGCAGCGCCGTGGAAAATCCTACTACTTTCTGAAACTACTTTCTCCAAAATTAGTCCTTTCGGTTTCCATCGGTTTGCCACATAATATTGAAATTATTGATCATTATTAAGGACTCTATCAAAATTAAAGACTATCACATTAATTCAAGTTTAATTTTAGTGAGTTCAACAACATCAATCATCAGTGTGGACTAGCCTTAACGAGTTTGAAGTACAATGATACAAAGGCCGAGGGTCAGCGGGCCGCGCCGCTGTGTAGCCTTGCCTTTATTAACGCCAAGGCCTAAGATTTTAAAAGTGCAAGGAAATTGCTCGTTATGATTTTAAATTTAAAACTCAACATTAAAATATTTTTTTAGGTTGACACGAAATGCCCCTGACATGACCGACAACACTTATATTTATTTATGTCGATGGTCAGGGAGTTTTTACGTACCTCGTACCTCGTTAAAACACGGTAGCGTCTTGATTCTAGATTGTATTACGTATAGCACAACTCAGAGTAAGCAATTCAACGTCATTGTAGCACAATAAATATGGTCGGCCATGCAGTTATAGATCAGACCATAGAACTCTAAATAATAATGTAATAATTGATTGAATTTGGCGTTACTTTTCGGAACTCCATTGGCTAAAAACTAAATATTCTTGTTCTAGGAGTTTTTAATAACATAACATAACATACGTTCACGCCTTTTTCCCGAACGGGTAGGCAGAGATGTACCCAGGACTCAGTCCCATGTAGATACACCCACATTTCGCCAGTATGTTATTGGTCCCATGTAATAGGGGGCGAGCCTATTGCCATCTACCGGGCACAGTTCCAGACTCCAGGCACTTATTGAGATAATTCCTAATGGAAAAATCCAATATTTAACACTGCCTGACCTGGGGATCGAACCCGGGACCTCTTGATTGGCAGTCGAGCATGCGCCCTCTACGCCACGGAGGCAGTCAAGTTTTTAATAATGTAATAGAAATGTCAAAGATCACTAATCAAGTACATAGGAAACCCTTATCGTCATCTTTCCTGTCACTACTACGTACGCATATAATATACTAGCTGTGTCGCGCGGTTTCACTCGCGTTGTCATCGTTCGAGGAAATATCGGGATAAAAAGTACCCTGTGTTATTCCCACAAATAATTCCCTGGAATAATCTAAACTATCTACATACCGAATTTCAGCTCAATTGGTTTAGTAGTTTTTTAGACTGCCTCAGTGGCGTAGTGGGCGCATGCCTATCAAGAGGTCCCGGGTTCGATCCCCAGGTCAGGCAAAGTGTTAAATATTGAATTTTTCCATTAGGAATTATCTCAATAACTGCCTGGAGTCTGGAACTGTGCTCGATAGATGGCAATAGGCTCGCCCCCTATTACACGGGACCAATAACATACTGGCGAAATGTGGGTGTATCTACTATGAGACTGAGTCCTGGGTACACCTCTGCCTACCCCTTCGGGAAGAAGGCGTGAATGTATGTTTTTTTTTGTTTAGTAGTTTTGACGTGAAAGAGTAACAAACATCCATCCTCGATATTAGTAAGATGGGGTTACAGTTTAGTTTGTGTGTACGCATTATTTCAATAAACATATTCTATTCTATTCTAAGTATTCTATAATATAAGAAAGTATATACGCAGAACCAAACAGACACACAAAGGATCCTGGAACTCACTCTCCTGCACTAGGATTCCTTGTATCTCAGGCGGTAAGGACATAAACCAGAACACACCACAACAACACACTTTCAAATCCAGAGAACAAACATGAGCTTATAATGGAAACACTTGCCACGGCTGGGAATAGAACACAAAATCAAAATCATTTATTCGCAGGAATGAAGGTACAAAGGTTCTTAATTAATCCAAATAATAATTATTCCAGTACATTCTACCTCCTAAAGGCGTGCGAAATACATTAATTAATTATAAACAAAATTTTAAATCATGCAATCATTAATAAAATGCTTAAACCATTGATGTCATAATAATAATGTCAAAATTTTATGTCAAAATAACGAATCAATAATTTATAAAACAATAAAAGTAAAAAGGAATGATTCGAATGTCATAATAATATAATTGGAATTAATAAACTATTCATTAAACTTTATTCGTGAAAAAATCATTCACAGAATAGAAGCACTTCTCTAGCAGATACTTAAGTAGTTACTTTTTAAACATAATATAGTTTAAAGACACCTATGTCTGAGCAGGGAGTCTTGTGACTCCCTGCTCAGACATAGGTACTTATTACTAATTTAGCTACGAAGCCAATCAATTACAAATTGAACCGTGTTTCCCTTCATATTATCAAATAGATCGTTAGACTTTGTGAGCTTGTTAAAAATTATAAAGTCATCTCATTATAACGACAGCTTTGTCAATGCCCTGACTTAGTGAGTGGCGAGTCACGCGCTTTTCAGACGCCGCGGCTGCTCGGAAGCGGATTCATAATGATTGATGGTTTTACACTGATTTTTACGGATTTTCACCTAATTTTATGCTTGTTACAATTAATCGTTTGTGTTTTTAATAAAGTTCGTTTTTGCATTTTTGACGTGACAACGTCTTATAATTCGATAGAGCCGGCTGCACGCACGAAAAAACATGACTCATGCGGCGTTAGCTCGCTCTGAGGCGCTCGCTGTAAGGCTTGAAGTGCAAGCGAGAGCGCGGAACGAGCGACATCCGTCTCTCTCCTACTTGAGTGAGCGATGCGTCTGCGTGGACAGCTGCTATACTATAGTACATTTACATGTTTTGATCGAGTATCAAGTGCAGTGAAAAGTGAAACAAATGAAATTAAAATTTTCTTTTGAAAAATGCTACCATTCCATCAGTATTTTCGTAAGACGTTGTCACGTTCAACTATCGTCAGTAAACCGACTTTACAGACAACCAATGTTTTTTTAATTAAGTATTTCCTACTAATATTAAGGTTAAACATTCTGTGTTTATAAAATTTAAGCAAAGATACTAAGTAAAACAACAGTCAATAAAAAAACTTACTTCAAAGTGGTAGGTTTCTTTTGCAGGGGGCCGCCTGAGGAAGTACGAAGCAAACATTACTGTGTTCCGGTCTGAAGGGCAATGTTACCAGCGAAATTACTGAGCGTGACGAGTTTCAACAACTAATATCTCAGGGTGACAGGCGCAGTGCAGTGCCGCGCAGAATTTTGAATTTTAAAGCACTTGGTGGCACAGTGTCTGATATGCGCAATCATGATGCTTACCATCAGGCACCTGATTTGCTCGTCTTGTCACTCACTATCAAAAAAAGCCCATTTTAAGCATTTGACTTTTAAGTTTCAGCAAAACCCATCATTACCTAACTTTAAACTAATAATTTTGGTACCTACTAGATTGAGTTTGAATCACATATGTAAGCGTGCCTTTTCCATTAAATAATACTCGAACACTTCAGCATATTTTACATGATTTATTCCAAGCCCACCATCTTCAATCTCGCTCTACAATCATCTGTCGCGCTGGCATCCACCTCCCTGTGTTGCCATCGCGCCCTCGCACATGCCATAGATCTCCGTGAAATCACACGTTGCCATTAATACTTTCCATAAAACCACTAAAACGTTCACAGAATCCGTAGCATGCGCGTCACAAAATAACATCAACCCTACACATATACATTTTATTGGAGATTTATCAAAAATATAATTGCAGTCAAGTAAGGGTTAAAGTCAAGACTCTTACAGCATTCACGGGATATGACAAGAGTAAGCTCCCTACCTGCTAATGTGCCAGAAGAATTTGTGCATTTACCTTAATTCGTGTGCTTGTTTTGTGTTTGTATGCAGCTTTGACTTGTTATAATAATGAGGCTTCAATTATTAATTGCGTGAATATGTAAATTTTTGCTGTATTTGTTCACGTCGTCGCCCCGCAAAAGCAGGCAGAAAAATATATGTACCGGACGGAGGTCTTGACATTTCTGGTGCTCTTTGACCTAAGGGCTTACGTGAACTCTGCATAAATTATATTTCTATTGTTAACTAAATTTGAACGGTAAAAGAGAGGTTACAGGAAAAATAAAGATAAATTCGATCCTTTCTAAAAACACCTCTGCGATGTTTTAACAACATTATGTGAATTCCCCCATTCCGGCATAAAACGATGTGAATATTTAATGTTTTCCATCCACAAAAAGTGTTTCAGTGATCTAAACACATTATATCCATTTTATGATAATCGAAATTAGACGCGCGTTCTAATTTAAGTAGTAATTTGCTTATTTTATTATAATTGATAGGTAGATAGATAAACACTTTATTGTACACCAAAACTAGGACACAACCATACAGGAACAACATTTTAAATTATCTTAGACCACAAGCGGCGGTCTTATCGCTTAAAGCGATTAAGTCTAATGTAACAAAAGGCGAGCTTATTGCCAACAACCTTGCACAGACTTAAGACTGTTATTGAGAAAATGAGACATCCAACATTTTTCCTGATATTGGAATCGAACCCAGGGTCTCATATATGCACACTTGCGACCACTACACCAACGAAGCTGTCTAACTTAAGTATTATTAGGTTATAAATAAAGTTTTTTTAATAACCTCTTAACTCATAAAGTTATATTGCGTAGCTAGCTGTACCCCGCGGTTTTACCCGCGTAGACAACGTTCCCGTGGGAATATCAGGAAAAAAGTACCTTATTTTAGAGTCAAAGCTACTTACATACCAAATTTCAGCACAATGAATGCAGTAGTTTTGGCGTGAAAGAGTAAAAAAACATCCATCCGATCCATCCATCTCGATGGCTCAGATAGTAGTAACTCTGCTTTCTGTGCCGCAGGACCCGGGTTCAATCCCCGGTCAGGTCAAACATTTGTGTGCATGAACATGTCTGATTGATCTGTGTCTGGGTGTTATAAGCTTATATAAGTATGTATATCAGTCATCTGGTTACCATAGTACAGGCTTCTAGCCTAGTTTGGGACCAGATGACCGTGTGTGGAAGTGGTCCCATATTATTATTATTATTATATTATTATTATTATCCATCTATCCATCCTTACAAATTATCGCATTTAAGTAGGTATAATATTAGTAGCTTATATAAAACATGTAAAAATCAAATAAAATTAAATAGTGAAATAAAAAGAAATATTATAGGAAAGGTCTTCAGTTTAAAGAAAGGTCTAAACCTTAGGTACATCATGTAACAAAAGGCGAAATAACATTATGTGCCATACACTGGTGGTCTGACCACAATTTATGTGCAACCAACCCTTAGATTGTGCGTCTATGGATGTGAAGTAATCTCTCGGAAACAATTTATGGTCTTGAAATAACGAATGGTTTTTTTGTATTATTATATCAGACGGACAAAAAATAGTACATTATTTCGAAGGCCGCGAAATAGGCAATTGCTGATCGAGTATGAGTTTGAAGGCCGAACCGTATGCGAGGATTTCACTAATACGAGACAGGCAATTGCCATTTCCGCCGAAACATATTTTATGTAGTGCTTTTCTCAAAAAAAATGCAGAGAAATAAAACATACTTTTGACTTCGCTGGAAGCAGGTTTTCCATTGCCAATTTGGCTTCTAATCTTACATCTGGTAGAGCACAATCAATCCCCATTTCACTCTCTGAACCTACGGAACTCATTTCGATTATTAAACTTATATAAAATAAGTATGTAAATAACAAATCAAGACGAATTTTCAGCTTTGCCGCCAATTTTCTATTTATCATCTGTGCCGAAAGACAAACGCATTTATAGCTAGACAGCCACGTGAACGCAATTTGTACTAAGCAAAGAGACCTACTTTGGTATGCCAAGATTGATAAAAGAGATCCAATCAAAGAGAATTTAATAACTCCAGCACGCCGTTTCATACTTACAAAATTGCTGGAGCCTAGTAATGTTCCAAATTCAAAAAACGTTCCAGTAATGGATTTGATTTTCTTTGTCCGTAAATTCGATTCTTCACGTGTTCTTTTTTCGAAAATAATGAAGATATTCCCATGCATGTTTGAGAAAATATACTTAATTATATTTCTAGTTTGGGCACAAACAGTAGGCAGTACAAGCTACAAGTAACAAATGTCAAACTCAAAAGTGTTTATTTAAGTTGCAAGAAGACATTTCCAAACGAAGGGGTAGACAGAGGTGTACCCTAGAATCAGTCCTAAAGTTGGTACACCCACACTGCCCCAGTTATGATTTTTAAGTCCTTTGTAATAGAGGACGAGCCTATTGCCGGCACAGTTCCAGACTCCAGGCTGACATTAAGAAGATTCCACTTAATAACATTTTTTGCCTGACATCGGGATCAAACCCAGGACCATTTATTCAAACTCAAAACGACACGGATTAAACATGTCTGTTTGATCCGTGTCTGTTTGTTATAAGCATATATAAGTATGTATATCAGTCATCTGGTTACCATAGTACAGGCTCTGCCTAGTTTGGGACAAGATGACCGTGTGTGGAAGTTGTCCCATATTTTTTTTTTTTTTTTCTTTGATAGTGAGTGACAAGACGAGCAAATCAGGTGCCTGATGGTAAGCATCATGATTGCTCATATCAGACACAGTGCCACCCAGTGTTTTAAAATTATAAAATCTGCACAGCACTGCACTGCGCCTGTCACCCTGAGATATCAGTTGTTGAATCTCGTCTTGCCCAGTAATTTCGCTGGTAACATTGCCCTTCAGACCGGGACACAGTAATGTTTGCACGTTACTGCTTGGCGGATATTTATACATGTGTAGTATATAGTGTAACATTACATTACGATATAGGTATGTATAGAAATGGTCTACACAGTCGAAATCGATCTTCACCCTTTCATCGCCCTTGTGTGGATATACTCGAATAAAAGTACATATATCATGAAAACACACACATGCACACTCATTCTCGTGTTCTTTAACAAGAATTCTTGGCTCGAACGTGTGCGTTTTAATGTCTAAGATGGAGTTTTACGATACTTTTATAGCAAGAACCCCTTAAATTCTGCAATTTCAAACCTAATATAAGTAAAAACGCTTGAAACTGTCGACGACTGCAGTCCTATGAATAGACCTTTCCTTTGAAAAGATTTATATTAAATTTTAATCGGGGTAGCGAATCGTAACTTTTATTTTTAAAATTCATTTTCTCGTTGTCCGTAAGATCTAATCCTGGTTAACATGTACCGTTACGTACGATAAATAAATTGTTAAGGCATACGTATGTATATATATATATATATATGTATAGTGTAAGGTTCCATACCTAGATACCAAGAACATGCAGCGCCATCTATTAGTTCCTTGCGCAAAGTAAACATGCAGTAAAATAGCCATAACTTTTGATTGCGTTAACTAAAAAATATGATTTTTTTAGAGTCACAAGGAACCGCAGATCTGAGTAGTTGATATAAATTTCAACTTGATACCTCCACGCGTTCCCGTTAAAAAGTGTGTTGACAGACAGACAGACAGACAGACGGACAACAAAGTGAGCCTATAATGGTTCTCTTTTTTCCTTTTGCGGTACGGAACCCTATAAACACATATACAGATACATATATGATAAAAAGTAATAACGTAGTTTGTGATGAAATATGACATAATAATTCTTATTTAAGGTATAATAATAAACGAATGAGCAAAGATGGTCTAATTTGATCAATGTATATTCAAGCATAATTTGGACCTATCTATTGATCTTCAGATCATTATTAGAAAGTTCAAATCATCGCTGGCTCAGATGGTAGTAGCTCTGCTTTCTGTGCCGCAGGGCCCGGGTTCGATCCCCGGCCAGATCAAACATTTGTGCATGAAACATGTCTGTTTGATCTGTGTCTGGGTGTTATAAGCTTATATAAGTACTAGCTGTGACCCGCGGTTTCACCCGCGTAGTCTTCGTTCCCGTGGGAATATCGGGATAAAAAGTACCCTATGTGTTATTCCAGGGTCTAAGCTACTTACGTACCAAATTTCAGCCCAATCGGTTCAGTAGTTTTGGCGTGAAAGAGTAACAAACATCCATACATACATCCATACTTACAAACTTTCGCCTTTATAATAGTATATATATAGGATAGGATAGGATAGGATAATAGGATAGGATAGGATATAGGATGTATATCAGTCACCTAGTTACCATAGTACAGGCTTCTAGCCTAGTTGACCAGATGACCGTGTGTGGAAGTTGTCCCATATCATTATTAATATTATTATAATCTCGACAACTCAATAAAACAGCACATTCTTAAACGAATACCTTCTACTCTCCCATGAACATCTTCCATCATAAAGCGTCGCTTTTAAAAAGGAAGAATAATATCCGAGACATTAACATAAAGGAGAGAGTGCTGAATCAACAATCTCACGATTAGAGGGGAGGGTGGGGCGAGACGGTATGCAAGTGCCAGATAATGATTAATGTTAGCCGTTACTAAGCTTACCCTAAATGATAAGAACCGTTTAAGCCGGAATCTTATACAAATCTAAGTTTTGCTTGCGGTAGTAAGATAATAAATTATTATGAGCTTGACAGTACAGAGACAAAACTAATTTAAAGTGTATGTGTTGATTCAATTGTTTTTATTGTTGAAAAATACAGTGGCGGCCTCATGTTTAGTACTCTTTTCTATCAAGCTATACCTAATTATATTATTACATTATTCACTATGACATCTACATTTGAATTTAAAATCTATATATGTTATAATTCTAAAGCTTAAATTAGATCGAAAGTTTTCACCAAAAAATTGCGTACAACGCCGAGTTTTGGTGTGGACATTTTTGCACGTTTGTTGGTCTGGTAGGTATTTAACCTCTTTGGTTGTTTCCTAAGATTTAAAAGTTAAAGGTATAAAATATAATCTTATCACAGCAATCAATGAATAGTGCAATCACACACGCACACTTAATAGACGCATCTTAACGCAACGTAACTTAACTTAATAGGGGCCATCCATAAAGTACGTCACACGAATTTCATGATTTTTTGAGAACCCCCTCCCCCCCCCCGTCCTTGTCACAGGTGGTCACATTTCTGATACCCCCCCCCCTCCCTAGTGTGACGTCACATGTTTTGCAATTTCTCATCGAAAAATTATTAAATTAAAACAGCAGTTCCGAAATTAGTTTTATTTCCATTTAAATTACCTAAGTACTTTTTTTATGAAATCAACATTATATCAAATATTTGAAACAATAACAAAGCAATAATTAGATTTTGAAATGTGATGTCACGAAACTTAGGACCCCTCCCACCCCTTGTCACACCATGTTACACTTTGTCGACCCCCTCCCCCCCCCCCTTTACGTGTGACGTACTTTATGGATGACCCCTTATTAATATTGGGTAATAAACGTATTTTATTTCTTTCACAATAAGTAGCTTATATTGTAAATAATACTTTAAAGATTGTCTATCAAACATTGTGCTTTCCATCATGTGACATAAGTTGTTGACAAGTATTTTCTCTGCAAATTTGTAGGAAGCTTATGAACTGGGATGCAGAACATCGGTATATTACGGCTTATCGGCGCGCCGCTTTCACTCGGCTGAGTGGTTTGGTTTGTGCCGATCGCTGGGTATTTGCGATTGGAAGTGACGGAAACTTGGTTCAATGAGCGAAATAAAAGAATAGTCTGGTTATTTCTGATATTAGGTTTAGAAAAATGGGAATAGGTACTTTTTTCATTGGTAATAATTTATTATTTAGGTTCAATTGACCCTAATCTCCCCTAATCAAACTCAAATGTACATATAATCAATTTTAACATAACATAACATAACATACATTCACGCCTTTTTCCCGAAGGGGTAGGGAGATGTCAGGACTCAGTCCCATAGTAGATACACCCACATTTTGCCAGTATGTTATTGGTCCCATGTAATAGGGGGCGAGCCTATTGCCATCTACCGGGCACAGTTCCAGACTCCAGGCAGTTATTGGGGGTCGAACCCGGGACCTCTTGATTGGCAGTCGAGCATGCGCCCTCTACGCCACCGAGGCAGTCAGTAAATAATATAGTAATTATAGTAAATTTTAAATTTATGTTTAATTAATAATATTAGGTATTATATTATGTTTGTATGTACAAACTTACTACAAATTCTGTTTTTGCTGATTTTTAAGGTTACGAAACCCTAATAATCAGAAATCCTCAAGAGAAAAAAAGGAACCCTTAGAGGATGACTTTGTTGTCCATCTGTCCGTTTGTCTGTCTGTCTGTCCGACTTTGTTGTGTCTGCCTGTTTGTCAAGACCCTTGTTCTCGGGAACGCGTTGAGGTATCAAGTTGAAACTCATATCAATAACGTAGGTCTACGGTCCCTTAAGATATGCCTTATTTACCGCACATATTTGCGGCACTCCCCTACTAGCGCAACGGACTGAAAACCTCTAGGGTAATTCGTAGAATCATGAAATTTGCCAAGAAGCAATATGTTATATTACAAATAAAGGAAGAAAAAATCCCAAAATTGTATAATAAAAAAAAATTGTGATTGCCAACATGTTTGCGGGGGTTGTTGTTACTCCGCCACAAAGTTAGTTCGCCACAGAAATAAACATGTGTGGTCTCGTCACAGTCTTATTTTACGGTATCTAGATTTTATGTCAGTCTAACTAGTGTCTTTCAAAAAGACTTTTTTTTCAAGTGTCTATAATGGTAGTTTTGTAGTGGTAGGCCTCTTTTGCAGGAGGCCGCCTGGGGAAGTACCACACCTTTGCCAGTTATTTATCCGCCAAGCAGTAGGTAATGTGCAAACATGACTGTGTTCCGGTATGAAGGGCAACGTTACCAGCGAAATTACTGGGCATGTCGAGATTCAACAACTCAGATCTCAAGGTGACAGGCGCAGTGCAGTGCCGCGCAGAATTTTGAATTTTATAACACTGAGTGGCACTGTGTCTGATATGGGCAATCATGATTGCTTACCATCAGGCACCTGATTTGCTCGTATTGTCACTCAATATCATAAAAAAAAAAAAAGGTCATTCCGATAGGTGCCTCTCGCTAAATCTCGCAGCTTGTCTAAATCGTTAAGGACCACCTTCACCAAACTCGTCAAAACTAAACCTGTCCGCTTCCACAAAGTCTAGAGAGTATTTATAATATGCGACCTTTAACGTGAACCTCGTATTGTACGAATTTAAACTCTCCCACGTGGTAATAAAGTGGCGAATCGAATGTGGCATACACTCAGAAATTTATAGAAACCAACATGGCATTTTTATTCTTATCTACCTCAACCTAGAGTCTAAATTGTATTGTATCTCTGCCACACGTTATATTAAAATTGGATTTGTCAGACGGATCCGTGGTTAGGTCAAAGGAAATTTCTATTTTTAAAGGGGCCGTCTGGACCTATAAAGTTCAAAATCCTAGGTCAGTCTTTTTAAAGCTACATCTGCAATTTGTATCTGTACCTACCTAACAATTAATATCTATTAAATATGAATGCGAGAGTAATTTTGTCTTTGTTAGTTTGTTCAGTTTCCACCGCAAAATAAATTTGACGAATTTAGGCGTAAGATAGATGGAACGTTGGGTGAGGAGATGGTAGGGACATGATGTTAGACTTATTATCCCAAATATTTCCACTAAAACTACATATTTTATGTAGTTGATTTTATAATTCACTAGCTGTGCCCCGCGGTTTCATCCGCGTAGTCTTCGTTCGTAAAAGTAGCCTATGTATTATACCACTTTCTAAATACTGAATTTCAGCTCAATCAGTTCAGAAGTTTTGGCGTGAAAGAGTAACAAACATCCATCCATTCATCCATCCATCCTCACAAACTTTCACATCCTACTAATATTATAAATGTGAAAGTTTGTAAGGATAGATGGATGGATGGATGGATGTTTGTTACTCTTTCACGCCAAAAATACTAAACCGATTGGGCTGAAATTTGGAATGTAGGTAGCTTAGGCCCTGGAATAACACATGGGGTAAATTTTTTCCCCGATATGCCCACGGGAACGATGTCTACGTGGGTGGTACCGCGGGGCACAGCTAGTTTATATTATAAGTAGGATAGGTAGGATGAATATTTTGTAATTCATGGACTGCAAACTTAATAATTAACCACTAAATAAATTTGAAGGAGTTATAGAAAATACCAAAGAAAACACAACCCACCTTAAGCAATCAGGTAAAAATTGGTTGTCTGTAAAGTCGGTTTACTGACGATAGTTGAACGTGACAACGCGCTCACTCAAGTAGGAGAGAGACGGATGTCGAACGCTGCCGAACGCAAAGGCCGATTGTGCTTCTTTGTCGCTCGTTCCGCGCTCTCGCTTGCACTTCAAGCCTTACATGGAACGCCTCAGAGCGAGGTAACGCCGCATGAGTCATGTTTTTTCGTGCATGCAGCCGGCTCTATCAAATTATAAGACGTTGTCACGTCAAAAACATGAAACTTTTACCATAATGTTTTATGTATCAAATCGATATTGTGTTTGTAACTATCGTAGTATCGATTGGTACCAGGAAACTGAACGCGAATAGATATGAGTATCAGTTTTAATTAAACCATTCTTTATTTCCACGTATGCTGTGTATAGGTTTTTTATAATAGTGAGTGACAATACGAGCAAATCAGGTGCCTGATGGTAAGCATCATTATTGCCCATATCAGACACAGTGCTACCCAGTGTTTTAAAATTCAAAATTCTGCGCGGCACTGCACTGCGCCTGTCACCCTGAGATATGAGTTGTTGAATCTCATCATGCCCAGTAATTTCGCTGGTAACATTGCCCTTCATACCGGAACACAGTAATGTTTGCACATTACTGCTTGGCGGATGAATAACTGGCAAAGGTGTGGTACTTCCCCAGGCGGCCCCCTGCTAAAGAGGCCTACCACTACAACTACTACTACTAGGTAATTTAATATGTAATACGTAACATGGGCAAGCGTTCCAACTCATTTTCTTTCTGTGTTTAGCAAACAAGAGCAGGATTCATATAAATTATTTTTTATTTGTATTATGAATCGATACAAAACTCGAAAGACAAAAACTAAATCAACTTCCCAAAATTATGAAAAACGTAAAAATATTTTTTTTTAATTTAAAGTATGAAACCGTAAAAATATTATTTTTAAAATTAAAATTATGAAAAACGTAAAAAAAAAAGTATTTTTAAAATTAAAATTATGAATAACTAAAAAATATCATTTTATCGAGATGTTTAGAAAAGTCTGTTCAACCCCGAATATAATATTATGATCAAAGAGCATGGGTATTACGAGTATAAAGGGGAGGAGGTTGATCACCCTCTCAGTTAAATAGAAATGTTTCCGGGAGTATTTGAATGGAAAATTGCCAATTAGGACTTAGGTAGGTATATATACATACATAACATTATACGTACTCGTATTAAGAGGCCGGCGACCTAAGAATTCTCTATAAAAACGTAATACGTAAATTATTTGCAGTCTGAGCATGTTTCTAACGTACAATGATATTGACAGCCTCGTTGGCCCAGATGGTAGTAACTCTGCTTTCTGTGCCGCAGGGCCCGGGTTCGATCCCCGGCCAGGTCAAACATTTGTGTGCATGAACATGTCTGTTTGATCTGTGTCTGGGTGTTATAAGCTTATATAAGTATGTATATCAGTCTTTTGGTTACCATAGTACAGGCTTCTAGCCTAGTTTGGGATCAGATGACCGTGAGTGGATGTTGTACCATATTATTATTATTATTCAGAATGAGACACTAGTACTTTGTGTACCGCGTGCTGTAGCATAAGGTTTTTTGACGAGAAAAATCCAATCTCAAAAGTACCTAGGTAAGTAATTTAAACCTCTATCCACCTTCATTAAAGAAATATTTTGATTGAACATAATATGAGTATATCATTATTCTTACCTTCAAATCCCTGGAATGCCTCAGCTCCTGCCGCCGCGGAGGCTGTCCAGGTATGTCAGAGTAGACGAGGTTCCTCACGGCGCCGCGAAACTTTGGCTCGAAGATCACCGACGGCAGCGCTAGGGTTGTCAACTTCGAGTTGTATCTGTAGCAAGAATATTTAAATTATTTAAAAATTAGATCAACTCAACTCAACTCAAACAGATTTATTCAAATAGGTCATAATCTGACACTTTTGCACGTCATTGAAGATAAACAGTACTGAGTCTACCGTGTGTTCGGAAAGATACCTCTACATGATACATGATGAGATATTACGAATAGATATGTATATCAGTCATCTGGTTACCATATTACAGTCTTCTACTCTAATTTGGGACCAGAAGACTCATGAGGAAGTTCAATTCAATTCAATTCATTTATTCATAAACAATCAATTAATTGTATTTGAAATATAAAAGGTACAATATAATTATTAATAATAAAATAAAATTACAAACAATAATCACTAAATAAAATTTACAAATAAATTACAAAAATGTCAAATAAAAAAATAAAATACCTAATAAAATAAGAATCATTCCAAATTATTGCAAGTTGGCCAATATTATAAAACAAACCATCACGCCTTTTTCCTAAAGGGGTAGGCAAAGGAATACCCAACTCAGTCCCAAGATGTAGAATTCTTAATCACTAGATATTCATTCAAATCTGTAGGATTTTGCTGATCAGGAGGTCCCAGGTTCGATCCCCAGGTCAGGCAATGTGTTAAATTTATATTTTTCCATTAGGAATTATCTACTATTACATGGGACCAATAACATACTGGCGAAATGTGGGTGTGCCTATTATAGTACCTACTGAGTCCTGGGTATACCTCTGCCTACCTCTTCGGAAAAAAGGCGTGAGTGTATGTTATGTCCTGAAGGATTTTGAAAACACGGCAAAATCTGCCGTTTGACAGTTCTTAGATTTGATGGGCTATAAAATGCAGTGTAACCTAAAACTTCGTACCTAACATAAGTATTGTTCTTAAATACGGGTGTCTCGTACATCCATCCAGTCACTTCCTTGGACACTTTACCCTTTCACACGATCGAATCTGAGTAAAATATAGGACAGTACTCATTTCAGACGGATTTCTCGCATTTGAAACCCTTCCACCGTAAAACTCTTATAAAGCAATAAAATCACAGTTCAATAGTTACACGACCTCAACTTTTTCACATGACCTGGTTTTAGCTCACATGCGATTTGCACATGCATTTTTAATATAATTAATCACGGTTACGACTTGTTCATTCACCCCACTAATAATTTTATTTTGAACAATGAAAATATATTAAAATATTTTTTTTCATAAATACTTTTTAAAAACTAGCTTTTTTTAATTTTCTGCAAAATCTTTTAATACTCTTATTGTCGACGTGCACAAAATATAACTAGTCCGCCATCTTTGGTGGTCCGCCATATTTAATTTAGAACGATGTCACTTAGCTTAACATGCATTGTTATTATTCATGTACTTATTAAAAAAATCCTCTCAATCAAGGATATTTCAGTTGCAAGATTTGACCCAAACACAAACTAGTTCCTAAATACAAAAAACATTGCAAGTTAAATAAACGCTTGTAAAAACATTTTAAATAGAACAAAAAGCACAAAGAAACGCTGTAAACTCTGACATTTGCCAGGGCCTGACAGTTAAGCTGTAATTTGAGTGTCTTCGTAGAGTATATTAGTATAATTAAATTCCATTTCCCGCGATATCGCTGTGTAAACTCCCCATTACTGGCTAAGTACGACCGCGCTAAGGAACGCACCGGCACTGACACCACTTTTACACCGTAAGATACAGCTTGCTGGATGCTCGTGTAAACACCAGTATTAAAAATTGAATCATTTAAAACCAATGTCTCAAAATTGCTTTGCATAAGGATTTGATTGACCATGGCATCCTTGAACTAATCTGTATCTTTGTCAGAATAGAATCGAATAGAATGGAATAGAAAACTCTTTATTGGTATCAAAATTAGTACAGAAAACAACAAAATGAAAATGTAAAACTAGAAAACGTGTAACAATGGCGACCTTATCGCTCAGAGCTATCTCTTCCAGGCAACCATGCGATGATAGAAATTATACTTGATGCTGGAAGGACGGTGGTTTTACGTTGACCGCAAAATTTTTCTTTGGATCAGATTTTTAAATATAAAATTGGTTGGCCGTGTGGTTTCCGGCATTATAATAAAGCCACACCATTCTCATCCCGTGGGAGCTGTGAGACCGATATTCGAAGAGTGGGCAGTTCCTTAACTACTGCGTTCACCAAGCCGCATGCCAAGCGTGGTGATGACGGCAAAATGCCCATATATCCCCATATGAATAGTTCATGGCGTTCTATGGGGGAAGCCTATGTTCAGCAGTAGACTTCTTCCGACTGATGATGATGAAAAAATTGGTGACCTTGTAGGGAAAACTGAAAATGTCGTGTCAGAAATAACTGACAGTCTCGTCTCGGCACTCGATCGAGATAAACGTATTAGCACATTGGATTTATTGTTATCGTGATAGCGAGCGCTCGCCTCGCCAGTGGCGAGTACCGTTAGGTACCACTACCTGCTACAGGCATTACGCACACCTTCAACCGCGTAATGGCTAATAGCGATATGGTGGACTACAACTCTTTCAGCGTGCTTAGGACGGTAGACCCCAGCGACGTTGTCATCAGTGATGGCTCATTCAGTGAGCGCGAAATAGTAGAAATGGAGTATAAGGAACAGGAAGGCGAAACAGTACAAAGAGTGGAGGTAAATAAACAAGGGAGACCTAGTAAAAGAGGAAGAGAAGAAGAAGAGGAGAGCGATGAGAAGTGGAGTGAAGTTATAAATAAAGAAAAAAAGATAAAACCGGGAAGTGAAGAACAAATAGAAATATATATCTCATCTAACGAACGAATGCCGAAACAGTTTGCGCTAGCAAAATTATTAAAAAATGCTGGAATTACAGATATTCAGGGCATTAAGTATCTGAACCCATATAAAATACGAGTAAATTTAATAAATGAAATCGGCGCTGATAAGTTAGAAAAATCCAAGGATATTTGTGACAAGGGATGGAGAATACAGAGGGCTATGGAGGTTAACTTATCGTATGGCCTTATTAAAGACGTAGATTTAGATATGTCCGAACAGGACATATTGAAGAATATATCATGTCCAGGTGGTACACAAATTACTTCGGCGTACAGGCTTAAGCGTCGCAGTTCAGGTAATGAGTGGAAGTCAAGTGAGGCCGTACGCCTTACTTTTAAAGGCTCTCACCGACCGGCCTTTATTTATGTGGATGGCTTACGCATTCGAGTAGAACCATATGTGTTTCCAGTCTCACAATGTTCGCGCTGCTGGAGATTTGGCCACACAACAAAAAAGTGTCCATACGCCAAAGTAGTGTGCCCAAAGTGTGGCGCAAACCACCCTAACTGTGAAACTTTGATATACAAATGTATCAACTGTGATGGGCAACATATGGCTTTAGTGCGCACTTGCCCAGCTTTTCTTAAAGAAAAAAGGCTGAGAGAATTAATGGCCGAATATAACTGCACATATCGTCGTGCCCTGACCATGTACGTACCAGCCCAGAGTCCAGTTGAAAAACAACATCGCATTGATGAATTTAAGTCGGCGCAGATACCCAGTGTATCATATTCAATCCCCGAGGAAAGGATCCCTCCCATTAAGGATAATACTACTCCTGCGTCTTCATCTACTTTCTGCAAAGGCCGATCATTTGCGGAAGTCGTTACACATGCTATGATACACAAAGAGAACTCCAAGAAGAACACACCCAACACATCAAAGAAGCAGAGACGCAGGCGGAGCGAAGCGGAATCTGACAATATATTTGAATTTGAATCGGAGATCCCAGCAGGGCAGCAGCAGACGGATACTGATCCAGAAGAGCCGCGTGAACATAAAGAAAAGAAGGATAGAGACGTGAAATTTAGTGAACTGTTAGGTAGATTGAAGGACATACTTTTTTTAAGACAAGCGACAATGGGGGAAAAAGTTCAAATCATGATCAGAAGTTGTCTAGAATGGGTGATACTAGTGGTGACAGAAAACATTTCAGACTGGCCAATACTAAAGATAATATTGGACTATGTCCAATCGTAACAGACTATAAACAAAAAAATGTTAAACTCAGCATTATTCAGTGGAATGCGCAAAGTGTGCGTCCCAAGTTGATAGCTTTAGAACAATTGCTTTACCAGGACCGGATCCACATTGCAGCCCTTAGTGAGACATGGTTGGAACCTGAAAGTCAGCTCAAGGTAAACGGTTACAATATATATCGTAAGGACAGACAGGACTCGTACGGAGGTGTCGCTATACTTGTTCACCAGTCTATTAAAGCTACTTTATATAACAATAATAATATTAATAATTTAAATCCAGGCATAGAAGTTGTAATGATTAAAATTTATAATTGTGAAGATATTGAATATTTAGCATCTATATACTGTCCTCAATCCATTCGTACGAGTCCGGCTGACTGGGATAATATTTTTAGTGCCGTGAGTAAAAAAGTTATTTTATTAGGGGACTTGAATGGACACCACGTAAGTTGGTCTCAGAAAACTGATTCCAGAGGTGGCTGTATACATGATGCAATAATAGAAAGTTCATTAATAGTATTAAATGATAGTACCAAGCACACACGCATTAGATTAGTTAATAATGAACTACAAAAATCATCACCTGATTTATCCCTAGCATCAGCTGATATTGGTATAAAATTAAATTGGTTCGTTTTGAACGAGACATTAGGTAGTGATCACCTTATCATAAAGATAACTACTCACATGAATCAAAACCACGAACGCGTACATTTGCGCCGTAATTTCAAAAAAGCAGATTGGGACTCTTACACAGCCTTTTTAGAAAATCTTTTTATCAACTTCCCCTTTCCAGATAATCCTCAACTGATGTATAATGAGTTTATGAGTTATATTAATTATGCAGCAGACCGTTTTATACCATACATTAAAATAAATCTTAATCCTAGTAATAATTTTAGACCGAAGCCTTATTGGGATGAATCATTATCGAAACTCGTAGCTCAACGCCGTCTCGCTCTTGCCTCGTTCAGAAACAATCCAACACCAAGTAATTTAGAGACTTTGCAGGATAAAATTCGTAATACACAAAAAGTTATAAGACAGACCCGTGATCAGTCTTGGCAGGACTATTGTTCTTCGTTAAGTGGTACGATTACGCAAAGCGAGATGTGGCAGAAAATGAAGTGGTTCAAAGGTTACAAGGCGTCAAAGTCCCATGTTAATAAAGAAATGGCCAATGAACTTCTGCTCAGTTTGACACCTGATTACGTTCTTCCGTCTAATCCTAACTTCAGTAATTTTTCAACCAAATTAGATATTACAATTACAAGGCAGGAGCTCGACTGTTGTATGCGACATAAAGATACATCTCCTGGAAGCGATAATATAGCTTATTCAATGTTGAGTCACTTACCTGATAATGGAAAAAATATACTTTTAATATTATACAATCTAATTTACACAAGTAGCTTTGTCCCATTTCAATGGCGTGATATTACTATTGCTCCAATACCTAAACCTGGTCGTGATCCACAAGCTCCCGGTTCACTGCGCCCGATATCTATGATGTCGTGCATTTGTAAGACATTCCATAGCATATTAATGAAACGACTAGAATGGTATATCGAAAAGAATAATCTCTTGTCACACAAAACTATTGGCTTTAGAAGGTGCCATTCCACTTTAGATAATCTATCGAATCTAGTCTCAGTAATTCAAACTGGTTTTTCGCAAAATGAAGTTACCATAGCTTCTTTTATAGATATAGATAACGCGTACAATAACGTCGACATTCAAAGCTTAATTAATATAATGGGACAATTAGGAGTTAGTTCAACAATGTGTAGGTATTTATGGAATTTTTTAAAAAAGCGTTTGTTGAAAATTCAAGGCAATGAATTTATTGAGTGCAGAAGTACTTGTCGTGGTCTTGCGCAAGGAGATCCATTTTCGCCATTGCTATTTAACATAGTGACTAGCAATATATGTAAACTAATAAATAATGTTTATATCTCACAATACGCGGATGACTTCGTAATGTATAAAAATTTTTATTTGATCGAAGTAGGTAGGGAGGAACTCCAATTGGCATTAGATAAATTAGTAGAACTTCTTTTTGATATTGGTCTTGAAATTTCAACAGATAAGAGTAAAGTGTGTATTTTTAAACGGGGATACAAAAGAGAATCAGTAGATTTATTTATAAACGATAATACCATCCCGGTCGTAGATAACGTCAAATATTTAGGGTTACGACTAGACAGATCATTACGTTGGACTAATCATATTAACGAACTGAAAGAAAAAAGTGCCAAATTATTAAACATTTTTAAAGTATTGTCCGGTTCTAATTGGGGTCTTCATCCGAGCCATCTAAGACGCTTATATATCTCGTTGATACGTAGTAGGTTAGATTATGCCAGTTTTTTATACGGTAATAGTAGTAAAACACATTTAATGAAGTTAGATAAAACTCAGAACCAATGCTTGCGTATTATAGGAGGCTTCATAAAGACCACAGCTATACACGTTATGGAAAATGAATTACATTTACAACCACTTTACATTCGTAGGTATTATCTCGCAGGTAAGTATTGGATTAAAAGCAGATCTTTTGCAGACAATGAACTTGTTAATATAGTAGATAAGTTAAGTACACTTTGTCAAAATACCTATTGGAATAGCAGAGGGAAGCCGTTATTAGTTATTACTCACGATTATCTTAAAAATACAAAGATTTATTCAAATAAACAATTAGGTATGTTTTCGCTAGATACGTGGGTCAGTAGTGTGGATGTGTCATCAATTATTGAACCAGATATTGAGATTGTTGATAAGCCAAAACATTGTTATCAGGCTGGACAATTAGCACAGATTTGTAATAATTTTTTAAACGACATATATTCTAGATTTTACAAAATATATACAGATGGATCGAAAGACAATTGTGGAATTAGTGGATCAGCATTTTACGACTCTCAAACAAATAACTATATTCAATTGAGAATCAATAGTAATATTTCTATAATGCATACAGAATTAATTTCAATAGCAGAAGCAGTCTCTTATGTAGAATCCTTTGAGTGCGGCAATTTTGTAATTTTGACAGATTCCAAAAGTGCACTTTACCATTTGGCTCGCTGTACCTCGAATTTTCGAGGCGCACCGATAGCCTATGTAATCCTAGACTCGCTTCACAAACTTAATTTAAATAGTAATAAAACAATTAAACTACAATGGATACCCTCTCACATCGGTTTATCCGGCAATGAAAAAGCTGATCAGCTAGCTAAAGATGCCATCATCAGTGGAATACCATTCACCAGTAAATCCCTGTTCAATGACTATTTACACTTGGTCAGAGATCGTTGTGCAGTAATGTGGAAGGAGTATTTTGATGAGCGATCTTTGACCAAGGGTATATGGTACAAAACAATTCAACCATGTCTTACTAGCGCGCCGTGGTTTACTGGATCTGTCACATTATGTAGGTCGGATATTGTCATGGCGTTACGTCTTCGTTCCGGACACATTCCACTGAACAGTTTCGCATACTTGATGGGTAAATCCCAGTCACCTAATTGCACCGAATGTCACATGGTGGAAGATGTATACCACGTATTAGTGGAATGTGTCAGGAATGATGTCGAACGTACAATCATGCTGTATAATTCAGACGTAGACTTAAGGGAAGTAGGGCGATGTAATAGCATTCTGGCCTATCCATTATCGGAAGAGGCCAGAATGCTATACAAACTTGTTAAGCTTGCTATTAAGCGTCGAATGTGATTGTTTTTTTCTGTTTATTTTTTTTGTGTTGCTTACTGTGTTCGAGTGTATAATATGGGGGCGGCTTAATCAAATCTGATAAAGCCCTCTAAATGCTTAATAAAGATTTAAAAAAAAAGAAATAACTGATCAATGTTAGTCTCAGGTTACAGAGTACATTATAGAAACAACTATATTGTAGAGTTAGTTGTGACTTAGTTTAAAATGATTCTAACAGTGATAGTATTGCCACCAGCCAGCCAGCCAACTTCTAAACACGCAATGGTTACTAAATAAAAATAGGAAGGAAGAACGTAGAGTTCCTTGCACGTAGCAGTCTTAGTTAGACCTTAGATGTAATTAGCTGAATGTAATTGTTGTGATAATTGTCTTCATTTTGAACCAGTTAACTCTAATTAGTAACTAATTACTACGTAATTTTGCTTGGAGTGAATTTTAAGTGACACTTTCCAAGATAGGATAAAATTAATTTGGTTACATTTTTTTATGATAGTGAGTGACAAGACGAGCAAATCAGATGCCTGATGGTAAGCATCATGATTGCCCATATCAGACACAGTGCCACCCAGTGTTTTAAAATTCAAAATTCTACGCGGCACTGCACTGCGCCTGTCACCCTGAGATATTAGTTGTTGAAACTCGTCATGCCCATTAATTTCGCTGGTAAAATTTTACTTCAGACCGGAACACAGTAATGTTTGCACATTACTGCTTGGCGGATGAATAACTGGCAAAGGTGTGTCCCCCTGCAAAAGAGGCCTATCCATACAACTAGGTTTCCTATTTATTAAAAAACGTTGCGTAGAAATCAAACTGCGGCTAACCAAAATATCAGGAATATATAAATTTATAGAATGGGTTTATAATGTTTGGAGGAAACAGGGGAATACAAAACATCGATTTGGTAAATTTTTCATAGGATTGTGTCAAATTTCTAGAATACCGCTACGCTCTTAATACGAGTAACATATCACTTAACATATCATGGGAACGAAAAGCAATTTTAAAGCATTCACCCCTAGGACGATTTTCACCCTGACGTGACGTCACTTTAACAGCTGAAATATTACTTCGCGAGAAGCGTGTAATATAACCTCACAGGTCTAATAGAAAAGGACAGGAGATAAATGGTAGAACGTCGTCTCTGTCACTGTTGTGTAAAGACCGTATAAAGGCGGGTACAGATTTGCGAAATGTAGCATGCAATGTAACGTGAAAGGAGCATTTCATAAGTGTGGACGCAAAGCGCACACGAACCGAGCATGTACGTACTCACATCTGTTTCCGGCATGCGCGCGGCGAACATAGCTCAGTCGTTCCGCAGTACAGACACACACAACCCGTCCACACTGGCGCTCCGTGCACACTGCGCGTACCTTTGTGTTCGGCGAAAAAACCGACAAATGGCGGATCGAGGCGCGCACGAGTTGAAATGCTCTGTTCGTGCGCACAGTGAGCACGGTTCGTGCGCGCAAGCCGTCCACACTATGGGAATTCTGTTACATTGCATGATACATTGCGACAATGTGGACGGCAAATTCTTTCATTGCGTGTTACATTGCATGCTACATTTCGCAAATCTGTACCCGCCATTAGGAATGCAACTTTGCACTATAAATAAAAAATAAAATAATTAGTTTTATACTTTTCTATGTTATGTCATTTTGACTACAGGGTATACTGTAGTCAAATTTATATAACATATCATCACGCCTTTTTCTCAAAGGAGTAGACAAAAATGTTCCCTGTTCCAACGTAGGTACCAACCCACATTTCGCCAGTTAAGGTATAAGGTCCCATGTGATAGGGACGAGCCTATTTCCATCTACTGGGCACAGTTCTAGTCTCCAGGCTGTCATTTAAAATTTCTATAACACAAATATTCAATAACTCATCACATAAATCACTTTTTGCCTGACCTGGGGATCGAACCCGGGACCTCGTGATCGGCAGTAGCGCTTGCGCCCATTACGTCACCGAGGCAGTCAAATCACGTCTTACAAATAGTACTTTTGCAAATGATCGAGCATTTTTAAGTAATGTTTATTCGTCACTAAATACATTTAAAAGCAGAATCAGTAAAGAAATCGTAGAACTTACAAAATGTTGGTTCTGATACATATTACCCTGTTTAAAAATACAACTAAAGTGTTTGTACAACTGCCAGTTTCATCTAACTGAACTGTGTAACTGTACAAGTTAGCTAACAACTCAATGAATACTTAGTTAAGGTGTCTAACTCGATCGGCAAACTTCGATCAACGAGTATACGCCTCTAGATAGCGTCCGACTGGGCCGTGAAATGGTACCGACTGCACAATCTAAAATCAATCTATATTGTAACAATGTAACAATCTGGTTAGTATCGTTAGTCTGCTGGGATATAACCACAGCTATAACTGTGGTTTTATAGTTCTTTTTGAACAGTTGGTTTGTGGTCAACTGAGGTTTCATTGTTATCGAGGCGCCCGAAAGTCTCTGACATGACTGAAGAGCGTAACAATCATATGTAAAATATTTGCAAATCGATATTTCGTATTCCCCTGTTTCTTCCGAATATCATTAACCCATTCTTTATATATTCTATGTTCTGATATTTTACAGTGAAGTAAACTATGTCTCTGTCATTTAGTTTTTCTTATAAACTCTCGGGTTTTGCATTGTGAACTTCTAAAACTACATTTTTACTCGCGTGATTAGACGTTCATTACAAAAAATTAAAAGTTTATTAACAAAAATAAAATGACATAATTTACTTCATCTTCAAAATATTAGGATATAAATAATAAATATATCACATAAGTTTACTGTGTTAGGAGAAAGCAGGGGAATACAAAACATCGATTGTATCGACATTTTCCATAGGATTGTGTCAAACCGCTAAGAGGTTCCTCTTAACGCGTCGAAGCACGGTAGCGTCACGGTAGATGTAAACCACAATATTATGGTTGTGGGATTCGAACCAGAGGTTTCGGCCACAAAGCCCGACATGTTCCTACTAGGCCACGAATGCTATAACGTAGTCCACTGATGTTTCGTTTTTGTTTGGGTTTTTAGTAATTGAAATTTTATATATTTTTTTATAATTATTATGTTATTTGCGCGTAAAAATTAATGTCATATATTTATGGTAGAGACCTTTAGTTATGATGACTATTCATGAAACTTTTTTTTAATTAACTAAAGTAATACAAATTTTCAAGTATTATATGTAGGTAGGTATTACATATTATAAGTAGGCTATTTTAGAAGTGTAATATTGTAAGGTTTGTTAAAATACCTACAGATCAATTTAAAAATACTAACAAAAATAAATAAAACCATACATAAGATGCTCATATTTCACAGCAATACCACCTAAAAGTAATCCGGTATGATGAAGCACTTAGAGTAAAGTTCAGAGAAGTCTAGACTAGACAGTTATTAGCTACCTATTCCTGCCAGCGGTCTGAGTTTGGCTTCTAGATTGGAATCGTCTATAAACCGACATCTTTATTAACGCAACAGCTTCCAATGTTAAACATTTATTTTTCATAAAAATTTCCACATATGTTTGTCACCGCTAGCACTCGCTCCCTATTACATGGGACCGATAACATACTGGCGAATAAATGAGGCTGTACTATGGGACTGAGTCCTGGGTATACCTCTGCCTACCCCTTTGGGAAAAAGTCGGGATTGTATGTTTTATGTCATTGATGGGATTAAAGAGAGATTAAAATCTTAACCGCCAATGCTAGGTTCCTACTAAAACCTAACTTGATGTACCTAATCTAGACCAAACCAAAAAGGGCAAACTTTTACACAGTCAGACATATGAACTAACTAATAAGTCATATCTCATCACTTGCGAAATGTCATCTAAAATCTTTGACCTACTTATAGACTCAATAGAGACTCAAAAGATAACTTAGTAGTTGCTTTATGTTTGTAGGTTGGTTTCATCATTATCATAATCTCGGCCGTTGAAGTCCACAGCTGGACATAGGGTTTGTTCCACTCTCCACCAAGCCGCTCCGCTGGTGGGTCACAGTATAGTGCTACAAATTTTACAGTGGAATATGCACCAATACATTAACTCAGTGGGGCGGATTACACTACTCGAAAAAGTCTAGTGTCTAGTCGAGTATCTAGTATACCTTATTAGAATTTTAAAAGACCTGAATGAAGCCTGCACAAATACTGTAAATCTGCCAAATTTCTGGTCCAAAACATTACAAAAAGATACTATATTTCTTTCAACTAGAACAGAAGATTAGAATTTTAATGGAAACTAACAATAACACTTTAATTATATATTTTTTAAACTTATACGTTGATATCTGCATTCTCCAGTCTATTTTAGACCACGGCTGTACATAGACGAAACATCGAAGTAAATAAATAATAAATATTTTAGGACGTCCTGTTTTTTTTTTTTCATGTTATGTTATTTATTTTACATACTCACTAAGTAATTTCCAATCATCAGAACAGCCATCTAAATCTGTGAGCATGCTCAGGATCTAAAGGGATTCTTCGGTAAATCAGGGCTCAAAGAGCTTCAGGGAAGGAGAGTTTGATGAAACCGCCCAAATGAAGATTGAGGCTTTGCAAAATTGCCAATGAGTGCCGCTTAGTAAAGTAATTTGAGTGGGTATGGAAACCTTTCACAGAATTCTATAAGTTACTGCATGTTAAGAAGACATGGTAGGGGCGAGGTATTGAAAAATTAAGTAGTTTAAGAAATAACGGCCGTCGATTAAATCAATGCCAAATTTTCCTTATAATATGAAGACCACGAACCGGCAAACACAGTTTAGGAAGGTACAGACACAGCCACAAGATAGACAGATGTCTTTAAAAAGACTGCACTAACACGCTGGATGCAAAGCGCTTACAACCGGACTGTTGTCAGGATAAAGCAACGTCCGGCTGGCCACTTCTAGGGGTGAGTGACCATTGACCATTCGAGTGACGCTATAATATTATAATAGGCGCTGTCGAACTTCAGTAGAGTTATGCCACTCCGCTTCACGTCTGTTATTGTTTTCAAATGAGTAAATGTCCATACTTTGATCCCAATACGCATCACCAAACAAAATTTAAAATAATATTTTTGGTCGACATATGACGTAGCTGCATGGAAATTTGAGACTCTAATATAAAATAAGTTTTCTTATCTAATCCTACTAATACTATAAAACTCAAATTTCAATACAATGTCAAAACTTGCGTTTTTAACAGGTGAACAAAACGCTTGCGAGTTCTAGCTCACCTCCAGCGCCATATAGCGCGGTTTTGGTTAGATTGATGGATGGATAGATGTGTGTTACCCATTCACGTCAAATTTACTGAACCGATTGGGCTGAAATTCAGTAAAATTCAGGAATAGCTTACACCCTGGAATAACATAAAAATTACTTTTTATCCCGATGATACCACGGGAACGAAGACTACGCGGGTGAAACCGCGAGGCACAGCTAGTATACAATAAGGTATTCCAAGCTATTATTTTATGATTTTACAAACAAAACATCGATATTATGTTCACTGCAAGTCGAATCACAAAACAGCTTTTTGTAAGTGAGCACTGTTACATCGAATTATAGATTCCTTTATAATTATCAAGGACGTTAATCGTTTTAGTCATGTTGTGTTTTGTAACTACATAACTTTAATACCACCGTTGTCCATATTATACAATACACAAAAGGAAGAATGCAAAAATGTACGAAGTTCCGAATACTCCGAAAACCAAGAGCAATGCAGACCACAATAAAAAATTCCACCTCCCATATCCATACATTTTGCACTTCTAAAACGAGAAAAATGTCACCGAAACGTTGACCGCACCGGAAAATCCGAGTGCAGACGTAATTGAATTAAGAACAGATCCGAATCATAAATATGTAAGCGTCTAAACGCCCATTAATATTAATGCCGCGTAGAACAAACTCAAGAAGAAATATTGCCAGGTTTTGGCGCGACACCCGCACCGACCTATTGGCACGCGAGGAACTTTCCCCAGTTCACCGTGGCAACACTTGAACAGGTGCTAAATGCAATGAGTTTTGTGGAGTTAGGGAATTGATTAAAACGAATACTGTTCAAGGGGGACTTTTCCTTTATAGGTGTTGGCACGAAAATCGACTTAGTTGGAGAATGTTTACTAAATAACTAACAAGAATTAAGATGGTGAGTAAAATTAATTAAATCTTGACCTACGGACCTATATAAGGAGATAAATAACATACAATCACGCCTTTTTCCCGAAGGGGTAGGCAGAGGTGTACCCAGGACTCTCAGTCCCCACTACAGTAGGTATACCCACATTTCGCCAGCATGTTATTGGTCCCGAGTCTATTGCCATCTACCGGGCACAGTTCCAGACTCCAGGCAGCAATTGAGATAATTTTCCTAATGGAAAAATCCAATCATGCACAGAATACATATGATGTAATGATTGTATTATTGTAATAGGTACTTCCTAGTCCGCTCGTTTCACAAATCAATTAGGCTGTGGAATTATGATTTAATGAAACGATAATACATGTCATTATAGAGATTAAAAGCTTTGAGTATTTAGGTATCGAATAATACATGTTTTGTTTGTCCAATGTCAAGCAAATTAGATTAGCAAATCCCGGTTCATAGAAAAAAACCTATACTATAACCCCGGAGAAGACGTCGAAAGCGCTACGCCGAACATGAGGGCCCGGGTTTGATCCCCAGGTCAGCCAAAAAGTGTTATTACAAAACAACTGTGTTACAAAAAAATTAGGAAAGTTTTTCGTATGTAAGAAAAAGAGTGCCTGAGCTTCCCTTTGAGTAACGGAACTCTAAAACTAAAAACAACAAAGAACGTACTGGAAACGCAGCCTGAACTTGTTCTTCATGTATGTTGTGTGATGTTTGCCGCAAGTCTGCGCACACAATAAACAGTTTTTGTGCGGAGTGACGTCACCAGACGTCTCCTTTGTCTAAGTGCTCCTAGACTGGGGTCTAACGACTGTTTGGTCTTACTCGCTAGGTACAATGGTGTTTTTACGCGGCATCATTTGGAAGAAGATAATAATAATTATCTTCTTCCAAAGAGATCCTTTGAAACATTGTAGAGTTTTGTTTAAGGTCGAATGGCTCGCTTCCCTTTAAATTTGGTCCTTTCAGACGTAGTACCCGCATAACGTTATTTTAATAACAAGATTACAAAATAGATATGTAATAAGTAAACACAGCAATCGGAACGCCAGCTGTAACGTAAAGATACCGGTCCCCGCGGAACGGCTGCCATAAAACACGAACACGAACGCTTCTGGAATTTCAATTGAGTCTTCAGTTCCAAGAATGGTCTAAGACAAATGTTATTTAATTATTATATGAGTTAAAAATAGAACTAAACCTTAGTATTGACTTTGCCAGGTCAAATATTATAACGATTTTATTTTGTCTCATAAAAATTACATAATTATGAACGTCTGTAACAAACGATTAAAGCGCATAGATTCTAATGACTAAACAAACCAACTCTGGAGTGGCAAGGTCGTCCACATCTGGAGCAGATTATGAAATCATGTTCCAGTTATGCCGTTTTGCTCTTTTCGAAGAGAATCCCGCTACATAAGTAGACACCCTAATACCGCGATGTTGCTAAATACAGGTTACCCTGCTATGCACTAGACCCGATATGTTCTGCTCGAAAAATACCTAGGTACCAAAAGAAATATGAGTAAACTTCAAAAATAAGGAAATTAAAGATCCTTGTTTCTCTAACATTTCAAAATCCTCCAAAAATGTGGCATCATTTACTATATGTACAATTTCTCCATTTTTCCTCGCTTGGCCTTCGAAATAGGTAGAATCCATATCAAAATCCCATTTTATGTAACCCGTTCTAAGAAAAACCTTTAAATTATTTTCAGTTTTATTAAGCTTCAGTCAGCAAAACTGAAAATAGGTTAAAAGACGTTTATGAAGCACTTATTTCTGTTGTTATTTTGGTAGTTAGTCCCTAAGTTAACAAAATGGTATTTACTTATCCACTTTAATGCCACGCAGTAAGTAAAATACTGGTCTAATTTTGATAAATTATAATAATATAAGGTACAATCGATATAAAAAATAGAAGCAACAATAGTAACTTTTCGTACAAAATGGGGTTTCATAGTTCTGCAACCCTATTTCATCTTGTAACATTAAGAGACTTCCAACCTTGTCCATTAAAATCCAGTAAAAACTAGTTTAAAGTTTTCAAGTGTCAACTAGTGTAGTGCGGCGTGACCCGGTTATGTCCGCCCGGAACCGGTTCCGACTGGTTTCAGCTCGTTATAGGCGGCAAGTGTGCCAAAACTGGGCGCCAGTCACGTACATCTCTCGTCTTGATGATGAAACAATTAATTCTCCTTTCGTTTTAATTACTCTTAGCCAGCTTGACGCTAATTAAAACGCGAGATGCTTTCTAGCTTATTTTAGATGTGAAGTTACATTTTTTTATCAACTTTTCGTAGTTTAGTCGTTAGTTGCCAATTTTCTGAGGGCATACTTTACAGTAATGGCTTAAACATTTTTTGGCTCAAAATTCGCTAAAATAGTCCTTTTAGTTGCACTAGATAGTAATATATCTTCATCATTGATATAAAGAAAGGGGGAGATGAGGTACTGGCTTCTCAAAAATGGAAAGCTCAAATCTGGTCCCATTAGGTCCACGTACGTCAGTAAAGTAAGGTCGTACGAGCGACTAATATAGTTGTCTCAGTCGCACTTCGGTCTTAGGTATGTCATTCTATCCTTGTTGTTCATTATATTGCACTGTGCAAACTTCACACAGCAAATCACGTGCCAGTTGTTGAGTAAGCGCTGGGAGAATGCCGTTTTCTTTAATCTCCCCTATTCTTTAAATGAATGATCTTCATAGCTACCAAATTTGATCGAAATAAATTTAGTCGTTTTAGTTTTAGAGTGAAGAAGTAAAAAAGGTACATCCATCAATCTAAACTTTCGCATTTGTATTAAAATAACTTGCTGTGACGCGCGGTTTCTGGGTCTCGTTAAAAAAGTATCCTATGCATTAGTCCAGGGTCTCTAAGCTATCCAATCGGTAAATTAGTTTCTGCGTGAAAGGTAACAAACATAAACACAAACATTTTACAATAATATTGCAATATTATAAGTGTAATATGTGGAATAGTGGCATTAGTAGAACATTAGCTGTTATTAAATAGCAGCAAGACTTCAATACAACCTTATTAGTTTCAAGGCTGAGGCAAACGGAGTGAACCAACAAATCCTAGGTCTTATTAAGTTGTCCCAAGAAAACACTAGAACTAGGTCACCGGGCCGTATCCGAGATCCATTTGATGGTTTGTTATGTTTATTTATTTAATGCCAGAGTAAAAGGGCCGGTTTTTTGATCGCTGGTAATTGTCAACTTAACAATTTGTTAAACTGACAATGGTTAAGTCCTTAACCAATGGTCAACTCGTGTTTTCGTTTTTTGATACCTTTTTTAACCTTGGCTAGAATTAACAATGGTTAATTATGTTGCCATTGCAATGAACTACTGATTTACCCATTTTGGAGTCGGGAGATTTTATTTTATATGGCAACTCTTGTAATTTTGATAGATTTAAACGTCAACGATGTCATTATAGTCAAAACCACAGAAAACCTTTCCAAGTTCTGTTCTGTGTTTTACAATTTATAATTACGACACAATCTATTTAAAAAACACGACTTTCACAATAATAAGCCATCAAGCCATAAATTAAGAATTGAATTGAAGATTATTTTCTATTGTATGTCGTATGTAGGTATACGGTTCGGCAGTTCAGCAAAAGTCTAAAATTATTGTGAATAAATGGAATCAAACAAACATAAGTAAGTACCTAGGTATTATATTTTAATTCTGAACATGATACAATGAATATATTAATTAATCTCTTATTCAACACTCTGTTGTCCTGAATTCTGACTGATAACCTAAAGAACGACCTCGGCATGGAGAGAGAACGACGATCTCTATCAGTGGGGACGTCAAGGACGTTCTGTCTCAGCATGTACACCTGCCAACTATGGGTTAATTATACCAGAAAGTCCTTTTACACCATAAGAGTCCAGTATAATGACGCATACCGGGCTCTTATGTGTTATCCCAGATTTTGCAGTGCATCAAAAATATTTCTCTCACATGTGAATACCTGACTTCTTCGCAATATTAAGATCTCGAGTAGCGTTGTTCTGGAATTGTGTCAATGCCTCAGGTAACGCAATTGTTAAGGCAGTTGCTGATATCTCCAGAGTCCCATGTTTATACAATGGATATCGGTTCACATGGAGAGGAATAGGATAAAGACCAACACGAACAATTTAATTTATGACTAGGTATAAAACACCTGCACAAAGTAGTTTTTTATATAATTTAATTTTAGTTGACTGCCTCGGTGGCGTAGAGGGCGCATGCTCGACTGCCAATCAAGAGGTCCCGGGTTCGATCCCCAGGTCAGGCAGTGTTAAATATTGGATTTTTCCATTAGGAATTATCTCAATAATTGTCTGGAGTCTGGAACTGTGCCCAGTAGATGGCAATAGGCTTGCCCCCTATTACATGGGATCAATAACATACTGGCGAAATGTGGGTGTATCTACTATAGGACTGAGTCCTGGGTACACCTCTGCCTACCCCTTCGGGAAAAAGGCGTGAATGTATGTATGTTATGTATATGTAATTTTAATTTAGATAATACTTCACAAAGTGACATACATTGTGTGAGTGTGTCATATTAAACTGTTTAATGGGTCATGTGTGCCTGCTAATAAATCTATTATATAAATTCATTTCATGTAAATACACCTACTTATTGTGTTTCAGGGAACGTAATACTTCTAATAATTTTAGCATAGAAGAAGGTTCTTAATAAATGATGTTAGCTACAATGACGGACCTTCTTGAAGCAAACCAAAACACCGTAGACCTGGCAAAATACTGTACCAAAATTTTATAAGGAGAAAACTAGCCATATTGACTTGAAAAGAAGAAGAATTAATGATGTACTCAAAAAGGCCTCCACATGCTTGAAATGGAATTAAAGGAGCTTGATATAGAATCACCTTGAAATAAGCCGCGGGGTACCGGCATTAGAATAGTACCTCACCCTCTCTACCTGGGTTGGCGTAGGAACCGGCTGATAGGTAAATAAATCCAGAGGACGAGTAGCGGCGTCCTCTGCGTAAAAACCACCAAACTGCTCTCGCCAACCCACCTGCCAAGCGTGGCGAGTATTGGCAAAACCCCCCCAATGATAAACACCATACAGACCAGGCCCCCAGTACCCGGCAGCTCCGTTATTCCTGACTACGGTAGCGGTCACGGTAACGGCGGAGCAGGGGGTGCTAAGAATCCCCGGAAGTTTTCCGGCTACCCACCCCAACAACGACGACTGGCCCTGGTAACACACAACATACGCACTTTGAGGACCGACGAGAAGATCATTGAGCTGGAAGAGGAATTAGGTAGGTTACGTTGGGATATCGTGGGGTTGTCTGAAGTCCGTAGAGAGGGCGAGGACACGATAACCCTAAGATCAGGTAACCTACTCTACTACCGGGAGGGCGACCAACAGTCCCAAGGTGGTGTCGGCTTTCTCGTCCACAAGTCCCTCACTAACAACATTATTACCATCGAAAGTGTCTCGAGCAGGGTCGTATACCTAATACTCAGAGTATCCAAACGATATTCGCTGAAGGTCATTCAGGTGTACGCACCTACCTCGACACACCCAGATGATGAAGTGGAGACTATGTATGAGGACGTCAGTAGGGCCATACATATGTCCGAGACCCACTTCACTGTTGTTATGGGGGACTTTAATGCAAAGCTAGGCAAGAAAAGCGATGGCGAGCTGAGAGTGGGGCAATATGGATATGGGCAACGGAACCCTAGGGGACAGAGGCTGGCCGATTTCCTGGAGAAGGAGGGACTCTTTATGATGAACTCTTTCTTTCAGAAGCCGCCTCATAGGAAATGGACCTGGTTGAGCCCCGATGGTTCCACGAGAAACGAGATAGACTTCATCTTGACCAACAAGAGACATATATTCAATGATGTTTCCGTGATCCACATGGTGAAAACCGGGAGTGATCACAGACTTGTAAGAGGCACATTGAATATTGACGTCAAACTTGAAAGGTCACGCCTGATGAAGTCCACGCTCCGACCTACTCGCGCCCATGTACAAAACCCCGAAAGCTTTCAACTCGAACTATCTAATAGCTTCGCTTGCCTGGAGAATATCGATGCATCGGTGGACGAGATTAATAACAGGCTCGTAGAAACTGTCCAAACGGTGGGCTCTAAGTTCTATAAGCCCCGCCGTACAAATAGACCTCAGAAATTGTCCGACCACACCCTAATCCTCATGGCTGAGCGACGCTCGCTACGACTGCAGTCTTCCAGTGATGCTAAGTCCTATAGGCAGCTCAATAGACGAATTTCCAAATCCTTGCGGCATGACATCCGTATCTTTAATACTAATAATATTAAAGAGACGATAGAGCGGAAGAAAGGCTCCAAAGTGTTTGCAAGAGATATGTCTATTGGGCAAAGCCGGTTGACAAAGCTGAAGAGAGAAGATGGCAGTATAGCGTCGACAAAAGCGGAGGTGTTAGAGGAGATCGAGAGGTTCTATGGACAGCTATACGCCTCGGTCGCAAAGCCTGTTAGCAGCGCGGCCAAAGACCCAAGAGCCAAGCTGACCCGACACTATACCGAAGATATCCCGGACATCAGCCTGTATGAGATTAGAAATGGCCCTGAAACAACTTAAAAACAACAAGGCGCCGGGTGATGACGGAATTACATCAGAGCTTCTGAGAGCGGGTGGAACACCGGTACTTAAAGTCCTCCAGAGGCTCTTTAACTCTGTCATATTCGAAGGTGTGACGCCAGAAGCATGGAACAGAAGCGTGGTGGTGCTATTCTTCAAAAAAGGTGATAACACCTTGTTGAAGAATAATTAGCATCTACACATAGATATTGTAGGACCTTTACCAACTTCGGAAGAAGGTTATAGATATTGTCTTACTATGATAGATAGGCAGACAGGTTGGCCAGAGGCATTCCCACTGAAAGACATTTGCGCTAGTACAGTAGCTAAAGTATTGTATGAAGGTTGGATAACTAGATACGGATGTCCTGTTAAGCTAACAAGCGACCAGGGCAGACAGTTCGAAAGTAATTTATTTAGCAATTTAATGAAATTTTTAGGCATCAATAAGCTTAGGACGACTCCATACCATCCACAAAGTAACGGCGCCATAGAAAGATGGCACCGTAGCTTTAAAGCCGCTTTAATGGCTAGGTTAAGTAATAATAAATCATGGATTAATGAGATGCACACAGTCATGCTGGGCCTGCGTACGGCACCCAGAAGTGACACTGGCGTAAGTGCAGCAGAGCTAACTTTCGGCAGGACATTAAGACTGCCCGGGGAATTTTTCGAATCATCAGATAGTAAAATAACGAACGGAGAAGAATACGTCAAAAATTTACGCGACATAATAGATACCTTGAAACCTAAGTCTGTAGCTAATAGGGAGTCCCGAACGATTTTCGTACACCCAGACCTAATATCATGTAAAAAAGTATTCGTTAGGAATGACTTAGTAAAAAAATCACTACAGCCACCGTATTCAGGACCTTTTCCAGTAGTAAAACGTCTAAACAAGAGTTATATTATTCAATTTCCTGAAAGACAAACGTTAATTTCAATCGACCGTTTAAAACCAGCATATTCTCTTGACTTTGAATCAACCGGTACAGACCCGGGTCAAAGTCAAGATAAGGTTAATATTACTAAGAACAAAAAGGTAAAGACACAGGTAAATACTAGTGGTACACAAATGGCAAACAGTCGCATGACGCGATCAGGTCGCGTCATCAAAACGCCAACTAGGTTTATATAATGTATTAATAATTCATTTCAGTTTAAGAAAAGTAGGTTAATTATAAAATGTATGCATTAGCATTCGCTACGCTAGCTATTTATCTGAGGTAAAAAGTTATAATTTTTGTTACGAGTTAGTCAGTGTAATTCATTTCGTTAACAAATGATCATTATGGGCAAGGGTCAAAGTAAAGAAAGCAAAGAAATTATTATAGCCCAAAATGCCTCTGAAGGAAACATGGAGTTCAAGGAAAACATGTTCCTAGTAGGCAAAGTTGCCACAGCGTTATTAATAGTATTGGCACTTATTATCGCATACTGGATATTGAAGAGATGCAACAGGCATACAAAAAAGTGGATACAGAGACAGGCTAGCGTGGCAAATGCGAATGGAAAAACCGAAACTGGGTCAAGTAACCCACAAGTCGTGTGACATGTTTACTAAATATGTTATGTACTGATAAGGTTATTGTGTGTGTTTAAATATTTCGTGTACTTTTTACTTTTTATTTTTTTATTTTTTTCTATTTTTTATTTTTATTATGTCAATCTTTTTATGTCAATTTTTATGTATTAAGAGCAAGGAACTACTCAGAAAGTAGTAAAGTTATTGCACGTATTGTAATTGTAAAATCGAAAGTAACACATGTAAGTAAATGATAACGAATCGCGCACCCAAGTACATGGCGTACAGGCAACGCGACGAGTTATGGTGCGATAAATATTTTTTTCTACAACATTTTTTTGATTGTATTTTATTTTTTTGTGTATTGTTGATGTTTATCTGACAAATGCGAACTAAATTGTGAAATTGTATCTAATGTTGTTGACGTAATTTCCTATTTTGTATTTTTTTATGAAGTTAAAATGATTTTTGTGTAATTGTCATGTAACTCGACAGTTGTTGTTGGTTTTATTTTTGTGTTTTATGAGTGATGTTTTCTTTTTAAAAATAAAAGGGGGGTTGATGTAGGGACACAGCGGTGACGGGGCGCGGAGCCGGAAATATGCAATGTTGCAAATTGGAGTTAGTTGGAGTTAACGCCACTCAAAGAAGCAGTTGCTTCCCGGCCCCGGTACCGTGCGTCCGTATTGTCAACCCATCCACCAGTGTACATATTTCATCGTTTTATTTCACAAGTGTTACACGCAGGAACTTATTATAGGCAGGACAATATCAGACAATCTATTAGTAACGCCTAGCGAACTGTAACTACTACATAGTCCTACACGCATACATAGCTGTATAATAACTGCGGGATAATATACACCTTAATATCTCGCAAAGACCCATCTCGCTTCTGAGCCATGTTTATAAGTTGTTTTCGAGGGTCATTACGAATCGTCTCAGTCGCAGGTTCGATGACTTCCAGCCGTCTGAGCAAGCAGGTTTCCGAAAAGGCTACAGCACCATAGACCACATCCACACGCTTCGCCAAATTATACAGAAGACCGAGGAGTATAATTTGCCATTATGTTTAGCGTTTGTGGACTATGAAAAGGCCTTTGATTCGATCGAGACATGGGCGGTGCTCGAGTCTCTCCAGCGATGCCATATTGACTATCGGTATATCGAAGTGTTGAAGTGCTTGTATAGTAACGCTACTATGTCGGTTCGAGTACAGGACCAAAGTTCGAAGGCGACAGGGAGACGTTATATCTCCGAAACTGTTTACTGCCGCAATGGAGGACGCCTTCAAGCTTCTGGAATGGCAAAAACACGGCATCAATATTAATGGCGAATACATCACTCACCTTCGGTTTGCCGACGACATTGTAGTCATGGCAGAATCGATGGAAGATCTCAGCATAATGCTCGAAGACCTCAATCGAGTTTCTCAACGGGTCGGCCTTAAAATGAACATGGACAAGACGAAGGTGATGTCTAATGCCCATGTTGCGCCGACCCCAGTACCGGTTGGAAACGCGATTCTTGAAGCTGTTGACTCGTACGTCTACCTTTTTTTTTTTAATATATATTTTTTTTTTTTTTTTTTTTTTTTTTTTTTCCCAGGGAAATCTGCATACAGATACCCGGCCATGCGGGGACAGGGCCGGGTTATGTCAGGATGGGAAGTCCCTGAAGGGGATCTTCCCGACTGACTAAAACCCTGGGGTGTTCCTCTGGTCGCCATGAGGGACGGGCCACGGGATCGGAAACGCAACCGCGACCCGTCGGCGACTGTCCGCGTACGGACCCTCTCCGAGGGGAGCTAAGCTCAACCCCTGTATTCTCCGCATGGTGACGCCCCCGGAACACAGCGAGGGCGTGCACCAGCACCAGAACTGTTGAGTATGGGTGGCAGAAGTCCCCGTCCACCACCCACCTAGGACAAGTAGTCCAACTCGGTAGATCCAGCTTCGAGAAAGAGGTCAATCGTCGAATCCAACTAGGCTGGGCAGCGTTCGGAAATCTGCGCTATGTCTTCTCGTCCAAAATACCTCAGTGCCTCAAGTCGAAGGTTTTCGACCAGTGTGTGTTACCAGTGATGACTTACGGATCTGAAACGTGGTCCCTGACTGTGGGCCTTATAAGTAAGCTCAAAATAGCACAACGAGCTATGGAGAGGGCTATGCTCGGGATTTCTCTGCGAGATCGAGTCAGAAATGAAGAGATCCGTAGACGAACGAAAGTTACCGACATAGCCCAGCGGATTAGCAAGTTGAAGTGGCAATGGGCAGGGCACATAGCACGTAGAACTGATGGCCGATGGGGCCGTAAAGTTCTTGAATGGAGACCACGGATTGGTAAGCGCAGCGTAGGACGTCCTTCCACAAGGTGGACAGACGATCTGATAAGTACGGCAGGAGCACGCTGGATGCAGGCCGCTTACAACCGGACTGGATGGAAATCTAAGGGGGAGGCCTATGTTCAGCAGTGGACGTCCTATGGCTGAGATGATGATGATGATGATGATATAGAATCGAAGAAGCGTGAATTGAAATTTAAGAAAGTCAGGAAGATGTATCATAAATTAGTTATAGAAAAAGCATTATATATTAGAAATAAACAGCCAATAAAACTAAAATAAATTTGTCATATTTTAATCACTACATTATTATTATCCTATCCTACTTCCTACTATAAATCCCTACTACACTATTAAATACGAAAGTTTGTTGGATGATGTTGAAAGATGTTGGATGGATGTTTGATACTATTTCACGCCAAAATACTGAATCGATTAGGCTGAAATTCTGTACCTATTAAGATAGTTTAAACCCTGTAATAACACAAGTATACTTTTTAGTCCGATATTCCCAAGGGAACTAAGACTACGCGGGTGAAACCGCGGCGGGGCACAGCTAGTGTTATATAGTATATAGCTTGAAATATAGGTAAATGTGTTATTATTAGTTATGTAGGTACATTTGAAACCAACAGTATATATATAATATGTAGGTATCAATTAGTTCTTGACCATTATTATGTGGAGTCATAGTTCTGGTTTGTAACCTATATCATGCTGTACCCCGCGGTTTCACCCGCATAGTCTTCGTTCCCGTCGGAATATTGGGATAATAAGTAACATAATTGTGTTTTTCTAGGGTCTTAACTATCTACATACCTACTGAATTTCAGCCCAATCGCTTCAGTAGTTTTAGGTGTCCATATTCACCAACTTTCGCATTTATAATATTAGTAGGTTTCACAACACGATTTCTTTTGATAGACGCACAATATAGAATAGACGATACCGCTTACGAAAATTTTCATCGTCCGAATACTTTAGCGGAGCTGTAAATTACGTGGCCGGTCTTCTTGATAAGGTATAACATCTGAACATAATTCCTTCGTCTGAGGAGCTATTTCGATTTCCAGTATGTTGATAAATTATGTAAATCCATATCTTTAGTATTAAATACTTTCCAAAACACTCGAATAAAATCAGAAGCAGCAGTAGGTAGATACGATAAGATTAATAACCATCTGTTTTTGGCGCCAACCAGTCGACGGAGCAGTGGTTAAATATTCTGACTAATGGTTACTTAGGGCCGGTTTTTTGATCGCGGGTAATTGTCAAGTTAACAATTTGTTAAACTGACAATGGTTAAGTCCCTAACCAATGGTCAACTCGTGTTTTCGTTTTTTGATACCTTTTTTAACCTTGGCTAGAATTAACCATTGTTAACTATGTTGCCATTGCAATGAACTACTGATTTACCCATTTTGGAGTCGGGAGATTTTATTTTATATGGCAACTCTTGTAATTTTGATAGATTTAAACGTCAACGATGTCATTAATGTCAAAACCTTTCCGTGTTTTGTGTAAGTTTCTGCGATTTCTCGGTATTTTACATTAAATAAGCAAAAAATTATTATTACCTAACCTACTAAAACCAATTTCACATTAAACTATAAACCATCAAGCCACAAATTAAGAATTGAATAAATTGAGTTGAAGATTATTTTCTATTGTATGTATACAGTTCGGCAGTTCAGCAAAATTCTAAAATTATTGTGATTGGAATCAAACACAGAAAATAAGTAAGTACCTAGGTACTATTTTTAATTCTGAACTTGAAACAATGAATATATGAATCTCATATTCTCAACACTGTTGTCCTAAATTCTGACTGGCTGATGATCTGAAGGACGACCTAGGCATGGAGAGAGAATGACGATTTCTATTGGTGCGAAGTAATAAATAATATATTAGCGAGGAAGTACGCGCGCTGCAGTGGGGACGTCAAGGACGTTCTGTTCAAAACTTTCCGTCTCAGCATGTACACCTGCCAACTATGGGTTAATTTATACCAGAAAGTCCTTTGACACCATAAGAGTCCAGTATAATGACGCAAAATGGGCTCTTATGTGTTATCCCAGATTTTGCAGCGCATTGACAATGTTTTCTTACGCGGGAATACCTGACTTCTTTGCAATATTAAGATCTCGAGTAGTTTCAATGCCTCAGGTAACGCAATTGTAAAGGCAGTTGCTGATAATCTCCAGAATCCCATGTTTAAACACTGGATATTGGTTCACATGGAGAGGAATAGGATAAGACCAACACGAACAATATCATTTATTACTTTGGGTATAAAACACCCGCACAAAGTAGTTTTTTATATAATTTAATTTTAATTAAGATAATACTTAACAAAGTGACATACTGTCTAGACATGGGTCATGTGTGCCTGCTAATAAATCTATTTTATAAATTCATTTCATGTAAATATACCTATTGTTTTTCAGGGATCGTAATACTTCTAATAATTTTGGCATCGAAGAAAGTTCTTAATAAATGATGTACTCAAAAAGACCTCCACATGCTTGAAATGGAATCAAAGAAGCTTGATATAGAATCGAAGCAGCATGAATTGAAATTTAAGAAAAGTCAGGAAGGTGTATCATAAGTTATAGTTTATAGAAACAGCATCATATGTTAGAAATAAACAGCCAATAAAACTAAAATAAAGTTGTCATTATTTTAATTCATCGCTACATTATTATTATCCTATCCTACTTCCTACTAGGTATAAATCCCTAATTTATTATTAAATGCGAAAGTTTGTGAGGATGGATTATGGATGGATGTTTGTTACGATTTCACGCCAAAATACTGAACCGATTAGGCTGAAATTCAGTAGGTATGTAGATAGTTTAGACCCTAGAAAAACACATAAATGTTACTTATTATCCCAATATTCCGACGGAAACGAAGACTATGCGGGTGAAACCGCGGCGGGGCACAGCTAGTGTTATATAGTATATAGGTAAAAGTGTTATTATTAGTTAGGTAGGTACATTTGAAACCAACAGTATATATATAATATGTAGGTATCCATTAGTTCTTGACGATTACTTATGTGGAGTCATAGTTCTGGTTTGTTACCTATATCATGCTTTACCCCGCGGTTTCACCCGCATAGTCTTCGTTCCCGTCGGAATATTGGGATAATAAGTAACATATATGTGTTTTTCTAGGGTCTAAACTATCTACATACCTACTGAATTTCAGCCCAATCGCTTCAGTAGTTTTAGGTGTCCATATTCACCAACTTTCGCATTTATAATATTAGTAGGTTTCACAACACGATTTCTTTTGATAGACGCACAATATAGAATAGACGATACCGCTTACGAAAATTTTCATCGTCCGAATACTTTAGCGGAGCTGTAAATTACGTGGCCGGTCTTCTTGATAAGGTATAACGTCTGAACATAATTTCTTCGTCTGAGGAGCTATTTCGATTTCCAGTATGTTGATAAATTATGTAAATCCATATCTTTAGCATTAAATTCCTTTCAAAACACTCGAATAAAATCAGAAGCAGCAGTAGGTAGATACGATAACATTAATAACCATCTGTTTTTGGCGCCAACCAGTCGACGGAGCAGTGGTTAAATATTCCGACTAATGGTTACTTATTTGACTATCTGTCAAGCTAACTAGGGATCAAAAAACGAATTTTTTCGAAATTTAACAAATTGTCAAGAAATTTAACAATTAGTCGACTTAACCCGCGATCAAAAAACCGGCCCTTATTTGACTATTTGTCAAGCTAACTAGGGATCAAAAAACGAATTTTTTCGAAATTTAACAAATTGTCAAGAAATTTAACAACTAGTTGACTTAACCCGCGATCAAAAAACCGGCCCTAAATAAGAACAGTGGTTGCTGTACCATGATTTCTCCCATAGAGTTTTGGTCAAAAGTAAAATCACAGAAGCAAAATTTTACTTTCAAATATCTCCATTTAAAAAAATCTGACATTTTCAAACATTTGATGACAACTTGCTTGCATGATTTTAAATATTTCTGCATTGATGTTTTAGACTCTTCAGCATGACTTTTTGCATTGATTGTCTACTTAATGTTCGTCATTCCTGTCAGAAAATCTACCTACACATCTCTTGGAAAATGCAAAAGGTTACAATCATCTATTTCAATAATAGCATAGGCCTATCCCAATCCCCTCTGAAGTTCAGTTCAAACATTCCTTAAAGGGATGTTTACTGCAGCGGTAAATCGCATAGTCAGGTGAAACCAACTAGTCAATAACGCTCTTTGACTCTTTGTTCCTTCAAATGCACAACTTGGCGTATTCGATGTGTTTTATTTCATCTTGTCTGGTTGGTATGTTATATATGGCAACTATATTTCAGGTGGCTCGAAGACCTTTGATGTCCGACACCATTGTCGGACGGTGATGCCAACCAGGAACAACGGGTTTTATGTGTTATATTAACAGTTAGACCAATTTTTATTATGGCATTTAACGATAGATGACACAGTGTTAGAAGATGTAGTGACAAAGATAGAGAGAGGAATGCTGAGATGGTTTGACCACATGAAGAGGATAGATGAAAAAGGTTTGACAAAGGTGATTTATGAGGCGAGTGTGATTACTCAATTCAACCTAGGTCTAGAATACCCATAACCAACGAGCATGTATCAAGAATGTGATTAAAGTAGAAGAAGCCAAAGTCGTTTTTCAGGACCGTATCAAGTGGACAGTAATAGTATCTGCCGACCCCAACGGGAATACCGGTGCAGGTTTTTGTTTATCATAGGAGTTGAGCTACCAGCAGTACTTATTATACTATGGCACTACAGTTAAACGCATTTTGTGATTCAAAGACGTCCATACAAGCGATCGCACTAGCGGTTTTTTCCTGCGTCTTTTTTACTATAAAAAACCGCGAGCGGTTAACCGCCTAGTACGGCCTCGAGCTTACGTCTATTACGGACAGGAGACATATAAAATCTATAGACTATAGTACGTAGTATATAGTACGTAGACTTATCTAATTGGGGCGGCTTTTACTCCAGTACCACGTGATAGTGATCAATCAAGTGGAATACAGTGATATCATTACCGATCGACCTTCGTTAGTGGTCCCAAATACTGTACGAAACTTTTATATTCTCATTCATTAGTTGTCTAGGAAACCTTTGTTCCTAGAAAGCAATATTGAGAATTTGGGCCAAACATAGTTGATTGATCGGCGGCTTTTATAAGGTCCTTACTTGAATGGTCTTATTGTCCAAAGGTCCAAACGGTCTTGTTTGGAGATTGAAATGTACGAAATCAAAAAAAATTGGCTAATAGTATTGAGTAACTAGCTGTGCCCCGCGGTTTCACGCGCGTCGTTCCCGTAGGAATATCGGGAAATAAAACTCCATGTGCTATTCCAGGGGCTTAGCTACCTGAATACCAAATTTCAGTCCAATCGGTTCAGTAGTTTTGGCGTGAAAGAATAATAACATCCATCTGGTGACTGCAACACAGGTTTTTTTAACAAAACCTACAACAGTCTCCAGTCTCTCACAAGACAGGTTTACTTATATTTACCTACCTACCGTAATATACATACTGTACAATTTAGCACATAAGTAACCTATTGTGGGAGATAATAAACAAATTTTTATTTATATTTATTTATTTATCCATCCATCCTCAGAAACTTTCACATTTATAATATTAGTAAGATAGTGTAGCTAGTATGTGATGCTGCTTCGCTGGCGTAGTAGTCGTAAGCTCGACTGCTCATGAAGTCCCGGGTTCGACCCCCAAAGTCAAAGTGTTATTGGATTTCCATCCAAATGGAAATCCAATAACACTTTAACTAGATAGATTTGATGAGATAATTCCAAAATTATCTCATTGATCGTCTGGAATCTGGAACTGTGCCCCCTTTAACATGGGACCAATAACATACTGGTGAAACGTGAGAGAGAGCTTGACCGACGTCTTGACGAAATACGTAAAAGAAGGAAGCGATATTATCGTTTTTGTTGCGAATCTATTTTGTTCTCCGAGTTTGGAACAAAGTTATAACTAACCTAACCTAGAACGTACAATTCTTGCGTTCAATTCAAAGCTCATCAATAAACCATCAATATAAACAGCTCACAGAATCGACATCATAATATAATAAAGGTGCCCTACGGTTAAACCAGTGCTTGCCTGCGTTAGTTCAAGGACTGACACAAGGCCGCACCTACTTCCGAGTGCTCTCTGCGTATTACTCTACCGTATTATCAAATACCGTATTATCGTAGCGTATTATTCAAAGGAATAATATATAACTCCTCCTCGACTGCCTCGGTGGCGTCGAGGGCGCATGCTCGACTGCCAATCAAGAGGTCCCGGGTTCGATCCCCAGGTCAGGCAGTGTTAAATATTGGATTTTTCCATTAGGAATTATCTCAATAACTGCCTGAAGTCTGGAACTGTAGCCCGGTAGATGGCAATAGGCTCGCCCCCTATTACATGGGACCAATAACATACTGGCGAAATGTGGGTGTATCTACTATGGGATTGAGTACTGTGTACACCTCTGCCTACCCCTACGGGAAAAAGGCGTGAATGTTTGTTTATGTTATATATATTTATAATATATAAATATATTGGTTTTGAAATTATTTTAATTTGATCACTGTGAGCATTTATGTCGTATATAATACTAGCTTTGCCCCGCGGTTTCACCCGCGTAGTCTTCGTTCCCGCGGGAATATCGGGATAAAAAGTAATTTTTATGTTATCTCACAGTCTAAACTATCTATATATCGAATTTCGGCCCAATCGGTTCAGTAGTTTTGGCGTGAAAGCGTAACAAACATCCATCCATCCATCCATCAATCAATCTAACCAAAACCGCGCTAGATGGCGCTGGAGGTGAGTTAGAACTCGCAAGCGTTTTGTTCACCTGTTAAAAACGTAAGTTATTTACATTGTACTCAATTAATCTAACCAAAACCGCGCTAGATGGCGCTGGAGGTGAGTTAGAACTCGCAAGCGTTTTGTTCACCTGTTAAAAACGTAAGTTATTTACATTGTACTCAATCAATCTAACCAAAACGTGATCAAAACCGCGCTAGATGGCGCTGGAGGTGAGTTAGAACTCGCAAGCGTTTTGTTTACCTGTTAAAAACGTAAGTTATTTACATTGTACTGGAATTTGAGAATTGTAATATTAGTAAGATGAGGGAGGCATAATACAATGTCCTGTATAGTTTATGCCTTTATATGGAGGAGGCCTATGTTCAGCAGTGGACGTCTTACGGCTGATGATGACATGTCCTGCAGTAGACTTCAACGGATCATGATAAGTCTCACTATGCAGGGTTTACACGGGTGATCGCCTGCAAAATCCACTCACTCAATTTCTTTATCATCATCATCATCTAAGCAAGAAGGACGTCCACTGCTGAACATAGGCCTCCCCCATTGATTTTCATCTAATCCGGTTGTATTTCTGCCAACCTTGTGACAGGACGTCCCACGCTGCGCTTGCCGGCTAGCAGTCACCATTCGAGGACTTTACAATTTCGTATGAGTATATACGGTTCCTAGTCTACTCGCGCCATATAGAAAAAGGATTTTTAAAGTACCCCCGTACTTATTAATCAATCGAATTTCAAAATTGAGACGAGTGACATTACTCGACCATCATCGAAGTGCTCACACGGGAGCATCCTGAAAATCAGCAACTGCGTCAACTCCGTGTCGACGTGGTTTTACACACAGGCTACTCCTTTGCCTAATAACTGTTTTTAATATATTTTTAATTTGTGTATGTTGTCATTTTGTGTAAAAAAGCAATAACTATTTTTCTTTTCTATCTATTCTAAAGTCTTGAAAACCACAGATTTCAGCAGGTGTAACCACAGAACACAGCTAGTCTAAAGTAAATTGATTGATAGCGCGATATAAAATAGTGATGGCATAATAGCGGGGCCGAACTCCAGACCGTGTGTCGATAAAAATACGTAACACGCGAACATAACAAATGATACAGTGACTAAGTTGCGAAAATTTATAAATAGAAAAATAAAATGGTAAGAGGTATCAATAGGGGTGATTTTTCCACACAAACGTATTCCCGTGTTTCCTCCCTAGATAACTGCGTCAGAGCAATAGTTTTTTTTTTATAAAATCTAGGTCTTCAGTGAGCTTGTCCCTGTCATTTTCATTTCTCTACAAACTCATTGTTAAACGAAGACGATACAAACTCATTGAAAAAAACATGAAAAACTGTCCCAGTTTTACTCGCGTAATTAGACGTTCACTAAAAATAAATGAAGAGTTAAGGAACAAAAATAAAATAACAGAGATATAGCCTAATTCATCTTCTAATTTTCAAGATATAAATTTATAAATACAATCAATTATTCTCGGAGGAAACACGGGAATACACATGGCACATACACTGATGGCTCGCGTTTCCCGCCGCCTAAAGAAAACCAGAGGTTTTGCCAGTATGTTGCCGACCCGACCAACACTCTCTTCACTCTCCTTTTGAAGACTTCAATAACGACCCTTTATAATGATGCTAATTACTGCATTTATGCTCAATTTAAAAACCAAACCGCTTCACGCTCGCATGGTCAAAGAACTTCATGATTGTGAGCGTGAGTGCCAGCAGGCCAAAGTTAAGATACTGACTCTTCAAACACGTTGTTATAAAACACAAATACAAGGGCCGCGACTTTGTAAGTCACGCAATTTATTACATAGTAGAATACTATTTATAAAGCTATAGATAGGTACACCTTTGAAAATAGTTGCCTTAAATGGAAATGTATTTTTGACCGGCTTTTTCAATATTTTCACATAAAGATAAGACAAAAAAAACTAGGTAGCTATTATCAGGATAAATCTATTAAAGAAAAGAGAAGATAGGGTACCTTTTCCCAGCGCTTACTCAACAACTGGCACGTGCAATTTGCTGTGTGCAGTTTGCACAGTGCAGTATAATGAACAAGAAAGAAAGACGTGCCCAAGACTGAAGTGCGACCGAGACGACAATATTAGTCGTTAGTACGACCCCACTTCACTGATGTACGTGGACCTAATGGGACCTAATCTGAGCTTTCCATTTTCAAGAAGCCAGTACCTCATTTCACCTTTTCTTCAAATCAATGAAAGAAAATAGACCTTTCGTGCTTTACTCACAACACGACACGCGCCTGAGTGTTGTGTGCGCTTACCTTTATATAAAAACTAGCTGAGCCCCGCGGTTTGACCTGGTCATCGTTCCCGTGGTAATATCGGGATAAAAATCCATCCATCCATTCATCCTGTAGTATGAGAAAGCGTAAAATGCCTTTCATTCTAGGAATTATTATTATAGCAAATTCACTTTCAATAACGAAGGAAAATGAAATAGCCGCGATAACAAAGCATTATTATAGTCTACTGATAATATAATATGGGAAAGTACAGGAATTCCTACGTTTCTTTCCTTATCATGAGGTCTGTCAGGTTCGATCCCCAGGTCAGGTAAAAAGTGTTATTCGATTTTTCAAACTGACAGCCTGAAGACGACGAAGTCTTGAAATGTACCCGGTAGATGGCAATAAGCTCTCCCCCTATTACATTGAACCTAAAACCATCACTGGGGTGTACCTACTACGGGAAAGAGTCCTAGGTACACCTCTGCCTAAAAAGGCATGATGCAATGTTATGTAAATAAGTATTAACGAACATCTGTTGGCCTCCATGCGTCTCGCAAACGCGACATATCACAATTAAAGACAAAAGTTACTCTCCCTACATAACCCTGCACTCTGCACCCAAATTAGAAGCTAATGGCTCATTAACTTCACATTAAAACTTTAATTGGATGTTTTAAACTCAAAGAGGCAACTTCCTCACACATTAATCACTATCAGGAAACAAAACCTTGATTTATATTACACTAGAGGTCAATTTTCAATGGCAAGGGTTGATTTTATCACGGGAGGTGGTACATTAATCATCTTGGAGCATTTCAGATCACGGGTTATTAGGGGATTTTAATCGCAATCGGAACTTACCTACTGAAGGCTTTTTTATCATAACACAACATACCATCACGCCTTTTTCCCAATGGGATAGGTAGATGCGTACTCAGGACTCAGTCCCATAGTAGGTACACCCACATTTCACCAGTATGTTATTGGTCCTATAGGGCCTATTGCCATCTACCGGGTACAGTTCCAGACTCCAGGCAGTTATTGAGATCATTCCTAATGGAAAAATCCAATATTTGACGACTTTGCCTGACCTGGGGATCGAACCCGGGACCTCATGATCGGCAGTCGAGCTTGCGCCCACTACGCCACCGAGGCAGTCACAGAAAAACACGAAACGAACGAGGAAGTACAAAATTCATTCAAAGAAATTTAAACTTTCACATTTCGCATTTTATTAACATATTAAATTATTACTAATTCTTAACTAATAAAAAAATAATAATTTATAGATATAACTATATATTTGGCTTAGATACTTCGAAAAATAAACATTAATAGCTTCACAACAAATCTCCAAGTTCGAGTTTCCAAGTTTCTGCCTCAAATCTGTACACAGCTCGGGAATGTCATATAAAAGTGGTTTGAAACGCATTTAGAAATAGGACAGAGTGAAATGGAACGCGAAAGGGGGATAATCCGGACCGGACGCCCACTTGCGGCCATTTATAGAGCCATCTCTAAAGATGTCTGTGGTCACCGCAAACCAATGAACTAAAAAGTAAAATAACTGAAGCTTTAAAACTTTAAACTTAGTTGATTTTGTACCACATAATGGCATCTGGCGAAATGTGGGTGTACTTACTATGAGATTGGATCAAAAAAAAACAAATGTAACCAAACCAAATATTGTAAACTATCAGTTGGAAAAACTTGTAGAGGTATCGTTCCAAACGCACGGAGACTCAGTACTGTTTATCTTCAATGACGTGCAAAACGTGGACTGCCTCGGTGGCGTAGAGGGCGCATGCTCGACTGCCAATCAAGAGGTCCCGGGTTCGATCCCCAGGTCAGGCAGTGTTAAATATTGGATTTTTCCATTAGAAATTATCTCAATAACTGCCTGGAGTCTGGAACTGTGCCCGGTAGATGGCAATAGGCTCGCCCCCTATTACATGGGACCAATAACATACTGGCGAAATGTGGGTGTACCTACTATGGGACTGAGTCCTGAGTACACATCTACCTATCCCATTGGGAAAAAGGCGTGAATGTATGTTTATGTATATGAGGTGCAAAAGTCAGATTGTGACATATTTGAATAAATCTTTTTAGTTTCTACTAGAATACAATATTTTTCATGTGATTTGCATTTCTATGTAGTTTATATAACACATGCTGTTTCACCCACATTTTGGTCACGAAATAAATATAAAAATACGCAAATATTTTTCAAGCTCCCTTGTTTTAACACATAATACAAAAAGGCAAAACCAACTTTGAAATGAAAACTTTGATGCTTCCACGAGATTTATTATGCTTACATTCACATGTGTGATTGTAAATTGTATTAATATTATGTGAGGTCACGACATGCCAACTGGGATCTTTTTTAAAAGGACTAGAATCCTCGAATAACACAAATATGCTAAAATGTATAATTTGAAACAAAATGTGTAAAGTATATTCGCCTTCTCGCTTACACGTACTCGCATTTTTGAAGATATAAAAATACTACATGTAATAGCGTAAAATCAAGTCTACTAGAAATTATAAAATAGCAATACAAACTTTCATTAAGAATCCAATTTAATCCAAACAAGTCTTCAGTGTCTTTATTTTTCTGGGATTTATTTCTCTGTGCAGGTTTTTATACATAAAAACTTATTTGGATTAAATTGGATTTTTACTGAAAGTTTGTATTGTTATTTTCTAGTTCCTAGTAGACTTTATTTTACCTAAATGTAGATTTTTTTTATATCTTCATAAATGTGTGTACGTGTGAGCGTTTAAGTTTTAATTCGAATTAGGTTTGCACCGCGCCTTAAAATCTCCCAATCGATTTGGTTCCCGAATGGATACCACGGATTAGCAAGCAAAGGCGTAGGTAGCACTCACACGATAGACAGACCATCTAATATAGACAGCTGAAACTTATATTAACAGCTTCAAAAATGTGGCAACTTTCAAATTGTAGTGCGCGTGAAAAACAGGTCGCAAGTGTGCGTGAGAAGTTCAATAATCTTAGCTTAAAATATAAACACTATTCTTGTTAATTATTCTTGTTAAAGTGGTCGTGTGGTTCACAGCTATAATAGGGCCACTCCTTTCTCATCCCGCGGGATCCGTGAGACACGGCAGATGGACATATTCGGAGAGTGGGCAGCAGCGCTCTCCGGCACTAAGTATTCCAACTACTGCGATCATCAAGCCGCACAACAAGCGTGCTGATTATGGCAAAATCCCCTCATATGAATAGTTTATGGCGTTGTATGGGGGAGGCCTATGTTCAGCAGTGGATGTCTTCCGGCTGATGGTGATGATTCTTGTTAATTATGCTGGTAGCTCTTTATGAATGACCGTATTTCAGTATTACATACTTTGATACATATTTTTTAATATTTTTATTAACAAAAAAGCTCATAAAAAGTTCAAATAACATTGCAATCCGTTAAATTTTCTCCACCGTCACAGTAATACCAAGACCTAAACGCTAAAGCGATCCAATATAATGGTACAGTCGTCAACAAAACTCTTCAATCATCGATATTTATTGTTCTGCATCACCGACATTTCAGCACGTAACATCGGGGATAAAACTGTTATGTTATTGATTCCTTGTGACGCAACGCGACGTGACGTGACCTGATAACGTTATCGTCCGTCATATGCTTTGTGACGCGCGGTTTTTGGATAATTTGAGGAAGGATGTAAAAGTAGGTTCAAATAACTTAAAAAAAAAAACAGAAAATTATAACATACAGCGTTGGACGTTGGAAAGACTGAAGAACACGCTAGATTTGACACGAAGCACTCACAACTACCGGAATAGATGGAAATCTATGAGAGGCCACGTCCTGCAATGGTAGTTCTAAGTCTAAATACCAAGATGCAGAAATACTCGTAAACTATTCCCATATAAAGCATCAATGACAACTTCTACGTACGGTATACTCGTCTGTGAAAACTAGTTAAACAGAAATAAATATTATATTTATAATAATATAATGGGACTACTTCCACACACGGTCATCTGGTCCCAAACTAGGCTAGAAGCCTGTACTATGGTAACCAAATGACTGTTAAACATACTTATATAAATAAGCTTATTATATAAACTATTACTTATATAAATAAGCTTAAAACCCAGACACAGATCAAACAGACATGCTCATGCACACAAATATTTGATCTGGCAGGGGATCGAACCCGGGGCCTGCGGCATAGAAAGCAGAGTTACTACCATCTGATCCAACGAGGCTGTCAATCAGTTACGAACTAAAACTATTCATATTTCTAACCCCCATTCATAAAGTTTACGAATCAGGCAGGCAGTCAAATAAAAGGCTTCAATTCATACATTATCCATAACATGACAACACTCTGCCTATAACATAAAAGTCAATAAAAATAGCCTCTACAAACTAAAAAACCCACGCATTGTGAAACGGAACTGTCCTCGTAATAATGAAAGCTTCACAAAAAGACCACCAACTTCCTAAATATAAAAATAATTCTTTGTTGTGAAAGGGGAGTGGGACGAGCTCGCCATCTGGCCTCTTTTTGTGGTGATTTCGGACGGCAATACATCCGGCACGCTGCACTAAATAGATAGATACAGAAAGAAGGTTCTCATTGGCGCGAAAACAATATGACGGAATGATGCGGACTACATTTTCATTGCAGTTTTAATTGATGTTTCGAGAGTTTATGCGTCATATGGGAAGTATTACTTATTAAGTGTTCGTGGTCATGTATCTTAGTGAAAATGCAAGTGACGTTAACGTAGTAAAAGTGATGTCGTGAATTGTTAAAATGTCAACCCTTCGCACACTTATTAGTTTTCACCGCTTTACTAAGGTTATATGAATTGACTGACGACCTGTAAAGCTCGTCATGACTTTTACCTGACTACAACTTATCAAATCTAATAAGTACTGTTTGACGTTTCATCTTTTCAAGCCGAAATAATTTTGCATAAGCGTAACTCACACAATTCAATAAACCATGAAATTATGAATTTAATCACAAGATGTACAATTCTTAATCACTAAATTTAAATACAAATCCTCCAAACAAGGCAAAATAATAACTATCAAACGGTATTTCTTAGATTTGATGAACTGTAATTTTGATAACCGCTTAGCTGGCTTAGCTAAAAACTCTGTTTTATATTTCTTAACACTGGCATACGCTCACGCTCAAAGTGCATCAAAAGAAAAAAAAAAGGTTCAATAATAAAAAATAATTGGAGTGAAGGTACGCACACATATACCGTTAAGAGCAATTACCTTGAACGAATTAACCACTGGACGCGCCTTCATTCCGTTCTCGCCTAATACCCCGCAGGTTCATACCATGAAACATCGGACATCGTTGTAGTTTTACTGTCACAGTCGTTCGTACACCATCGGGAGAAAAACATATTTAAAAAAATGACGAAACGTGCAGTTAAATAGTGTAAAAGTTATAGTGGTCGAGCAACTAATGTTTCTTTTTACTTGTAAGTTTATTTTTTCTTTATTAATACAGCTATTTATACCAAAAATTAATATTAATTGAAAAAATATATCCAACTTAATCCGACTATATTTAATAAACGGTCATGAAGTATTATATACCACGAACAAAAAACACCTATCTAAATTACCTGGATTATTTACGTCAAAGTCAAATTTACTAGGGCTTGACAATGTTTTAGGTAGGTATAATAATATCGATAAAAATAAATGACATATATCGATAAAACTGTATTAATACACTTGAAGCAAATCGGGAAAGTAAAAAAAATTTAACGATGTGTACCTCATAAATTGAGCATAAATTGAGCTCAACCGACACAATAATGAAGGGATTTTAAATCGAATCACTACTTGTGATGAAAAGTGGATACTGTACGATAATCAGAAGCGCTTGTCGCAATGGCTGAACCCTGGAGTCCCAGCCGAATCTTCCCCTAAACGAAAATTGACTCAGAAAAAGATACTTGTGCGTGTTTGGTCGTTCACTACAGCTTTCTAAAATCTGGCCAAACGATTACGGCAGATATCTATTATCAGCAACTGCAAACCATGAAGGAAGAACTAGCTGCTAAACAACCGAGATTAGTCAAACGCTCTAGGCCACTGCTGCTTCACGACAACGCAAGACCACACACTGCACAACAAACAACCACTAAGTTAGATGAGCTACAATTGGAATGTCTGCGACATCCACCGTACTCTCCGGACCTCGCTACAACAGATTACCATTTTTTCCGGTATTTGTACAACTTCTTACAAGGAAAACTATTCAACTCCGATGTGGCAGTCCAAACCGCCTTCAAAGAGTTTATTGATACTCGCCCCCATGGTTTTTTTACTAAAGGGATTCATAAACTACCCATGAGATGGCCAAAATGCATAGATAACAACGGTGCATACTTTAATTAATTAAATATAATTTCCAAAAAAAAAATTTACTATAATATATTCCTCCCGTACAAAATGCCAATTTCCTATGTAAGGACCTAATATTAACTAAAAGGCAAAATCAAGCCTACTGAATGGCGGGGATAAGCTTATCAGTAACTTAATAGTAGCACTAAATAGTAATAGTATCCGCGTCTGACAAGCTATCATCTGGTTTCATCAACAGCTCGGCCAACCCATATAAAAAAAAACCGTATTTTCAAAATCGTATTTGAATATTTATTGTCAGACTATCATAAACTCGTTGTTCTTTCATTCGTCCTCGATAGCAATTTATCGACTATGTCAAGCACTAGTGTAGGTGACATAATTTTACGGGTACTTCTCGCTGTCCACACCTTTTTGGTCAACACTGGCACTTTTTTCTAGGTCACTAATGGTGGCAAATAGGACAAAATAAAAAAATATTTTTAGAATATGTTTCATAAATCACATAATATTATACGTTATAAATTCATAATATTATTATAACGTCATTAATTGCATCATTATAATATTTTGTCAAGTACGTATATATATGTATATATATGTATATATACGTATATATTATATGCTACGGTAAATGTGTTTTATTGAAAATAATTATTGATCGATAATTATTGATAATTTTCAATTAATCACATCTACCGTAATATGTACATTACACATACTACCTATTATTATAATATCGTAATCAGAATGAATGGATGCACCAGCAGGCCCCGTCTAGTATTTTTTTCTATGGCTAGCGTAAATTACTTATAATTATTCTAACGGTAGCTGGAAGTTCAACATTTATATAAGGTGAGGGTTGAATTGAGGATGTAAGAATCAATATATGTATGATAGGCAATTCCCACATGTCACGAGTGGAATACATATTCTGAAATAAAAATTGCAGTTGTCACTAGTGGTGGGCAAGGAGATGGGGATCAAGTGGGAAGTACCCAATTTTTCTCTCTGTCATTTTAATCGCAATTGTCAGTTGTTTTGCTCTTAGACAGTGACAATGCTACATGCGAGAATAGTGCAACAATATAATACACAAAGGTAAATCTTTGTGTGCGCGCAATTATGGATACGAATATTACGGTAGTGTGTGTATATCTTCGTAAAAGTCAGCAATGTGTGAAATCCTCCTCCCCCCGCAAAAATCGGTTGAACGTGTTTTCATACTTCATTATGTACAATTCGCGTCCAGTGGTTAAATCGTCCTAGGCAATTACTCACTACGTCTGAAACGAATCCGATCCGAATCCGTTACAAACCGAAAGCCGGAAAAAATACTACTACGTCCGATCTAAAACCGTATGGTCCGGACTCCGGACGCAGAGCGCGAGTGTTCATACAAATAAAACTATGGCTACTTCGGTCCGTCAATATCCTCTCCGAAATGGAGATTCACGGTTGACGGAGAGAAATTGGATGACCGAAATCGTATCTTTTGCGTTAACTAACACACAAATAGTTCTACGACTACTTCGGACCGTATTTTCGGACGTAGTGCGTAACCGCTCTAACTTTACACTAAATCTCGGGTGATGTCGATCACCTTTCCGGTACATTTACTTTCAATTTAAATTCTCAGATTTTTCCATCTTTCTTCGATGCCAACCTTTCCGAGAAGATTGATAGATACTTTATTGTATACCATTCACAAAAAAATAACACAAAATCTAGAAAAATGAGCTCCAAATTTTGAACTAGAAAAAAAAGTCAGTATTCAACTGCTGTGCTTTGTGTTACGTCACGTAAACTCTTATCTCTCTTTACAGTAATAAGTATTCATCGAAGCCAGATTTACGAGTCTATAAACGTTAACAATAGCCATAGAGGCCCTAATTACATCACTTTAGTACGTCGTTAACCCTTTGTGGAAGAGGTGACCGATCCATTGAGGTTTTCTAAGGTAAGAATTAAAATACAAAGAATAAGCTTACTCCATATTATACTTTTTCCTAAATCTATTATACTCCATCTAAGTAGGCAAAGAATTTCTTTCTGTCTAATTATTTCTATGTATTCTTTTTTGAGCGCCCCAAGCATGGTACCAATAGAAAAATGGTTTTCTCTTCTTGACGTCGTCATCTAATACAATTGATTGACTGACGAGGGGGTTAAACCGGGGAAAAAATATCTTCGTGCCATGGCTACTGCTTGGCTATGGTAGTTTCTTAGGCTGCACTACCGTAGCCGAAAGTATAAGTATATAAAACATGTCTACCTCTTATAAAAGGTTCTGAACGAATCCAAACCCGATAAGGTAAAAGAAACAATGTTTTCTTTACACAGTTCCTGTGGTCATATTTCATTATTTATTATGTTATTTAACGACTTAAGAGCGTACATGGCCGTCTAGGAATTTGACACTTCGGTATCATCTTAAAAATACTTAGTCATAATAATTAGTAGATGTGTATTGGGCATTGTAATTCACCTGTTTTCAGTGAGCGGGAAGTGAGCGAACTGAAAAAATTGAATTAGAATTCCCAATATACATCTACTTAATTTATACAAAAACCTTGTTCATAAAATATAAGTATCACTCCATCTCAGGCCACGTCATCGTTTCCCACGAACTCAAGCAGACAATACAAATGTGTCTGCCTCCTAAACATATCGCACTATTATCCTTACAAATGAAAAACTAACCTCAATACATTAGTTCAGGCCAAAGAAATGTTTGTGTATCCAATCCATTGACATAATAAATGATATTTTGACTGCCTCGGTGGCGTTGTGGGCGCATGCTCGACTGCCAATCAAGGGGTCCTGGATTCGATCCCCAGGTCAGGCATAGTGTTAAATATTGGATTTTTCCATTAGGAATTATCTCAATAACTGCCTGGAGTCTGAAACTGTGCCCGGTAGATGGCAATAGGCTCGCCCCCTATTACATGGGACCAATAACATACTGGCGAAATGTGGGTGTATCTACTATGGGACTGAGTCCTGGGTACACCTCTGCCTACCCCTTCGGGAAAAAGGCGTGAATGTATGTTATGTTTACATTTGTTTGCATGTAAGGTGTTGGCTATGCAGAAGTTTCCAAGCATCTTTGTGCTCTATGCATAGAATACATAACATACATTCACGCCTTTTTTCCCGAAGGGGTGGGCAGAGTGTACCCAGGACTCAGTCCCATAGTAGATACACCCACATTCGCCAGTATGTTATTGGTCCCATGTAATAGGGGGCGAGCCTATTGCCATCTACCGGGCACAGTTCCAGACTCCAGGCAGTTATTGACATAATTCCTAATGGAAAAATCCAATATTTAACACTGCCTGACCTGGGCATCGAACCCGGGACCTCTTGATTGGCAGTCGAGCATGCGCCCTCTACGCCACCGAGGCAGTCATAGAATAACTTTACAATAAGCCTTGCCTAATAAAGTCGATTTCATATAGGTTCTGAATTTACCCTCAGAGAGTATTTATGTATAAAAAAATTCAGCATCCACGCTAAAATTCATACAATATGGGACTTGAAAGTTGGGTTACAGGTTTTCACTTATAGTCAGTATGTGATTAATTGTGATGTCGGAATTTTCGCCCGCAGGCCTCCGACAGGACCAAACGGCTATGGGCTATGACAACGGCCGGAACCAACGCCCTACCGTGCACTGAATCCTCCAGACAAATGTTATGAGATTCGACCTTAAGGGATCTGGATTTAAAGCTGGACGTATTTCACCTAGACACGGACGCTACTAAGAATACGCTAATTACATTTTTTCTTTTCTTTTATGCACAAGCAGACGGTGAACCTGATTGTACGCGGTTACCGCCGCCTATCTACCTGCAACATCAGGGGTGAACATCAGGGGTATTGCTAGTAAGTGTTGCCGACCCTTCAACATTCCTATTCACTCTCCTTATGAAGAATTATTCACTTTCCTTTTTTTCAATGACAGCCTGGAGTCTGGACTGTGTCCGGTAGATGGCAATAAGCTCGCCCCCTATTACATGGGACTTTAAAAACATAACTGGCGAAGTATGAGACCAGGTCCTGGGTCACACCCGTGCTTACCCCTTCGGAAAAGTGGTGTAACATTATGTTATATATTTATTATGTTTGCAAAGCCCTATCATACCAGTAGATATTATAAGGCAGTACCAGATGTTACCAGAAGAACAACATAGTTTTGCATTTTTTTAATAAAGCAACATTAGTTTGAAAAACCACCTCTATAGATTAGACCTCTATGAATCTGTAGCACCGCATGCTCCTTATGACTGGAAATGAATAATGTGGCGATCGTGTCTGGGACACAATACATAAAATAACAGTAGTGTAGGTTAGGCAGTCTTATCTTTAAGCTCAAAATAGCGTAACGAGCTATGGAGAGGGCTACGCTCGGGATTTCTCTGCGAGATCGAATCAGAAATGAGAAGATCCAAACGAACCAAAGTTACCGACATAGCCCAGCGGATAGCAAATTGAAGTGGCAATGAGCAGGGCACATAGCAAGAAGAACTGATGGCTGATGGGGCTGTAAAGTTCCAGAACAGGTCTGTCCACGAGGTGGACAGACGATCTGATAAAGGCGGCAGGAACACGCTGGATGCAGGCCGCTTACAGGACTGGATGGAAATCTATAATAATAATAATAATATAATATAGGACAAGTTCCACACACGATCATCTGATCCCAAACTAGGCTAGAAGCCTGTACTATGGTAACCAGATGACTGATATACATACTTATACGAGTATAAGCTTATAACACCCAGACAAAGATCAAACAGACATGTTATGCACTCAAAATATTTGACTTGGCCGGGGATCGAACCCGGGGCCTGTGGCACAGAAAGCAGAGTTACTATCATCTGAGCCAACGAGGCTGTCTATGGGGAATCTATGGGGTGGCCTATATTCAGCAGTGGATATCCTTTGGCTGAGAAGATGATTATGATGATATGGGCAGTAACGTACATGACATTTTCACAGTGCCATCTATACTAATATTATAAAGAGAGAAACTTTGTTTTTTTGTTTTTTTGTTTGTAACGAATAGGCTCCGAAACTACAGGACCGATTTTAAAAATTCTTTCACATAAGTGAAAGAATTTTTATCTAGAGAATCTAGAGGATCTCTTAATGTATAGAGGCTATCCATAAGGATAGCTTAATTCAGTGTGAGTGCCATAGGCTATATGAGATTTTGAAAAAAAATGGGGATCCGTAAGAAAACTGCAATATTGTGAACCAAGGTGTTACATAATATAATTACCATATTCATAAATTTGCGTGCGCTGTGAAATGCATTGATGGTAGAATAATATAATGTACTAGGGGTTTTTAGTACTAATCAATACCTACAAAACAGTATACATAGATTATATCCATCTTTTTTGGTTTAGTCACAATAATCGAAAAAGTGATTATTTTTCATGCGGTGTGAAAACTATTGGTGGTAGAGTAAAGTAATGTACTAGGGGTTTGTAGTACTTATCAATACCTACAAAACAGTATACATAGATTCTATCCATCTTTTTTGGTTTAGTCACAATAATCGAAAAAGTGATTATTTTTCATGCGGTGTGAAAACTATTGGTGGTAGAGTAAAATAATGTACTAGGGGTTTGTAGTACTCATCAATATCTTCAAAATAGCCCACGATAAATTATAACATGTGTTAAGGTTTGGTCATTGTAACAGAAATAGTCATTAATTTGCGTGCGCTGCGTAAACCATTAGGGTTATATTTATTAAAATACAATGTATCACGAATTTACTCCTGATAAACGTCCACTATACCTACTTCTGCTACCCGTGCGAAGCCGGGGCGGGTCGCTAGTCTATATATTTTCAAAGATCAAATGAGTCAGAACTAGTTAGCTATAAATATAAAACTGTGTCACCGTAGTCACCGTTACATTCAAGATAGTTGTCATTTTTCATGCATTTCACATCGCGCTTGAGCGTCTCTATACTTTATCTCCTTGTAATAAGGTTTATAATCAAAGGACAAAGGAAGGAAGCATCATTATTCTATTTCCCTACACATAAGAGCTATTATTGTGTGGCTCGTTTGGATCGGTTTTATTCCGATCGCGATCACGGCATGCGGTGTTTTCTCTTTGAAGTTTAATCGGCATATTAATGTTGTCATGCGGAAGATTTCTATTACGGAAATAAATGCAAATTTTCATAACTTTTGGCGTCAAATGAAACAACCAAAGTTTCTTTTTTATTGCAGGCAAGAGCGCAAATTTATGTGAAAATTACTATCAAGATCGTGGGTATATCTTTTCGCATGAAATATGAAAATGGAAAGAAAAATTCATCCACAAGCGGGACTTGAACCCGCATGTTCCGCACCAATCCGCGTGGTGGAACTCTACCAACTGAGCCACCGTGAAGGTACTAGTCATCGGCGAAATTTTTCTATTCCACCTACTACCGCTTATAGGTGTGTATGTGTGTTCCCATTTGCATATCGTATATCAAGCTCTTCGCTTGATATACGATACCGCTTATAAAAATATATAAAATTAGGTATAATAGTTTATTTGACTGCCTCGGTGGCGTAGAGGGCGCATGCTCGACTGCCAATCAAGAGGTCCCGGGTTCGATTCCCAGGTCAGGCAGTGTTAAGTATTGGATTTTTCCATTAGGAATTATCTCAATAACTGCCTGGAGTCTGGAACTGTGCCCCGTAGATGGCAATGGGCTCACCCCCTATTACATGGGACCAATAACATACTGGCGAAATGTGGGTTTATCTACCATGGGACTGAGTCTTGGGTACATCTCTGCCTACCCCTTCGGGAAAAAGGCGTGAATGTATGTTATTAGTTTAAACTGTAGCTGATGAAAAGAATACAATCTATCTACGCATAGAAATTCCCACGGGAAATACATGAACGAGCCTGTCGGAATAACTTAAGTACCTAGCATGAGCTTTTTGACAATGGCAATCACTGACAAAAATGTATGTGATATGACATAACGACAATACGAATTCAATTCCTATGGGTTTATCAAAAAAATAGTATTGGTCGATTAATGAAAGTTATTCCGTGCACGGCATAACGTTGCATCGTAAACGAATTATGAATAGTCTTTCTGTTTTTGCACGCGGTGATTATCGTTTGCTAGCAATTCTTCTTATCGAATAACTACTTTACTTGTGTAGCAACAAGAAGTCTTTGCTTTCATTATAAATTAATTCCGTTTCTATTATTTTCTGTCAATCTATATAACTAAGGAAGCTATCATCCCAGTTAATGTCGAAACTATGTAACAACCTTCAGAAATTCGTAACAACACCGCAACGTTCAAATCAAACTTCCAACAACAATTCTAACACATTTCAACTGAGCTACAACTGTGTGACGGTTATTTAGACCATTCCGTTGGCCAAGTATTTTATCGTCCAATTTGGTACCAAGTTTGAGATTACACCTCGTCGTGTGGATGGGACAAATCAAGCTAGAACTACATCTGGCACAGGTGTGCTACGTACGCCGATCTGGGCGCGTCGGAGCCGATACATTTTGTATGGCGACTAGCTGTTTAGAGCTACATTAGATCCACGTCTAATGCGTGTGCGTAATGTAGCTCTAAACAGCAAGTCGCCATACAAAATGTATGGGCTCCGTTGCGCCCAGATCCGGCGTACGTGGCACACGTGTGCCAGATGTTGTTCTAGCTTTATACGCCACGTGTACACTATAAAGGCACGGGCACATTAGGGCGGGCCGCGCCGCACCGCAACGCATAACAAAAGTCCACCTTCATCACATTCGTACATTTTCTATAAACTTTCAATATCGTTGCTCAAACTAGGAACTGTACGAACTGCCCGGGTTCCGTAGGGGTCGCACCGGGCCACGTCGTCCGCCTGTAGTGTGCGATATTTCATATAAAATGTACGAAAGTGATGTAGCGAATTTTAGTAATGCGATGCGGTGCGGCCCGTTGCGACTGTAGTCTGCGCGAGCCTTTTAGTACCTATTATGTTGTGCCTTTAGGTAGCATCGGGACGAGGCACTATATCAAATCGAGGCCACATCTCAAACCAAATGTCCTCGATTGGTTTCTCCTTCAAGAAAGCCGCTGATAGACGGTGTCTTTTGCCAAATTTCACCTCGTGTAGGTGAAATGAACCTGTGTTTTGTGCATACAAGTTTTTTGATATTAACGACATAACATAACAAACATTCACGCTTTTTTCCCGAAGGGGTAGGCAGAGGTGTACCCAGGACTCAGTCCCATAGTAGATACAGTCACATTTCGCCAGTATGTTATTGGTCCCATGTAATAGGGGGCGAGCCTATTGCCATCTACCGGGCACAGTTCCAGACTCCAGGCAGTTATTGAGATAATTCCTAATGGAATAATCCAATATTTAACACTTTTTCCTGACCTGGGGATCGAACCCGGGACCTCTTGATTGGCAGTCGAGCATGCGCCCTCTACGCCACCGAGGCAGTCATATTAACGACATTGACAATAAAATGCCGCCGGGTTGTGATAGCGGGCCGGCGGCATAGGCACGAAGAGTCTTTAACTTTCATGCTCATAGGTGCCGCAGCGTAAACTGCGCTTAGGTGGAAACGTTTTTTTATAAGTGAAAGGATCGGGTCGAGGCGACCTGCCTCGTTACTCAGTTAAGCGGCTCAAATGGAAACCGACAGAGAACGCGCGTCGTCAGCGCTGATGAAATATGTATATGTCACAGTGTATTTGGAACAGGTGGGCATTTTATTGAGCCCCCCGTAAAAGACACGGGCGGAGGGGAGTTAGAAGTTTTCCCACCTTGAATGTTATTCTTCCATTTACTCTGCGCTGGTCGTAAACCTATAATCTTGAATATGTTTTCGATATATTCACTTCTTCTTGGATTGGTCTATACTTAGCATTATTGGATTTGTAATTCACTGTCGTTTCATATATATATATTAGTAATTAGTATATACGAGTATATTAGTTCAAACTCAAAGTCTTTATTTATGTTTATTAGTTTCAATCCCCAGGTTGTCCGTAATAAATTGCTTTACGCGATAAGACCGCCGTTTGTTTACCGTATCTATTGTATTGTGTCTTTTGTAAAATTGTTTCTTTTTTTGGTATGCAATAAAGTATTATTCTATTCTTTAAAAGACATTTTTAAACGTAAATTTCTTACCAACAGGCACCTGATTTTCTCGTCTTGTCACTCACTGTCATAAAAAAAATCAATAATACTTTGTCTGACCTTGGAATCGAACCCGGGACCTCATTATTGACAGTAGCGGTTACCACCACCACTACACCACCGAGACAGTCGCGGAACACAGTAAGCTTTATCATAATTAACTCATTCAATATAAAATCACAACTAAATGTTAAACAAAAAATATTTACCTATTTAAGGGTAAAAATCGTATTTTTTCTGATAAAATCTTTTTTACCACCTAAACGTACATTTATATGCAAATTGAACTTTATCTAATTTAGGATACGGTCGGAATTCCAATGGGTTAAAAGATTTTTGACCGAAAACCGAACGCATGTTTGCGTTTTCTATTTATTTTTGTCAGTAATTGGTCAGTTGAAAACTATTTGTCGATTTTTAACGTATTTATTTTTATATATAAATATTGGCATTTCTAAATTATTCAAAGAATAACCTTTTCAATATTGCAGAGGCTTTTTATTAAATTTAAAATTAAATATGTATATAAAAATTTTATGAAAAAAAAATGTGCGGTAGTTGTCATTGATTTAGAGAAAAGGGGAGATAGGGTACGTTTTTCCACCGCTTACTCAACATCAGTTGTTGAGTGCAATTTGCTCAGTGTGCAGTTTGCACAGTGCAGTATGTTGCAACATAATGAACAACAAAGATAGAAAGACGTAACTAAGACCGAAGTGCGACCGAGACAACAATATTAGTCGCTAATACATCCTCACTTTATTAACGTACGTGGACCTAATGAGACCTAATTTGAGCTTTCCATTTTCGAGAAGCCAGTACCTCTTCTCCCCTATTCTTTAAATCAATGGGTTATATTCATATTATTGACACTTTTTATGAAGGTTTCTACAATTATTACTATTTACATAATAATTTATTTTGTAATTAAATCATCCAAAATAAATCATAAATTTTTGATATAAAGTTAAATTTAATGTAGAAAAATACACACGCCAATCGTAGCACTCTGCTACGGCGTAGCAATTAGCTACGTCGTAGCTCGCAGACCGTAGCGCCGTTACGACATTATTACTTCCGAGTTGTCAGAGATAATAATAATATATAGAGTTATAAATTAAATTATATTATTACTCTAGACTCTTTCAACATTATGTTTGATTGTTTTACTTTTGTGTTTTTTTATGTTCCCGTGGAAATATCGGAATAAAAAATACCTATGTATGTTTATGTATGTTTCCAGAGTCTAAGCTAACCAAACCAAATTTAAAGCCACTCAATTCAGTAGTTTTGGCGTGAAAGAGTAACAAACATCTATCCATCCATCCTCACAAACTCGCATTTATAATATAAGAAGGATAGGATAGGACATTATATCACGCCTTTTTCCCGAAGGGTTATGTTGATAATACTAGCTGATGCGATATTAATAGAAAGTCATATATAATAAAATCCGTCGAAATGAAACCCGTAGGTCTCAGAATGTAGGTAACCTCAATAAGACTAGAACACACAGATTGCGGTCACAGCGCCCCTATTTGTATGTATCTGGGTGGGTATATATAAATATATAATATATACACTGAGCCTGTCTATGATAGACATAATACCTTATTTCTAAGTAATAAGGCTTAATATAGGGCGAACGCTTTCAGGTAAATCTCAGTACAATGTAAAATAGTTACGTTTTTATAAGGTGAACAAAACGCTGTCGAGTTCTAACTTAACTACAACGCTATGTTTTTGGACCCCTTAGAATGTGAATATTCAAAAATCCTTTCTTAGCACACGTCCAGACAACGAAAACAATCTATATTCCAAGTGTCAAGTCTCTAGGATCAGTGGTTTGGGCTCTGCGTTGCATGTCAGTCAGTGAGTCATTTAGGATTTTATAATATATAGTGATTTTGTATATTCTGTATAATTATGGGAGAGGCTTATGTCCAGCAGTGGATTAGGATGACGTATGAAAAAAATGATTCAAATTTTAATGTCAAATTAAAGTAACAGGATTAAAAATTAAAAATGCATGCAAAACCATTTTTATGTCAAAATAATTAAACTATCTACATACTGAATTTCAGCTCAACCAGATCAGTAGTTTTTGCGTGAAAGAGTAACAAGCATCCATCCAAACTCTCTGACAAACTTTCGCATTCATAATATTATAAGAACTTGTAAGCATTTTTTTTTTTTTTTTTTGTGATAGTGAGTGACAAGACGAGCCAATCAGGTGCCTGATGGTAAGCATCATGATTGCCCATATCAGACACAGTGTCACCCAGTGTTTTAAAATTCAAAATTCTGCGCGGCACTGCACTGCGCCTGTCACCCTGAGATATGAGCTTTTAAATCTCATCATGCCCAGTAATTTCGCTGGTAACATTGCCCTTCATACCGGAACACAGTAATGTTTGCACATTACTGCTTGGCGGATGAATAACTGGCAAAGGTGTGGTACTTCCCCAGGCGGTCCCCTGCAAAAGAGGCCTACCACTACAAACCTTTCTTTTATCAATAGGTACACAAATAAACATCTCGAATTGTTTTTAAAACAAAGCGGACTTTATTTCACAACGCTATCTCATCTTATTTCCTTTTCCTCGATACAAGCACTGGATGCATCTCTTTCCGAGAACAAAGAACAAAACTATCCTTGGAATATTGAACTTGCTTGTGGAATTGTTTGATTATTTCTTTTGAACGATAAATTGAACTATTTATGAGAGTTTGGTGCTTTTATTGCTTTGCGAAATTTTATTGCGATGTTTTTTATATTAGCCGTTGATTTTAATAAAAATATATAATAAAGGTGCCGTTCGGCGGGTGACTGCATGCAGCGACTGCAGGTCATTATAACTCGTTATTTAGTAACTGACGACAAATGCCAATGACATGACGTCGCGGATTACATAGTATCTTGCAAAATGATCTTCGTTGAAAGTCTCATCACACTATGAAAGTAAAAGTTTGCATGGATATATATATATACATACATACAGTCACGCCTTGTTCCTGGTGAGGTAGGCAGAGACTATTTCCCATCACTTGCTACGATCCTGACATACAGATTTCGCTTCGTTCACTTAAATGATATTCTTCATACATGCTCGTTGGTTGTAGGTACTTTTGACTTGGCTTTTCCTAAGAACAACGTCAATTTGCTCATGAAAAGTACGCCTACATCGACCCCTACAGACTTGACCGTTTACACTAGTTACACTAGCCTTATAAATCTCTTTTATCTTTTCTGGTCCAAACTAGGCTAGAAGCCTGTACCATGATGGTAACCAGAAGACTGATATACATACTTTTAATATGTTTATTTATTAACTTTTGCAATTCGAACACATATTTTATGGAAGAAACGGAACTTAATCGCGTTATTCGAGTCTTTTCGCGACCACAGCTGATGCAACTCAGTCGAAAGGTCGAGGTAAATAAATATGTTTTTAGCGCTATTAAGTCCCGGTTCTTTCATAAAATAATATACGTTTATCTTTTGATGATCATTTTCAATTAGACTAATATATAAGGATATCAATCGTTAATATGCTGACCTGCTGATCATGGCCCTCAAGACACAATATTTAACGCTCAAGACATTTAAATATCCTCATATAATTTGTATTCTAGACAAACTAATCTGTTTTTTACCCATTAAAATGTGGAACACATACCACCCATGCCCGGGGGAAGTGTGTGGTTATGTGGAACTCCCCCGTCGGCGCTACTGTCAGGTAGGTATACCCACTAAAATCCGGAGACGTTGGGGCGGTGGCCCAACTAAGCCTAACCTGACCAAAACCTTGTTTGTACCGCAAAAGGATTCCCTAACAATACAGGTTTTCATTCCACACTCAGTTACTTTGATAATTAAGTAAATGTTCAAACCTTAGCTTAATCATAAACCTTGTTCTGATTGAAGGTTATCTTGTAGGTTTCGTAATTAAATCGCGGCTCCTTTGTTGCGAGCTTATCTCTCGTACAATATGTACCGTCGAATAACATACGGATTTACAAAACTATACGTATTTAAATTATGATCTTAGAATATAGCAAATATGATCTTAGATATGTCAAACGCTACTTCCACAACAAACTTTATGCAGGTTTTCGCGGGAGCTGAGGTTAATAGATACCCTTTTACAAAACATAACATCACGCGTTTTTCTCGAAGGGGTAGCAAGCTTGTTGCTTTTTACCGGACACTGTTCAGATTCCAGACTCGCATTGTGAAAATTCCTAATGTAAAAATCTAAAAATTACGCTTATTGGGTGACCTGGGTCTCCGTCACGAGTTCTCATGATTGACAGTAGCACTTGTGAACTGCGCCATCGAGGCAAATAAATGAAATATGCGCACTAACAACAAAACCAGAACACAAATAGAAATACATGAATAAATGAGCTATGATGGTTGGTGCACGGTTGACAATTACCGTTTTGAATACTCTAAGGTAACTAGGTAATATTTACCAGTGTGATATTTTTATTTTTTTATATCTTTGTGATATTTTTATTTTTTTATATCTTTGTGATATTATATTATTTTTTTGGTCACTTTTATTTATATATTGGTGCCATAACTCGAAAAAAAAAATGTTTCGCTATACAAGTATTACGTATAGATTCTGAATTCTATAAAACTGAAAACGTAGATATTTATGTTTTCAAAAACCTTTTCAGGTTACATATTTTATTACAATTTTCATGCGACAGTAATATAAAACTTATCTTATTTACCATAAATATTTCTATATTGAACCATGTCTTCAAGTTCGTTAGACTAAAGTTTTCAATAAGTTTACCCCTTGAAGTTATTAGGATAATGGTATGGATCCCATTTGCATAGCTACTCGTTAGCGGCGCTCGTTATATTCGGGAACTATTTGTTTTCACACTAAAAACCATTGTTCCTCGCGTTAATGTTGGGGTACTTGTGATTTGTTATGTCAAATGCGAAACGGGTTTGCAATTCTAATATAAGATAAATCACAAAATATTAACCTAGTCATTTTCTGGTGACTAATTTGCACGCGAGACACAATGGAAATTCCATTTTGTTCTGAATCCCGGCATACCAAACATTTTTCTTTCAAAATTCAATAACATGTTACAAAATTTACTGATACGACTTGAAAATACCTGATTAAAAATCATAACCAATTCAGAATTAATCGATGATTGCACTGAAAATGCGAGTATTTCGCCTCGCACGAATATTTTGACAATTGCATACGTATTGAATTCATAATGTCGTCATGTAAAATACATTTTTGAGAGATAACGCTCGGATTCGAAACGATTGCAGTTGTCAAAAACCTCGTAATAGGCCTTGGAGGCAGGGATATAAGGAGACGGCTCATACAATTACAAACATCGCAGTAATAAATGACAAAATGCGACATTTCAGGAGTAGCAAAACAACAACAAAAAATTTTTATTGTGTCATTTTTGTTTCTTGAGCTATTTAAATAAAACCTAGGCAGAAAGTGCTTAGAAATTATAATATTTCCTTAGGCAGTGTTGAAAACTTACCCTAGTACTATTTACTGAGTGGTATTTATGGTCTAGTGGTATTTTGAGTTAGATTTCTTTTATGGCCATAAATTTAAAATTAAAAGTTATTCACAACCTTAAAATTTTCATTCTATTTTATTACCTAATAAGGTAATTTATAACAAAATAAGGAAATGATCCATAAGTGTACAAAATTTGTACAAAACAATCTGTAAGGATAAATTCATTATTAAATTAAAGTATTAAATAAATTATGTAATTTTTTATTGTCTGTGTTTATATGCTAGTACCTCTGATTTCACGTCACAGTTGATACCTATTTTTTTTTAATATAAAAATAATAATGCAATGCGTATGTACTCACGAAGGCGGTATTCCCCCGACGAAGACGTCGGAGTTGGTGTTGAATTTGCCGAAGACGAACTCCTTCCCGCGTGAGGTCTTGCTCTGGGTGTCTCCATCCACCGTCAGGGATGTGTGCTCGTCGCGACGTGCCACCTGGAGGGTTGTTTCATCACATAAACATAATATACCATCACACCAATCTCAAAGGTCGCTTTGCAATCCAAATACTAATTTTCGCCTAAGAAAATCACATACATACATACATTCAGGCCTTTTTCCCGAAGGGGTAGGCAGAGGTGTACCCAGGACTCAGTCGCATAGTAGATACACCCACATTTCGCCAGTATGTTATTGGTCTAAGAAAATCAGTGCACTTTATTGGTACACCACAAACGTTAAAGCTTAAAATTAAAAATACATTACAAATAGTGTAACAATTGTCCTGTCTTATCTGCAACTGCGCAGACATAGTAACTTTAGTCGCTAGTTTCGGTAAACGAGAACAGATTTCATTTGCTGCAATCGACGACTGTGACTAGTTTCAAAACAATAAAGCATAAATCGCCGGGCTCGCAATTTTTCCCAGACCCCAAACATAGGATAGTTTTACTAACAAATTAGAGTATACGAGTAAGTCCTTACTAACAATTTATGGAAGCCTAAAGTGTTCCGAAATAAACGAATTATTATTATTATTATAAATCCTACTGCCTACTATCCTACTTCCTACTAATATTATAAATGCGAAAGATTGTGGTGATGGATGGATGGATTTGTTATTCCTTCACGCCAAAACTACTCAACCGATGGGTTGAAATTTTGTACGTAGCTTAGACCCTGGAATTACACATAGGACACTTTCCTCCGATATTTCTACGGGAACATTATCTACGCGGGTGAGACCGCGGGGTATAACTAGTAATATTATAAATGCCAAAAGTTGGGAGGATGGATGGATGGATGTTTGTTACTCTTTCACGCCAAAACTACTAAATCTATTGAGCTGAAACTCGGTATGTAGATAGTTTAGACCCTGGAATAACACATAGGGTACTTTATATCTCGATATTCCCACGGGAACGATGTCTACGCTGGTGAAACTTTAACACATAATATCACTTACCTACCTACAATACAAAGTAATAAAATAAAAATAAAAGTAGAAAGGACAAGAATCTCTGACCTTTTAATTCTGACATTAATGTTATGTATCGCGTCAACAAAACAGGAAATTAAGGGATATTACATTTTTAAACAGCGGAGTTAGGTCAACGTGCTAATATAATCTCGCCGTTACAACACGGCTAATGGAAAAGGTAACCAACCGACACTTTTATCTTTACCACTTTTTATTAAATTGTCATAAAATTATGAATTACTAGCCGTACCCCGCGGTTTTACCCGCGTAGTCTTCATTCCCTTGGGAATATCGGGGTAAAAAGTACTTTTATGTACCGAACTTCAGCCCAATCGGTTCAGTAGTTTTGGCGTGAAAGAGTAACAAACATCCATCCATCCAGCCCGTATTCATTCTGTTACTTATACTGATCAGCTTCGATGTTCTCAAAACTTTTAAATCTAATTAAAATTGGAGCAAATTAAACCAATAGGTTCGATATTAAATCTTTGCAATTGTTTGAGTAAGTAAGTACAAGTATTCTATCATTGGTTGAGCGCAGGTGTTATTTCAAAGAAGCGTCACAAAAATGACACGTGTAGTGCGGTAAATTACCATATTACCATACGATATTGTTTGTTACACAGAATGCAGTAATCAGAAAGCATATCTTTAATGTAAAATCTCGCTGTCTATTTTCGGCACATCGTAATCGGTACCAATTAAAAACGATGAGGAAAACTTGTCATTGAAAATTCAATTAATTCTAACTCACCTGAACTTTGTGCCAGTGTCCATCATTCAAATTGCTCCCAACAGTTATAATCTGCGCACCGCCTCCCAAATTATACCTCAGTCTCAGCTGGCCGTTCACAAGCTTCAGCTCGAAAAAGTCATAAGTTCCCCCGTCGTCTGTATACAAAAGTAGACCGTTCGGCTGGTCAGTTTTGAATTCTAATTCGAGCGTGCCGTTCAAGCCCGCGTTCCATTTTCTGAACTGCGAGTATGGGTTTTGCTTGTCGAGAACGAATGCGAAGTTCTTGTTGAACGATAGAGAGAGTATCGTGAAGAGGATGTACCGCATGGCGGTGGTGTCGCAGGAGGGCATGGCGGCAAGAGTTCGTCACCAGGCGCCTGGTGTCGGACACCGTCGACGTTTCATCTCTTCATGCACTGGAACAAAGAGAATAATATTTTTATAGACTTTTTGTAGTGGTAGGCCTTTTCTGCAGGGGACCGCCTGGGGAAGTACCACACCTTTGCCAGTTATTCATCCGCCAAGCAGTAATGTGCGAACATTATTGTTTTCCGGTATGAAGGGCAATGTTACCAGCGAAATTACTGGGCATGTCGAGATTTAATAATTAATATATCAGGGTGACAGGCGCAGTGCAGTGCCGCGCAGAATTTTTAATTTTAAGACACTGGGTGGCACTGTGTCTGATATGGTCAATCATGATGCTTACCATCAGGCACCTGTTTTGCTCATCTTGTTACTCACTATCATAAAAAAAACAAAGACTAAGCGGTCTATTCGCTTGAAATACAATATGAAATGGGAAGAAAAATTTCACCCACGGGCGGATTAGTACGTAAGCTATATATAGTAGTACCTACCTATAACTTTTGGCAATAACAACTTTTTAAACTTATTAAAACTTAAATCATCCTCTTGTTAAAACTACAAACATTACTGCATATATTTTGGCAATTCACATCCGACAATCCCAAACATTATACGCCTTTTGACTTCTAATGTAATTACGAGTATAATATGTAAATGCCTAAATTCCCTGGACGGGAATTATTCTAATCCATCCGTTTTTATCTCCGCAGGGTTAACGACCCTTTAGCCAGATATATATATATATATATGTATATATATATATATACACATGACTATTTCAGAGTTCATTTACATTCAGCGAGTATCCATAATCAAGTAGATTTATAAAAGACAAAATTAGTAATACAACGAATTTAGAAAGGCCCAGTGTGTGTTTATAAAGCAAGGAAGGGTCACCGGGTTTCCATGCTGATAAATATCTGGCTATAATATTATAATAATATACTATAATTAATAGGCTATAATAATATAATATTATATATATCTAAAGATATATATCTAAATCTTTCTTGGCATATCCAATCTGCTCAATCCATTTTAGTAGTGTTGCATGAATTCATCATCATCATCTCAGCCGTTGGTAATCCACTACTGAACATAGGCCTCCCCCATAAAGGGGGGTTTTGCCAATACTTGATGGTTTTTTGCAGAGGACGCTGCTGTCCGTCCTCTGGATCTGTTAAACCCTTAGCCGGCCGCCACGTCAACCACGGGTACAGAGGCTGGAGCACTATTCTAACCTAATATAAAATATAAATTTCTAAGTGATCGTCATGAATACACATCTGCAGATTTCTATTTTGTCCCTAATTTGACGAAATCTCAAAACTCAATTTCCGTTCTATCCATGATGGATAGACTCAAACAATGTAAACAATAGGATATCAACGTAAATGCTGGACGACCGTATCTCACGAAGCTGGGCGCAGGTAAAAGCCACTCGAACGAATGATACCAAGCCTGCATCTGTCTCAGGAAGAGAAACTAGGCCGATTGTCATGGAGTAAGGTGCGAATGTATGGATGCGGTATATTATAGGTCGTTAAATATGCATTTGTTTGGTGATAACTTGTAAAATGTTGCAGAGTGAGCAAATAAGCGCAACATAAAAAAATTACATAATATTATAACAGCTTTCGTTGATTACAGGTAAGTAATAAGTACAGATGCAGAAGTAACTGCCTCGCTGTAACTGGACTTAGTAATAATAATAATAATATGGGATAATATGGGTTTGCAAGCGCTACTTGCGGTCATGTCGATCCCTAGGTCAGGCACTGTTATTGGATTTTTCCATTGGGAATTTTCGCAATGACAGCGTTGAGTCTGGAACTGTACCCGGTAGAAGGCAATAGGCTCGTTCTTTATTACATTGGCTTAAAAAGACACTAGTAAAGTGTGGAAGTTTGGGTGTACCTACTATCGGACTGAGTCCTGGGTACACCACTACCTACCCCTTTGGAAAAAGGGGTGATGTTTTGTTTAAGATACACACAAAGATAACTAATTAGATCGTGTTTTTTCCATTAAAACTACAGTGAAATTAACAAAATAGTAGTCAAATAATGTAAAGGAGATAATGTCATTTATTACAGAAAAATCATTTAGGTAAATATTTTGAAACTAGTCTTCAATAAAATACGTCATTTTACCTCTAAAGGTCCATAACATAATATTTATCTTGATGAATACACATCTTTTTTTTTGTACAATTTTTTTTGTAGTGGTAGGCCTCTTTAGCAGGGGGCCGCCTGGGGAAGTACCACACCTTTGCCAGTTATTCATCCGCCAAGCAGTAATGTGCAAACATTACTGTGTTCCGGTATGAAGGGCAATGTTACCAGCGAAATTACTGGGCATGATGAGATTCAACAACTCATATCTCAGGGTGACAGGCGCAGTGCAGTGCCGCGCAGAATTTTGAAACACTGGGTGGCACTGTGTCTGATATGGGCAATCATGATGCTTACCATCAGGCACCTGATTAGCTCGTCTTGTCACTCACTGTCATAAAAAAAAAAAAAAAAAAAAAAAAAAAAAAAGAATAAAACTGGCAACATTAACAGCAATAATTAAAAAATATGAGCTCAATTTATAGTCACGTAATTCGCGGTATTTCACATAATCCTGCCGCACATAAATTGTAGCTCCCAGCTCATCCAAAGCCGGAGCTCAGTGTGCTTAGCGAGTCCATTGCTCGAGCGAAGCGCCCAGTCATCCTAACAGCTTGGGAACAGGAAACTTGGCTCGACCCCAACCGGTTTTTACCGGTGACCGTCGGTTTTTACCAACTATGGGGTTTTTGGGTAGATTTCGCATGATGACGAGGTTTTAGAGCTTATGTTGCAGTAGATAGAAGATTTTTAAAAGAGCCTTCAAGATATTGAGTGTAAGTCTTTTAGATTATAAACAATTTCTGCTGAATAAAGTAAATTGAATTATACACAATTTTTATTAGGTTTATTTTACTGGTATAAAGTAACGCCTATATAAAATTGTTGACCTTTGTATTATTGTATAGTATATATTATATTGTTAGATATGTATCTATAATCTTAGTATATAATGTATTGGTTATAGTATGGTATTATAAGTATTTGTTTTTGATACCACCGTCCCTTCAGCCTCTGTATTTCCTTTCCCTGCATGGTTGTCTGGAAGAGATCGCTCTTAGCGATAAGGCCGCCAATTGTTACTATTTCTAGTTTTCAGTTTTCTTTTTGTCATTTTCTGTGTTATTGTGGTACCAATAAAGCGTTATCATTCATTCATTCATTCATTTAATTTTTATGTATACTACTTTTATAGCTTCTCAGACTTATTTTTACTATAATTATATCCAATTTATTATTTTACAAAATTCATATTATGCACCAAGATGAAATCTGCCCGACGATTCGCCATCAAGGTTTTTTCAGGCATATTTGACGAGAGCCGCCCTCGAGCAAAGTTTTGATTTGTTGAATCTTCGGAGCTTAATTTCGTGAGTTTGAGGAGTTAAAAGGGGGGTGGAAAGTGGAAGTTATTTGGAGTGCGCGCGGGTCATTACTTAGGAAACTTGGTTTTAAAGATTTTTGAAAGTTGTAGTTATGAGCAAAGTGCAAAGTAATCTCTAATGGGATGTATTTAATAACCACCACCATTCAATGTAATGTGTTAACATTACATTGAACCATTCAATGTAATGTGTTAACATTACATTGAATGGAAACAGCTATACCGCACTTTAAAATACATATATAATTTTATATTTTAATTATAAAAATAGGTAATGGTTTCCACTATAAATGTGTCGAAAACCACAAGTGTCACAAGACAAATCTAAACTTTACCTACAGAAGTCGGCTTGCTCTGAACTTTATAGCATGGCAGAATCGGATCTGGCGATTCGCTGGACGCCGGACGCGCTTAATTTTTTTTAAAGTGAGACACATTATTTTTAGTCTGCATTTATAACATATTCCCTATCTCTAGGTCCCATTAGGCCCACGTAGGTACGTCTTTCTATTACGTGCGTATTATCTTTGTTGTTTCAAATCGCACATGCCAGTTATTGAGTACGTGCTGAGAAAACGTACATATCTACCCTTTTCATTAAATCAATGAACTAGATACATAAATCTGCCTAAGTATAACAAATTACCCTTGTACACAGACAACCTTAAAAACACCGCATTCATGAATAATAATATAATATGGGACAACTTCCACGCGGTCATCTGGTCTCAAACTAGGCTAGAAGCCTGTACTATGGTAGCCTGATGACTGATATACATACCTACTTATATAAGCTTATAACACCCAGATACAGATCAAACAGACATGTTCTCATGCACACAAATGTTTGACCTGGCCGGGGATCGAACCCAGGACCTGCAGCACAGAAAGCAGAGTTACTATCATCTGAGCCAACGAGGCTGTCAAACCTAAAAAATGTGTGAATATAACTATGAAATCAAAATCACCAATACGTGGCGATGTGCGGGGTTGGTTGGTTTTTATTGGCTCTTTCATACTTCCAACACTTTAGTGTTGTTTATTGTAGTTCATTTTTGTCATCTAGATAGATATTCATCTAGATAGAGAAAGTTGTATGTCAGGATCGTAGCAAGTGGAGGGAAATAGTCTCTGCCTACCCCACCGGGAACAAGGCGTGACTGTATGTATGTATGTATGTAGATAGAGATATTTGTAAAGTAATAATTTGAATTTATACTCTCACAGAACGAGTTACCCCAATTACAGTGTTCGAGTCAATTCATATGGGTTATATGGACAACCCATATTATCAGAGTTTCAGGTCGCGAAGAGTCCTACAAGGCGTCTGACATGACCTAACGACTGCCCCCTACATATCTTATACTCGTAGGAAACAGCCGGGACCTACAGTTTAACGTGCCTTTCGAATCACGGCATGTTGTCTTGTGTGATAAGTTCTTGTTTTTAATATACTAGTAAAGAGCCCGAACCAATCCTAATTTTATCAAAGAAATGATGACGGCCCTTTCTTTACGTTTGGCCCCAATGAGCTGGAAGTAATGGGTAAGCACGGATGATTAATTCACATCCTCGTATCGTATGTATTGAGCGGCTTCATCGTATAAGTACATAGCTTACTTGATATAATATTATGATATACTTACCACTTAACAGGATACAGAACCTCTTAGCAGGTTGACACAATCATATGGAAAAATTATTAAATCGATGTTTTGTATTCCCCTGTTTCCTCCGAATACAGTAAACCTATTTGATATATTTATATCCTCATATTTTAAAGTTGAAGTAAAGTATGTCCCTATTATTTTATATTTGTTTATAAACACTAAATTTTTTTGTAGTGAACGTCCAATCACATACATTCACGCCTTTTTCCCAAAGGAGTAGGCAGAGGTGTACCCAGGACTCAGTCCCATAGTAGGCACATCTACATTTCATATATATGGTATTACTTTTAATATTTGTGTTGAAACTACGCAAATGACTAGTGCTAAAGTTCATTCTAAGTGAGCAAAGTGGCAGCACATAATGAGAAAACTACGAAAGTACGATGTTAAAAATGCATTCCATGACTATCTCCCGGAAAGATCCGACTTCGAAATACTTGAAGAACCGATACCTGATCTGAAAACTGGAGAATTTCTAGTAGAAACCAAGTACATTAGTGTCGATCCTTACATGAGATCTTTCGCCTCCCGTCACCGAGTTCCTTACGAGCAATTCGGGTTTCAAGTGAGCGAGATTGTAGAAAGCAAGAATGCGGAATACCCGATCAATACACACTTGGTGTCCCATTCAGGATGGCGGAATTACATCGTCTTGGACGGAGATCCCGATAATATGTTTCATAATATGAAACCGTACAGTCCTGATGTTGGTCAGTTGCCTCTATCTCTGAGCGTGGGAGCCCTAGGCATGCCCGGCATCACCGCATATTTAGGCCTAATGGAAATTTGCAAGCCAAAAAAAGGCGATTTTGAGTGCGTGACGAGCGCGGCCGGCGCTGTAGGCTCGTTAGTCGGACAAATAGCCAAAATAAAAGGTTGCACAGTCATCGGATTCGCCGGCAGATTTTACTGTCTGAGCTGGGGTTTGATCACGCTTTTAATTACAAAGCGATGACGAATATTCGCGATGCCTTGATGGAGATCACAAACGGGGTGGATTGTTATTTTGATAATGTTGGTCGCGAGTTGTCGGCTAGTATAACGGAGAGTGTGAGGGAAGTCGGTCGCGTCGCTGTCTGCGGAGCCATCAGCACTTACGGCCGAGACATCAAGCGACACTCACGGTTAAAACGAACGCTTCCGTCAAAAAAGAATCGTTCAGCTTCACACAATGGCAGTGGCCGCAGCAGAGTGACGCATTACGACAGCTGAAAGAATGGCTGCAGAATGGAACTATCCAAGCGAAGGAAACCGTTACAAATGGCTTTGAAGAGCTTCCAGATACCTTGATCGCGATGCTCAAAGGTCAAAACATAGGAAAAGCTGTTGTGAAAATTTGAACCGTATTGTTCGTAACTTAGAGTTTAAAATCTTATGTAACGTAGGTTTAATATCATAATACACGATGAATGGGAAGGGTTTCGTTTTGCCCCAGTATTTCAAGCTCCTTGTTATTAAAGTCTTTGAACGTTGAACGAGTCTAGAGTTAATTTCATTACTAGTGTTCTACTTTAAATGACAACAGAGTTATTTACATAACAACATAATAAAAGCATGCCTTTTACTCGGAAGGGTACATGTAAAAAAAAAAACCATGTTTTTAAATCCCATGTACTTAATAGAGGGCGAGCCTGTTCATTGAGAAAATTACAAATGGAAAAATCCATGTTTTTCCCGACCTGGGAGTCGAATAGGACACCATGCTCGGCAGTAGCGTTTAGACCATAACGAAACATACAAAACAATCGTTGTTACTTAACGCCATGTACATTCCACCAAAACATCACCATCATCATCATCATCAGCCGGAAGACGTCCACTGCTGAACATCGGCTTCCCCAATAGAACGCAATAAACTATTTATATGGGGGGTTTTGCAGTAAAACTCAAGCTTGTTGTGCGGCTTGATCATTGCAGTAGTTGCAATATTTGGTGCGGGAAAGCGCCGCTGCCCACTCTCGAAACAACAAAACAAACCAAAACGTCATAGAAAAGCCAAATGTACATACAAATAAATACATAAATATCTGGGGTAATTTCAGGTGAGACAGTAGTTGCCTCTACATTACAACATTATGTAGATAGGTGATCTTATCAGGCCGTTGCTGGCGATTCATGATTCAGACGTGATTTACATGTCGGTGTAAACGTCTCAGTTGTACTGCTATTTGAATAATATTTTACCTATCTGGGGCAAACTTGCCAGGTCACAGACAATTTGAGATTATCTTGCGTTTACTCGTGCCTCGTACCTATTAAGGTGCTTATATGTATAAACATTGCAAATTGCGACTAGGTTATGCAAAGACATAAAAAGTCGTCGAATACGTAATTTGCACAAGTTTTGCTTAATCCCGGCGTAACATTGCAATAATTTTGTACAGTTTTAACAGTGCAAATATTAGAATAGAATAGAAAACTCTTTATAGGTACAGAAAACAACAAAAATCTAAAATTAAAACTTGGAAACGTGTAACAATTGGCGAATCGCTCAGAGCGAGTATTCTGGACAATTTCGATGTAATAGTGCAATTAATATCCTTAATAATTATCCTCTTTCCTGTTAATCATTATATATATTAAAATATTACCAAAAAATTAGTGGTGTAATGTGTATTACATTATATAATTTCTTATTAATAATTAATGATCATGTTATTGTAATAAGCAGTAGATATTAAGTATTTATAAATATTTTTAGCATAAAGTGCAATATTATCTTATAAAACTAATTTATTTACTTATAATAATTATTATCATATTGTGTATAAATTTAGAATTTAATAAAATAAGATATTGTAGAAGTGAATTGAATTTATCAATTTATATGATTTTATTGATTAAATAGAATTATTGACAATTCCGTTGTGGCATTGGATTTATTGTGGGCAATTCTGACATATCAAGGTCATACGTAACTGTTCTGAGCTATTGGGCAAAGCTGTTATATTTTTTATTAATCCGGGCAATCCCAATTGCATTTTATCAGAAAATGATGACACCATCAAATAAATTAAATAAATTTAAATTTAACAGCATGTTACACCTCAATAATTAGTATTCCAGCAATGTTTAATTGGCATTCTCGAGGGTTGTGAAAGCGTTTAATGTCGAGATTGCAAAAATCAACTGACTCTGTTTAATATGAACAAAGGCCACAAAAAGTAGCGGTCAATTTACTTAATTGACGCGAACGGTAAATCAAGGGATGAGCTATGGAGGCCCATGCGAAAGAGAATACACGTAGAGATGTATTATATCGATAAATACAACTATCGAATAAATAGGAATATTGAATTTTGCCGTCTAGAGGAGACATTTTTATTGTTTTCAATACATAGGGATAATATATTATATAAAGATAATTGTAACAATATTAGAATGTATATAAAAAAACATACATTCACGCCTTTTTCCCAAAGGGGTAGGCAGAGGTGTACCCAGGAGACAGTCCCATAGTAGATACCTACATCCACATTTCGCCAGTATGTTATTGGTCCCATGTAATAGGAGGCGAGCCTATTGCCATCTACTGGGCACAGTTCCAGACTCCAGGCAGTTATTGAGATAATTCCTAATGGAAAAATCCAATATTTAACACTTTGCCTGACCTGGGGATCGAACCCCGGGACCTCTTGATTGGCAGTCGAGCATGCGCCCTCTACGCCACCGAGGCAGTTAGATAAATACTAATATAGAACGCCATAAACTATTTATTTATAATAATAATACGCTTAGATCGGTTGTCATACACAACAGACAGTGATACAAGAGGAAGGTTTACCTATATTATGTGTATTTTGTAGTGGTACGCCTCCTTTGCAGGGGTTCCAAAGGACCGGTGATAAAATCTTGTAAACAAGTTCAATGTCATAGAACATTAAGTACAGTCAGGTATAAAAGTAAACATGTAAAAATAAATACCAAATCTCTAAGTGACTCCGTTAAATTATTTTTTATGTGTGAGCCATTCTGTTTAAGTACAAACTTGTAACTTAAATGATAATTAAAATTATCGACAAAAACCATCGACATGTCCCATCCCTAGCGCCAGGAAAATCCAGAATAACGTCCAACAGTGTAGGTTATAATCTCATAAGGGCGGGTGGTAGAATTATGGACGCCATTTAGTTTACGATAACAACATGGTTTATTTTTCTGCTACATTGTTGACCAATGGTTGAGTGTACAAAGGAAATAGGTCATGTTATTGTGTTGAGGTTAATAATGTTATTGTTATAGCTAATAATTAATTTGGTCCTAGCGTCGTGTTGAATTATAAATTACGCCATAACATTAGGTATACAATTAGGCAGGAATGAGGACTTCGTAGCAGTTGACACGATCCTATGGAAAATTTACTAAATCGATTTTAAGGTGAAGTGAAGTATGTCCCAATCATTTCATTTTTGTTTATAAACTCTTCAATTTTTGTAATGAACGTACAATCACGCGAGTATAACTGGGATTTTTGGAAGTTCACTATAAAAAAACCAAGGGTTTATAAGAAAAATTAAAATGACAGGGACATAGATTAGTTCACTATAAAAATATGAGGATATAAATATAAAGAATGGGTTTATTATATTCGGAGAAAACAGGGGAATACATAATATCGATTTGGTAAATTTTTCATAGGATTGTGGCAAGAAAAAAGCCGCTTTCGCTCTTAATGGCGCCTTTTCTAAATGCGATAATTTTCTAAAATCTTTTCTCCTGAATCCATTAGGAATTATCTCAGTGACAGCCTGGAGTCTGGAATTGTGCCCGGTAGATGGTAATAGGCTCGCCCCCTATTACATGGGTCCAATAACATACTGTCGAAATGTGGGTATACCTAGGACTGAGTTCTGGGTAGGCAGATACATATCTGCCAACCCCTTTGGGAAAAAGGTATGATTTTATGTATAAACATTGCAACCCAAAGTTAGGTAGGTGGAGGTACTAGTATATTATAGTTAATTTGACATTCTGCGGTACAAAGTCCATAACCAAATCATGTATTCAATGAAGTACTGTTAAAGATCCGCTTTAAATAATTGTACCTCCTCCGAAATTATTAGTGTTAACTTCAAAGGTTAATCAGAGCACGGTTTCCTTTGTTGTTCTGGACGCAGGCTTTGACCTGTGCTTGAACTTTTCAACAAGATTAGTTTGGTTTACGGAACTGAAGTGTCCTTAAAACTACATAGGACAAGGAAGTACACCTTCCCAACAATTGGTTTATAAGTGTATTAAACTTGGTTTATCTTCTTTGGTCATTTAGTTATTGGAAAGTGAATTCTTTCATGATAGTAGGAAAGGTATTCTTGTTTTCACTCTTATGTAAACTTTTCGATTTTGTCACATCCGGAAAACATTCAAGATAATACGACCCCTGAAAGTACATAACATACATTCACGCCTTTTTCCCGAAGGGCCTACCCCTGGTGAGAGAGCCCAGAGGTGTACCCAGGACTCAGTCCCATAGTAGATACACCCACATTTCGCCAGTATGTTATTGGTCCCATGTAATAGGGGGCGAGCCTATTGCCATCTACCGGGCTCAGTTCCAGACTCCAGGCAGTTATTGATATAATTCCTAATGGAAAAACCCAATATTTAACACCTGAAAGTACAATTTAAATAATATAATTATCCTTCCTTATTTAGTGTATGAACCAAGTCGATTCTACGCTTTTACGCTTAGATCGGTTGTCATACACAACAGACGGTGATACAAGAGGAAGGTTTACCTATATTATGTGTATTTTGTAGTGGTAGGCCTCTTTTGCAGACGGCCGCATGGGGAAGTACCAAACCTTTGCGTTATTCATCCGCCAAGCAGTAATGTACAAACATTACTGTGTTCCTGTCAGAAGGGCAATGTTACCAGCGAAATTACTGGGCATGACGAGTTTCAACGACTGATATCTCAGGGTGACAGGCGCAGTGCAGTGTCGCGCAGAATTTTGAATTTTAAAAACTGGGTGGCACTGTGTCTGATATGGGCAATCATGATGCTTACCATCAGGCATCTGATTTTCTCGTCTTGTCACTCACTATCATAAAAAAAAATACCTATAAAACCTACCTATATATAAACCTACAAAAAAAAGCAGACGGAGTCTTTTAAAACGGCACGCACACATTTTTTTTTTTTTTTTTTTTTATTTGTACATCAAAACATCTCCAAACAAGAGCGTTTGGACCTTTTTTTACATAATTAATTGCATTATTAGGCGTTTTCATTGGACTAACTTAAGACTATCTTGAGGGAGTCCATAGCGTAATATTTTTATTTTATTTACCTATTATTATACATACATATATAAATAAATATATAAATACATTATTTAACATAAATATATAAATACATACTTAATTAATTATAATACTTATACATATATACATATAGATCTATTACACCACAGAACAACTGGCACAGACCAACCCACGCTCGCAGCACCCGTTCACGAGTTGACGCACGTACCAGCGCCGTCCTCCTCAACCATATTAGAGGGAGGAGGGCGGCCCACCACGCGACGCCGCCGCGAGCTTGAGCAGTTTAGTGAGCATGACTGTACCAAATGTTCCCCGGTGCATTACATCTAAAAGAGAAACAAACCTTTTCATACTAATGGCTGAAGTGCAGATTTACCCCGATGGCCGCTGTGATTATTCAAGCTGAAACGCTAGAGCGCTCTCCTCACAATAGCCATATCACGGTGAGACATGGCCATGGCGATATTATGCTCCTGTATCTGCTCAGAAGTAGCTGCCCGCGCCGCTCTCACGAATCGCCCTATCGCGTCGTCATCATTGTCGGTGTAGTAGACACAGATGTTGGTGTGTCGCGACACTGCTACTACCGCGTGCGGGACGCTCTCATGAAGGCGCAGGGGGGACGACTTGGTCTGGATGATATAGACCCGCTCGTAGGTAAGTCCCTGAGCTTCGTGGATTGTTAGGATACGAGACCCTGTACCCGAACCGAACCCTTGGGTGCCGAGGGTTCCCTTTTCTTCTTGAGTGTGCACAAGGTATAAGGTTTTCGGGAGCTCCATAGGGATATTCGCATCCGTATATCTGACCAGCTCAAGGGAACGTACTCTAGATGACGATGAGTACATACCGGAGTAAACTTCTCTTAAGGCGTATGTGACGTCCATAGGGCACCGATGCGTGCAATACAGCTCCTTGCCGATACTGACCGTCTGATGAGGGCGATGATACTTCATCTCAAATAGATTCTCGCGATCAATATACGGCAGTTGGTTTACATCTCCGATGAGAACAACTTCTTCCGTTTGGGACAATCTGGCGGCCAAGATAATAGCTCCAAAGTGGTTCATGAGAGCCTCATCTACCATCAAGCGTCCGCATCTCTGAGGCTCCTTGAAACCGTTTGCAAGGATTGACGCCATAGTCCGCACTCCAATGAAGCCCCTCTTGCCCAATCTGAGTGCTAACTTTGACCTCAAGTCCCTGGCCGCCTCTATGGTCGTTGTCACAAGTACATCATTGTTCTCATCGAAGGTGTCTACCAAGAACGTTGTCTTGCCACATCCGGGAACCCCATTAACCCATGTAAACTTCGGTACCGCCCAATTTTCCCATGCATTCCCACGCACGCACGCACACATTTACACCCATGAACCTAGAGAAAGAGGTGTAAATATGTGCCCATAAGCATTTAGGGAGTCTGCATGAGTGGTTACTGATCAAGCTTAATACAAAAATCCTTTACTGGTTGAACTGAGAATGGGCATCGAATATGTCCAACATATTCGATGCCCATTCTCAGTTCACGCACTAGGATTCCGAAGAAGACCTAGGTCGATAGTTCATAGACTCACGAGTATAAAAGCATAGAATGGCATACTAAACTCTTTATTGGTATCACAATAAGTACAGAAAACGTGTAACAATTGGCGGCCTTATCGCTCAAAGCGATATCTTCCAGGTTATGCGGTGACAGGAGTTATACTTAGATGCTGGAAAGACGGTGCTTACACACTTCAAACACATTAATTTATAATCCATACCATAAATATAATAAGTATATATAAATACTTATCTCTATAAAACTAATACATAAAATTTATATTAATACGTAAAAAGGTAGGTACGTACTTAGGTTAAACCTTAATTTGTGGCAAATATAAATATTATTTATTTACTCAAAACTTACAACTATCCTTACAGGCTATGTGCCTAATGCGACAGTGCATTATACAGTTTACTATAAAACTATTGCGAAATATTACATACCTACATTAAAATCTATTATCTATATACAATCTACCTCCCTATTATATACATATTATAATATTATGCTATTGTCCTCCCATAGCACAAAACTTGCAGAGACTTGAGTGTGTATTAGTTTAACCCCTCGCTGATAGGTATAATATCACAAATATATTTATAGAACTTTAAACTATTAAAATTAACTGTACTGCAGAAGCCAAGCCAACCGTTTAGTAAGCTAATATAATTATTCGAATCTACATAATTGTTTTATCATTATACTCGAAGGTTGCTCGCTCAACAAAATGCTGCTTGGCGAAAAATTAAAGGGAAGGCTGAATTTCTGCGAAACCAGCTCGTGACCGTGAAAAGAAAACCTTCGGTTTGTAATACTATACTAATTATGTGGAAAGTCAATGTCCTTAGCATATTTTTATTAGTATTAGGTATACATTAAGATGGCCCTGGGGTTCCCGGCTTAATAATTAATAGGGCCTATTTCACATCCCGTGGCAGTCGGAGTCGTGAGACCCGGCAGAAGGTCATATTCATAGAGTGGGCAGCAGCGCTCTCCGGCACCAAGTATTCAAACTACTGCCATCACCAAGCCACACATGCGTGTTGATTACAGCAAGATCCCCACATATGAATAGTTTATGGCGCTCTGCGGGGGAGGCCTATGTTCAGCAGTGGACGTCTGCCGGCTGATGATGATGATAATGTCACATGAATAAATTTAACTGGATTGCCTCATTGGTCAGAGGTCTCAATTGAGACTGCTAGGTTCCCAGGTGGGACAAAAGGCTTAGAAAGTGTCCATAAGGATTTTTTCTGTATTTGGATTTTAGTCTTGATTCTTGCCCGTATATTAATAGGCTCGCCCACTGTCACATGTGACTTTAAAACATAACTGCGGTGAAGTGTACCTATGGACCAGGCTCCAGGCAGTCATTGACTAATAATAATTGATAAATTTTTGCTTGACCTGGGGATCCAACAACTATGATCAGCACAGTAGCGTTTTTTTTTTATGAAACTGAGGAACAAGACGAGCAAATCAGTTGCTTGATGGTAAGCATCATGATTGCCCATATCAGACACAGTGCCACCCAGTGTTTTAAAATTTAAAATTCTGCGCGGCACTGCACTGCGCCTGTCACCCTGAGATATGAGTTGTTGAATCTCATCATGCCCAGTAATTTCGCTGCAAATCACTACGCCACCGCGCTAGTCTCAAACTCAAACTTAAAGTTTTTTTTTTAAATATGTCTTAAAAATACATTTTTATACACCAATAAATAATATCAATGACTACAAAGAGTACAAGCCTGACTTCGGTCACACCAACATCACGCTCAGCCTTAAAAATTCAAAAAATCAGTAAAACATTTGTTACGCGCACGCGAGTGACACAGTGTGAGAGGGAGTGTTCTCAGGCATCCGGAAACGAGTGGGCAAGTGTCCAGGACCTACGAATCGGGAGAAACGGGAGAAAATCTTTGAAGCCTTACAACATCAAGAGGATAACAGCTAGGAGCACGTGAAAAGTGTGCCAAGATAGCTACCACATAAAGCTATCTTATGGTGGACACCGCATGCACATCAGACTAGCGGAAGGTACACTTTGACACCCTTAAACCCTTGGCTGGAATCATTGCAAGAAATATAAGTGTAACATCTAACAACAAGGCTCCACACGAAACCTACATAGAAGCACGTACATGAACGTGACGTTGGACTAAGACGCGGAAGATATCTTTTCCGGTCCAAATAACTTGTCGCGACGTGTTGAATCTCAATCTGAGTCAGCAACAAAGTTTTGCACCCCACCTCACCGCCCCCTCACCCCCACGGACGGGACTCCGGAACCAGAAGACTTGGACCCCTCGAGTTCATCACCGAAAAGGATTCGAGGAGAACATAAACCCAGCCCCCACGGAATCCCGGAATTCCACACTTCAGCTACACGGATCCTGCGTGACGGCACTATTCCCACACCGTCGCACTCGAAAGCCCCACCATTGCTCTGCGCGCGTACTCAAGGCGTTTGAAGGCGTACTCAAGTGGACAACTACTAGCAGCACCACCATCAGCAGCGAAATAACACCGTGAGTCCATAGCGTAAAAAAAAATATATATATATATATATATATTAATACTATATATATTATATTATACTATATATTTTATATATTTTTAATTTAGTTGTATATTGGTATTTAATAAAGAGAACATCATGTCTTCAGTTAGCGTAAAAAGCGAGTCCGCGAAACAGAAGCGCACGTCCACAATCGAGCTTGGCGCTCCAAGAAAAACGAGATCCCTTCGGGAGAAAGTTCTCGGAAAAACAGCACAAGCGGTTTCTGCACTGAGGTCGATGCCCTCGCCTCTCAGGAAGGCTCCAGAAATAACATCCACCTCGACGCTCGTAAAAGTAGGAACACCCGAGAATCGCTTGGAGGGCGCGTCGTTAACTACACCTGAAGACGCCTCAGGAGCGCCCACTGAGCATCAGGTCTCTGTGGGGGAGTCGGAGCTAGTCGACGACTTCGACACGTCGTCGATCGGCTCTGCCTCTTCCACCAGGCGACGAGTAAGCCTTCTATACACCACCCGTAAGGGCGCAGGTGTCGAAATGGACGCAGCTACACGAGCAGCCAATGACCTGCTTCTTAGAGGTAAGGAAGCCCTGGAGACGGCGGGAAATATGAAGAAGGAGTATAAGACAGTTGCTCACGAAAGCCTTCAAGGCCTATATGAGATAGTGCTCTCAGTGGCCGACTCGAGGTCCCGACACCTTAATAATCTGGAGAGGGAGCGCACTCGGCACGCACAAGAAATTGTGCGAATCGAGAGGGCTCACTCAAAGGAACTGTTGGCGGTAAAAAACAACCTCGTTGTCGAGATGAGGCTAGCCCGGGCTGATATCACTGGGACTCTGGAGGAGGCGAAGGCGATTCGCAGCTGGCTCGGCTACGAAACGGATGAGCCCTTCAGAAACATGAAGGCTGCAAAGGACGGAGTAGCCGCTTTGGAGACAACGCTACGAGAAGAGCTCAGAACACTAATGAGAGAGACAGGAACAGCCACCGCTGGGGATTTCAAGTGGGAAAATACGGTGGCAAACCTGTCTAGCCTGAACACCAAGGCAACGTCATTAAGCAATCAAATAGATACTCTTAGGAGATCTATAGATGATGTGAAAAGCTCTGTCGTGGCGCTGTCGGCTGATAAACCTGCTTTGGCATCCCCTACTGTGTCGCCTGACGTCACCAGCAAACTAGACATTCTACTGCACAAACTTTCAGATATTACACAGACATTAACAACACACATAGACAGATTAACACCACTACTGGCGCCCCCCCCTCCCTTAACACCATCACCTGTAATCGATCTGACCTCCTACCTTGAACCACTTCACGAACGACTGGAAATAGTGTCATCTGACCTTCGCGAATTGCGAAACTCCGCAACGAGGCCGGCTAGTCCATCAAAGCCCGCCCTTGGAACGGAACTCGCAATGGCGGAGGTTAAACAGACATTAGAAACTATTGCAACTGGAGTGTCGGAGCTTACTAATTCAGAAAGACCACAACAGCCCCCTACCGTTACCACTTACGCGCAGGTTGCAGCGAAACCGAAGCCTCCGAAACTGCCTAACCACACACTTATCATATCATCTAAGGACCCGCGATCTACCAGTGACAAGGTCATCGAAAGGGTGCGGGTAGCCCTAGATTTCAAAAATACCGGGGCCCGTGTTGATAGGTGTCGCAAAGCGCGGAACCAGAAGGTGATACTCAGCTGCGCCACTAAGGAAGACCTGACAGTGGTCAAGAGACAAGTAGACTCAGCAAAGGACTTGCAGGTCATGGAGCCGAAAAGCGGAAATCCCTTAGCATGCGTCAGAAACGTTCTGGCCAGCCATACCGATGTCGAAATAATCGAAATGCTGAAGATGCAGAATAAACACCTACTGCAGGGCGTCGACATGGCTGTTCAGACAATCAAAGTTCGATATAGAAAAAGAGCCCGGAATGCTCTGGAGTGCCATCCAGTCCTGGAGCTTTCTCCAGTAGTCTGGCAGCGCCTCACTGAAGCAGGTAAGATTCATTTAGGAATTAGAAGGAGCCCGATAGAGGATCAGTCTCCCCTCGTGCAGTGCACCAAGTGCCTTGGGTATGGACACACGCGGGCCGTATGCAAGGAGAAAAGCGATATCTGCTGTTACTGCAGCGGTGCACACACAGGGAGGACATGTCCCGTAAGGGTAAGTTCCGCTTCCCCGACCTGCGTTAACTGCGTGAGAGCACGTAAAGAGAAAGGAGACCTAGCACACGTAGCCTTCAGTGAAGATTGCCAGGAACGACAACGGTGGGACTTCATAGCAAGGTCCAGGATTTCCTATTGCTAAGGGCACCTTGGTGATTAACGGGTCAGTCAGCTCCCAGCGTTCGGACACAGCCTCAAGAAGCAGTTTACTGTTTGTTCAGGCTAATCTTCAACGATCCAAATCGGCAACAAGCGAGCTCTTTGTCGCGGCACAGGAGAAGGGTGTTTCAGTAGCACTTGTTCAGGAACCCTACGTAGGAGGAACAGGAGTCATGAAACAAGTCTCGGGCACGAAAGTCATCCAGTGCTCCCTGAGTCGCCAAAAGCCTGTAAAGGCGGCCGTCGTTGTGTTCGGAGACAAGCTGGAGGTCATCCATGACCCCCAACTTGTAACCGAGAACGTTGCGGCTGTCCTTATAAAAGCCGGTCAGCTAAAATTAGGGGTGGTGTCCGTGTATTTCGAGCCAAACCAGGATTTAGACCCGTACCTCCAAACTATAAAAGATTTCTGCAATCGGCTCCAGACAAACAATATATTGGTAGGGGGAGATGTGAACGCCTGGAGTCACTGGTGGGGGAGCAATTCCGAGAACCACCGCGGAGCGGAGTACAACACCTTTCTAAATGAAATGGACTTCCAGATACTGAATACGGGACAAACGCCAACTTTCGAGACATATAGGGGTGAAAGGCTATACACAAGCATCGTAGATGTGACTGCTTGTAGCCAATCCCTTCTTGGTAGAATCGACGGATGGAGAGTAGATAGGAGTCTCACAACATCAGACCACAATGCAATTATCTTCCATATGCGTTTGGAAAAGGTCTTAGAATCTTTACGGCCAATATCCACACGCATCTACAACACGAAGAAGGCAAAGTGGTTAGATTTTGCTGAGAACCTGAAACTCGGTCTTGTCGAAAACAACATCACTCCCGAACATGTCTCGTTGATTACGAATTCAGAGGAACTGGAAGTGTGTTTATCATCATACACGGAAGCTATCCACGGATCATGTGAAAAAACGATCCCAAAAATTAAACCTTGGAAAGGCGATGTAAGACCTCCTTGGTGGTCTCCTTCTCTTGAAGATCTGAAAAGAGATGTTACTCGAAAGAAACAAAGAATACGGAATGCAGCCCCCAGCCGCAGGCAATATGTGGTGGAGGAATACATACTGGCGAGAGACACGTATCAGGAGAAAGCAATAGAAGCAGCGACCACCAGCTGGAAAGAATATTGCTCGACGCAGAACAGAGAGAGTATGTGGGACGGCATTTACAGAGTTATCAGGAAAACAGCTAAGAGGCAGGAAGACAGCCTTCTTCGTGATTCCACGGGTAAAACACTCAGCCCCGAAGAATCAGCTGAACTTCTGGCGAAAACGTTTTATCCCGATGATTCTGTGGAAACCGAACTAGATTATCACCGCTCGGTGAGAAGACAAACGGATGAGAAATACCTGGCGGAGACACAGCGGATGTCGGACGACGATCCACCATTCACCGCTGCGGAGCTAGAAGTGGTCCTTAGAGACCTTAACCCGAAAAAAGCTCCCGGCCCCGATGGACTGACGGCCGATATCTGCATGGCGACCATTCAGTGTGACAGGGAGGTGTTTTTGGCTCTGGCTAACAAATGCCTAGCGCTTCCGCACTTTCCTAAGCAATGGAAGGTCGCCCATGTGTGTATCATCAGAAAGCCAGGTAAGGAGGACTACACTCATCCCAAGTCCTATAGACCGATCGGTCTCCTCTCTGTGCTAGGAAAAATTGTCGAGAAGCTCCTGGTGCGACGACTGCAATGGCACTTGTTACCATCTCTGAGTGCCAGCCAGTATGGATTCATGCCACAGCGTGGAACCGAAGACGCCCTTTATGACCTGTTAGCTCATATACGGAGGGAGGTCAAATCTAAAAAACTTGTCCTTCTAGTATCGCTGGACATAGAGGGCGCCTTCGATAACGCGTGGTGGCCGGCTTTACGACAACAACTCGTTGCTAAAAAGTGCCCGAAGAACTTGTACGCTCTCGTAGCCTCATACCTCAAAGACCGGAAAATCATAGTCAATTACGCCAGAGCAACTAGCGAGAAGGGAACAACGAAGGGTTGCGTCCAGGGCTCCATTGGTGGACCAACCTTCTGGAACCTGATCCTAGACTCACTCCTAACAACAATGGCCAGTTTAGGAGTATATTGTCAAGCATTCGCGGATGATGTTGTCCTAGTGTTTTCCAACCTTGAAGTCAGCACCCTTCAGCATAAAGCCTCCACCACCTTAGATGCCGTTCATGATTGGGGAATCCAAAATAAACTAAACTTCGCAGCTCACAAAACCAACGTGATGCTTATAACGAAGAAGCTCAAGTACGAAATCCCCAAAGTCTACATGTCTGGCACTAGGCTAAATCTCGTCCCGGAAATTAAGCTGTTGGGACTCGTCATCGACTGCAAGCTCACCTTTAATGCACATGTTACAGCAACTTGCAAAAAAGCTGCGGACATCTACAAGCAGCTGGCATGCGCAGCAAAAGTGACGTGGGGTCTAAATACCGAGGTCATAAGGACGATATATGTATCTGTGATAGAGCCTATCGTTCTGTATGCTGCGAGTGCGTGGTCTTGTGCGGTGGAGAAACTGATGGTCCGTAAACAGTTAGACTCACTGCAAAGAAGTTTTGCCCAGAAGATCTGCAAGTCATACAGGACGGTGTCTCTGACATCGGCGCTCATATTGGCAGGACTATTGCCCCTTGATCTCCGAGTAAAAGAAGCCGCCACCCTCTTTAAAATAAAAAAAGGATACATTGAGGATTTTATACCACCTGGCAGAGAAGTGGAGCGCGCTGTGGGCTACCTCCAAAACCCACATCCATCAAAACTCGTCATAACTGAGTATGAGCGCTTAGATAACCTGGAACCCGAAACCCTAAACTCCCACCAAGTAAGTGGTCCCCAGATTTATACGGACGGCAGCAAAATCGAGGGTAAAGTTGGTGCTGCCCTTACTTGGTGGAATGAAGGCAGGGAAACTAGATACTCCACTTTTCGCCTGGAACCGCATAACACTGTGTTCCAATCGGAGATGTACGCACTCTATAGAGCGGTTAAGATGGTGAAAGAATCAAAGGTGAGGACGGCCAACATCTTGAGTGACTCAAGATCGTCGCTTGATTTGTTGGGGAATCCTTCGGTCACTCACCATCTTGCCCTGAAGATTAAGAGTCTGGTACAGGTAATCCGAGAGGAGGACAGAGTCGTGAGGTTTTTTTGGTTGAAGGCCCACGTTGGAACCCCGGGTAATGAGAGAGCGGATGAGTTGGCAAAAAAAGCAGCGTTAACCAAGAGAACAGCCCCAGACTACAGCAACGTAGCCATGTCGTACATCAGGAGGCAGATACGAGAGAACACAGTCAGGATGTGGCAGGAGCGATATGAGTCATCCACGACTGGTCAGGTCACCAAGGCTTTTTTCCCTACCGTCTCGATGGCGAGACGCGTACTTAAAGATGTGACGCTTACGCCCATACACGTCCAAGCTGTGACCGGTCACGGAGGTTTTGCGGCATACCTGCACCGATTCAAAATCAAGGATAGCCCCTCTTGTATCTGCGATCCGGAGAAGGAAGAGACAATTTGGCACCTGCTTCTCGAATGTCCAAGGTTTGGCCGCGACAGGATGGACTTGGAGCTCCAAATCCAAGCCAAACTTACTAAAGACGCTGTCCCAAATATTATGGATAGGCCAAACTCCAGAACACCTTTCTTGGACTTCATTACAAGGGTGGTCTCAGTTGCTGCTTTGAGGAACGGAAGTACAATGATTAAGCCGAACACTATCAGCGCAGGTACGAACCAACTTCCACCATCGCGTGACACACACACAACACCGATAATCACTACACAAACACTAGTCCAAACCATCGACCTCACAGCCCGGGCCGCGGAGGATAGATCCAGGCATCCAGCAAACGAGAACGAGCCACGATTAGATCTACTGGCGTATGCGGGAGGCGGGGTGCCAGGGATCAGAATCCGCGGGGTGGCACTGTTCATGGACAACCAAACGGAAAGCCTTGGCATATGTTTCTGTCGCGAGGGAACCGGAAACCGCATTTTCATATCTCCAGGATTCGCTAATCTACTGAATGGGAATACTCACAGAACAAGCATCAAGCGCGATAAAATCAGCGCACTACCTGTAATGAAGGTACTTGGCCGCTCCTGTCGAATAATGCGACTACAAGACAAGATAGTTGCATTATTCGAACAGGATACGGAGACTGCTTTCGCACAGGTATGCACAGTGTTAACCAGGATGGGAGAGGCGACTCAGGCCGCGGACGGTAGACCTCGTAAAGTAAGCGTAGACGCGATGGTACTCGGAGTCGAAAAAGGAACAGTCGCCGATAGATACGGTTGCCTAATGGCCTCGGAACATCACGAGGTTGTCGTATATGAGGATAGAGGGGAAAATCTGAGTTACCTCAAAACCCCCAAACACGACTTAGCAACAGCGACAAGCCCCAGCCACCCCAGTTTGACCTCAAGTACATTAAGCGGCTCAGAACGCTTGCAAAATAGGATAGCAGATGCCAGAGAGAGGCAAAAACATCAGCTCAGTTTGGTTGCCCAGGAAAAGAGGAGTGAGACAAGAAGGCAACTCCACACAATTTTTAACACCCTAATGGCACAACTTTCTAAACCCACACGATCCGTCAGACAGGCCGCGGTCACTGAGAAGTTACTGAGAAAATCCCCTAGTAAGCCAGAAACACCGCGGACTGCTCGATCGAGAGCTGATAGAGGACAGGTCAGCTCACCGAGTCTGATCCAAGCTACTAGCGCAAGAGACCACGCAATCAATGCATTCCTCGAGTTTCAGGCCGTTATCAGAGCTACCAGAGAGGTAAACTTGGCCACGTGCAAGAACATCCTGCAGCCAGCGTACCAGAGTCGTCTGAATCTGGCACTGCTAGACGCCAAGCTCAAGGAAGCCGAAGCGGCCATATACAACAATGACACATGTCGTGTTATCAAGGGCACGATGTCGGGAAGATATATGGCTGCCTATAACGCCACGGGCGGTTTTGTAGCATTGGACGAGGAGGAGACTCGGCGGACGGGCAATTTGAAGTTTTATACACCACCTGAAGACCCCGTCGTAGTTACCGCCCACTGTACTCGTATTATGCTCGACGACAGAATCCTTGGAATTATGGACGCCATATCTGGGGATGCTGCCGCTGGGAATGCATGGGAAAATTGGGCGGTACCGAAGTTTACATGGGTTAATGGGGTTCCCGGATGTGGCAAGACAACGTTCTTGGTAGACACCTTCGATGAGAACAATGATGTACTTGTGACAACGACCATAGAGGCGGCCAGGGACTTGAGGTCAAAGTTAGCACTCAGATTGGGCAAGAGGGGCTTCATTGGAGTGCGGACTATGGCGTCAATCCTTGCAAACGGTTTCAAGGAGCCTCAGAGATGCGGACGCTTGATGGTAGATGAGGCTCTCATGAACCACTTTGGAGCTATTATCTTGGCCGCCAGATTGTCCCAAACGGAAGAAGTTGTTCTCATCGGAGATGTAAACCAACTGCCGTATATTGATCGCGAGAATCTATTTGAGATGAAGTATCATCGCCCTCATCAGACGGTCAGTATCGGCAAGGAGCTGTATTGCACGCATCGGTGCCCTATGGACGTCACATACGCCTTAAGAGAAGTTTACTCCGGTATGTACTCATCGTCATCTAGAGTACGTTCCCTTGAGCTGGTCAGATATACGGATGCGAATATCCCTATGGAGCTCCCGAAAACCTTATACCTTGTGCACACTCAAGAAGAAAAGGGAACCCTCGGCACCCAAGGGTTCGGTTCGGGTACAGGGTCTCGTATCCTAACAATCCACGAAGCTCAGGGACTTACCTACGAGCGGGTCTATATCATCCAGACCAAGTCGTCCCCCCTGCGCCTTCATGAGAGCGTCCCGCACGCGGTAGTAGCAGTGTCGCGACACACCAACATCTGTGTCTACTACACCGACAATGATGACGACGCGATAGGGCGATTCGTGAGAGCGGCGCGGGCAGCTACTTCTGAGCAGATACAGGAGCATAATATCGCCATGGCCATGTCTCACCGTGATATGGCTATTGTGAGGAGAGCGCTCTAGCGTTTCAGCTTGAATAATCACAGCGGCCATCGGGGTAAATCTGCACTTCAGCCATTAGTATGAAAAGGTTTGTTTCTCTTTTAGATGTAATGCACCGGGGAACATTTGGTACAGTCATGCTCACTAAACTGCTCAAGCTCGCGGCGGCGTCGCGTGGTGGGCCGCCCTCCTCCCTCTAATATGGTTGAGGAGGACGGCGCTGGTACGTGCGTCAACTCGTGAACGGGTGCTGCGAGCGTGGGTTGGTCTGTGCCAGTTGTTCTGTGGTGTAATAGATCTATATGTATATATGTATAAGTATTATAATTAATTAAGTATGTATTTATATATTTATGTTAAATAATGTATTTATATATTTATTTATATATGTATGTATAATAATAGGTAAATAAAATAAAAATATTACGCTATGGACTCCCTCAAGATAGTCTTAAGTTAGTCCAATGAAAACGCCTAATAATGCAATTAATTATGTAAAAAAAGGTCCAAACGCTCTTGTTTGGAGATGTTTTGATGTACAAATAAAAAAAAAAAAAAAAAAAAAAATATCAATGACTAGTAATCAATCTACCGCGCGTTCGGAAATATACCTCTACAAGAAGAACGCACGAGAAACGGTACGCAGTCTCGTATATTATGTATAGATTTCAAAGCATATAGGAATCACATGTAGTGGTAGGCCTCATTTGCAGAAGGCCGCTTGGGGAAGTACCACGCCTTTGCCAGTTATTCATCCGCCAAGCAGTAATGTCCAAACATTACTGTGTTCCTGTCTGAAGGGCAATGTTACCAGCGAAATTACTGGACATGATGAGATTCAATAACTCATATCTCAGGGTGACAGGCACAGTGCAGTGCCGCACAGAATTTTCAATTTTAAAACACTGGGTGGCACTGTGTCTGTTATGGGCAATCATGATGCTTACCATCAGGCACCTGATTTGCTCGTCTTATCACTCACTATCATAAAAAAAAACATACACATAATAGGAGTCACAGTTCTAGTGGATAGCGTGTATGGTGCGTACTGCGTACCGGTGCCAGAGTACGGCTCTGAAAGCGGTTTCACCGGGTCGCCCTAATAAAACTGCAATAAAACGTCTTCTGTTGCGAATCATTTATGATTTATAGGTTAGGGTGTGGGTTAAACTCGTGAAACCTTATGCTACATAACATAACATACAATTACGCCTGTTTCCCGAAGGGGTAGGCAGAGGTGTACCCAGTGTCCCATAGTAGGCACACCCACATTTCGCCAGTATGTTATTGGTCCCATGTAATAGGGGGCGAGCCTATTGCCATCTACCGGGTACAGTTCCAGACTCGAGGCAGTTACTGAAATAATTCCGAATGGAAAAATCTAATAGTAGACTCAGTACTGTTATCTTCATTGACGTGCAAAAGTGTCAAATTATGACCTTTTTGAATAAAACTTTATGAGTTTGAGTTTGAATATTTAACACTGCCTGACCTGGGGATCGAACCCAGGATCTCATGTTCGATAGTCGAGCTTGCGCCCACTACGCCACCCAGCCAGTCCCGTTGTTATTAAAGTTATTTTATTAGTCGCTTCAATGATGCCACGTGTTATTATATAGGTTTTTGGTTTAGTCAGAGATATCAAGGCCGGTTAAGGTTATATTATTGTTAAAATTTTGCCGGTGAATCTCAGCCTAAGCACAGAATACTAAAGGGACAGAAGGGACACTCCTCAAAATCATTTAAATAAACAGCAACTCTAGCCCCGACGCAATAAAGTGCAATTCAGGTCGCACAGCACCTAACTAATAATCGTTATTTAAACTACAAGCTGCCTCTCATGCATGCCCATAGTTATCCCGTCAAGTTAGGCGCCCCAGCTACTTATAGCTTCATATTTTTATTACAGAGTGTCCCAGGCCTGGCCTAAGTTAAGAATAAGCAGTAAGTTCCCAACCATAGATAACTTTAAGTAAAAGTTAATCATACATCTCTAGGTAGTTTCCAAGTTACTTTAGCTCTTCATAATTTGTAGGACGTCGGAGTTGGAGTTAAGTATCAAGATCTTATAATTTTAAGAGATTAATAATATGAAAATAGTAAAGAGAGCGTTGTATAAACAGTGATGTATTTAAATAATAATGTAAAATGACGTCACGACTTTATCTCAATGGGGTAGGCAGAGGTGTACCCAAGACCCAGTCCCATTGAAGGTACACCGACACTTCCTCAGTTATGTTTTAAAGTAACATGTTACTTATTACCTCTTAAGGCGGGCCTATTGCCATCTACCGGGCACCATTCCAGATTCCAGGCTGTCATTAACATGATATTGGACCTCTTAGCAGTTTGACACAATCCTATGGAAAATTTACAAAATCGATGGTTACAAAACGGGGGAATACATCCCCCGTTTCCTTCGTACATATCTATAGTAAACCTACTTAAGATATTTATTCTACTCTCCTACCAATATTATAAATGCGAAAGTTTGTAAGGATGGATGGACGAATGGATGTTTGTTGCTCTTTCACACCAAAGCTATTGAACCAATTGAGCTGAAATTCGACATGCAAATAGCTTAGAAACTCAAACTCAACTCAAACAGATTTATTCAAATAGGTCATAATCTGACACTTTTGCACGTCAATGAAGATAAACAGTACTGAGTCTACCGTGTGTTCGGAAAGATAGACCCTGGAATAATAATACATATGGTACTTCTTATCCCGATATATCCACGGGAACTACGATAGGTGAAACCGCAAGGCACAGCTTGTTCAAAATAAAATAGTAAAGCTTAAAATTGAACCAACAAAACATATTATGATAGATAAACATTTATTGTACTTACTGCTTACACTCAATTAATTTTCTTAGGTAGGTTCCATGTTAGTATATGAAAGAGTGGCTTACTTATACTCTACCACAAAGATTCCTACAACTTTTCTACCAAATGAAAATACAATCTACAACTTTTCTACCAAATGAAAATACCAATGGCACCAATGGCGAAAAGCGAATAAAAGCAGCTATCCGGCAGACTGTAACAATTCCAATTGCATTCCGGTGTTTAGCCGCTGGTTGGCGGTATGCGGGCTGCGGGTTTCTATCGAGTTTCTCTAGATAATACGAGTATAAATAAATTGTCTAATAAATCTTTAGAATTCTTGTGATATTCAAAACTGTTTTGAAAAACTCAAGAGTTACTATTCATCTAGTTTTGACTGCATGCAAACGTACCCTATGTGTTATTCCAGGGTCTAAACTTCTAAACGATCCACATACGGAATTTTAGCCCTATCGGTTCAGTAGTTTTGGCGTGAAAGAGTAACAAACATCTTCTTCTTGATCGTCGCCATTAATAGTCGAAGCCATACTCTACGAAATGTTAATAAAACCTGATTAACTCCTGGAACAAGAATATTTAGTTTTTAGTTTCGATTTTTAGTCAAGAACAACATGAATAGTGCACCGCCCTCCCGCCCGCATCCCGCGTCTTGTTCCAGGAGTTTACAATTAAATGGAGTTTCGAAAAGTAACGCCAAATTCAATCAATTACAAAACATGATGTCTGATGACTGATACTCTATGTATGAACTGGCCTTTTCAAAAGATAACAAGAATTTCGTAACGAAACCTGATGTCTAAGTGTAAAGCCAACATAATACTGTTATTACAATGATTTCCCAACTTGTAACACAGATAAATTCCCCCTATCATAATATTAGAATTACTTTCGTTTGGCGAAACTCTCAACAGTTTTGTACTGTTGATACTATTGTTGGCAAAAACCTTTTTCCTATTCGCTGCGTCGTTTTACAATTCACCATGAGGCAATAGATTCGTGTGCGGAGTGCGGATGCGGTAACTGTTGGGGATTGCATTCTGTGCCACATATAACATAGATGTTATATAGATCTATATGAAGCAGTCGCGTCTGGGTGGCATCCGGCTTCAGATGAGCAGTGAAATTGTCACCCGCTGCACTATGCGATGTGCTCTTTATAGTAGGTAACTAGATGGGGATTTATGGAAAAAGTTCAAAATAGGCCCACCTTTTTCCAGGCTGTGGATGAGTGCATCCACCTAAGGTTTTCTTGGAGGACCCATCCGTGGGAGGCGAAGAGGTACCTTCGCCCCGACATTTCAAAGGTCTAATCTATTCATCAGTGTCACAGAACACAGAATAATATTATACTACATATAGAATAAACACTGTCATCCGCCCACCAATTGGGCCTACCGCACCCCGCGAGGAGATTTAGCTTTCCACGAGTCCCGCTTCTATAGGAAATCACCTCACGTAGACTCTTGCACGTGTACAAAACTCCATGTGTGCAGTGTCTGTGTAGTAGGTAGTTATAGCGCGACTTTTGTAAGGGATTGAGTCGAGTGTCCGGAATAATATGTCCGTGTTATGAGGCATGGAGGAGGGCGTGGAAGATTCATAATAATATGTATCTTATTTTTTTAGAGAAATCATAGGTTGTTTGTCGTCTGTGATTTGGCCAGGCATTACGGTGAGGATTGACAAATTTATGAAATTAAATGTCAATAAACCTAATGAATAAAATAAATCTATCGTGATTCCGCAAATATACCTCTACAAGAAACTTGTGAGGTTTAATTTAAGTAACTGCAAATTTTACAATATTTGTCTACGTTGGGTTGAACTTCATTCTGAGTTAAGAAATTGTTAGTTTTTAGAAAACGACCTTACATTATAATTTTATTTAGTATAGCCTTAGTATAGTTTTTTTTTTGGCGCGTCGTCATTAATAAAATAATTAGTTAGTGGTTAACCTCACTGTATTCAAATAAAATTTTAATATTTAACGGTGATAATTAAATGGCTGCTGTGTTTAAGAATACTATTGCGAATAACATTCTTTACTCGGCTATATAGGATGTAAGGTTTTGCTGGGTCCAGCTTCCTTGGATTCTAAGCCCAATTCCTTTCAGTCAAACATATCAATTTAAATTCATCTTTAGCCAGATAACTTAGTCAGTTTTCAAAGTGTCAATATTCTGATTTCAACAGGACTCATGCGTGTCAAGCCCTCCATGTCGAGATCGTGAAATATTTCTGATATAATTCATCCACTAGCTCTAACTTTCAACCTCAAGTCTGGTCTAATTAAAAAATTACAATATCCACAGAAAAGAATGAAACCCAAACAAAAGTGTTGTATTTTCCCAAAGCTTTTGATCCAACAATGGCGTCTGCGTCTGAGGAACGAGTAAATAATAGCTAGCAATTTGTTGTGGCATTGACGGACCGTTTCACGAGCCGTCTTTGCACAACTCAGTTTGAAGAAGGATGTGGAAAAGATGGCTTTTAATATAACATTATCTAAAAATAAATATTAAATTTATATATTATTTTTATTAAGTTATAATTATCACAAAAAATTTAATAAGATATGCTACTAACTGTATATATTCTATTTAATCTAAGGCCTAAGGTATTAACCCCAATTACACTGCTCGAGTTCATATGGGCTATGTGGACAACCCATATTTTCAGAGTTTCAGGTCGCCAAGATTCCTTAAGGCCTCTGATTGACTGTAGGGGCGACCTCTTTTCCCTCTACTGGGCACAGTTCCAGACAACAGGCCACCAGAATATTCCAAATGGCAAAATCAATTAACAATGCCTGACCTGGAGATTGAACCCGGGACCTCATGTTCGGCAGTAGTGCTTGTGAATCTCTCATTTGCAATTTGCTTAGACACTCCGTTAAGTGTTACTACACCTTTTTGTAACAAGTTGTTTTGTAGTGGTAGGTCTCTTTAGCAGCGGCCGCCTGGGGAAGTACCACAACTTTGCCAGTTATCCGCCAAGCAGTAATGTGCAAACATTACTGTGCTCCAGTCTGTAGGGCCATGTTACCAGCGAAATTACTGAGCATGACGATTTTTCACAACTAATATGTCAGGGTGACAGGCGCAGTGCAGTGCCGCGCAGAATTTTGAATTTTAAAACACTAGGTGGCACTGTGTCTGATATGGGCAATCATGATGCTTACCATCAGGCACCTGATTTGCTCGTCTTGCCACTTGTCATTATCATAAAAAACTATTCCCCTAAAGTAAGTTGTACCTACGTATTATGTTAAACTTGCAAACCTGATATAACCGAACATGATAAACCAAACAAGCTACGAACTCTTACAGTACCTTACCTAACTAAATATCATATTAAATTAGGTTGTTAAAACGCCTACAGAGGCGTAGGTAAATTTACCTGACGCCTAAGGTATTTAACAAAGTGCCCATTGTTGAGGGAATCGTTCGGGAAATCTGCCTTTGGCCTCTATTTGCTTGGCTACCGAATGCAATTTTCAACTGATTGGCTATGCATATTGAGTTTAGGTACGTGTGGGCTTTTTGAGTCAGAGATCGTAGTTTAAATGTCATAGGTTAGGAAAGAGGACCTCTTAGCAGTTTGACACAATCCTATGGAAAATTTACTAAATCGATGTTTTGTATTCGCCTGTTTCCTCCGAATACAGTAAACTTATTTGATTTATTTATATCCTGATATTTTAAAATTGAAGTAAAGTATGTCCCTATCATTTTATTTTTGTTTATAAACTCTACATTTTTTTGTAGTGAACGTCCAATCACGCGAGTAAAACTGGGATTTTTGGAAGTTCACTATGAAAAAACCAAGGGTTTATAAGAACAATTAAAATGACAGGGACATAGGTGCTTCACTATAAAAATATCAGGATATAAATTTATAGAACGGGTTTATTATATTCGGAGGAAACAAGGGAATTACAAAACTTCGATTTGATAAATTTTCAAATTCCTTGAAGACCGCGTACGCTCTTAATCAAAGGTCAAAGGTACTCATTTGAAACTTTCACTTTTGGAACCAAATTTAAATGACGTTACAAAAAAGTTGCTATTTGTTGTAACATTTTGTTATGGGTCAAGTAAAGAAGCCTTTTCTATGAGACGAGTGATGTTTGCTAACTAATAATAAGAATAATAAGTAATCTTGTATATTTAGGTACTACTGTGTTTTACTAGCGTAGGTATGCTTCAATTCGTTGGGAATATCGAGACATTACCATAGTACAGTAGGTACGGTCGTTTTAACTTGGCGAGTCTGAACATAAGCTCTAGGAACTTTAGCGCATGAAAAAAGTGAACAAAATTTTATTCCCAAAAACAAATATATATACCTACGAATAAATGTAAGATATATTGTAAATTATGTAATGTTGAATTCAGTTCAATCAAAATAATAACAGTTTTGTTCACCAGTTTTCATGCGCTAAAGTTCGCAGAGCCTATGTTGAGACACGCCTAGATAAAACGACCGTACTGTGCAGGCTCTGCCTAGTTTGGGACCAGAAAATATGGAAATATGGAACAGTGTATGGAAGTTGTCCCATATTCAAATAAATTGTTATGGCATACGTATGTATGCGTAGTGTAAGGGTTCCATACCTAGACACCTGAACAAAACTCTACCGCCTTCTAAGAACATACAGCGCCATCTAGTTATAAACTACAGTAAACATGTTAGTAATCATAATATTTCTCTGTAAAATTTAACGATTTTGGGATTTTTTCTATATATTAATAAATTAAACAGTTTTATAAAATGGGACTGAGGCCTGGGTACCCCTCTGCCTACCCCTAAGGGAAAAAGGCGTGAATGTATGTATGTTTTTATAAAAACCTATAAGTAAAAAACACCCAAAAAAATCTTACTAAGATTCGAACTTCTGCCCTAGAGATTGTAATAAAATACTAACACCTCTGCTACGATACTAACACCTCTGCTACGATACTAACACCTCTGCTACGATAACCTTGACGTTAATGACAAAAATTTGATACGCATTTTATCAACCGGAAATACTTGCGCAAAGTATGGAAAAATGCAGTAAAATGGCCATTACTTTTGGTTGCGTTAACTTAGAACTATGATTTTTTTACAGTCGCAAGGGACCGCAGACCTGAGTATTTGAAGTAATTTCAACTTGATATCTTTTCTTGTCTTGACAGACGGACAGACAGATAGAAGGACAACAAATTGATCCTATAGGGTTCCTTATTTTTCCTTTTAAGGTACGATACCCTAAAAATAGGTACCTTTTAGATCTTTTCGCATTTTTATACTACCAAATCTCATCGTCCAAGGATAACGCTGATATTATAATTCCTATTTTAATGGTATGGTATTTTAAAATCGTCCTCCTGATTTGATTTTGGTCAAATGAATAAATTTCATGTAGGAGTAACCTACGTTTTAAGCAATTAGCTGTAAAATAGCCGTTCTGTGGCCACGCACACGCGATTCCAACCACCTACATCACACTAGCATAGCAATGCGGGCTTCACAAAGGTCATTCTACACCACGGATGAATGAAACACTCTATAGAGCCTTTGGAGGTAAAACTTATTAATAAAATAGCCTTTTTCAGTCACTAAGGGGAACTTGCACCAACTAAGTTTAACAATAACCAATGTTTAACCGGCAGTCAAACCAGTTAGACCAACATTACGCGTTTCACTATTTTAACAACAGCACAACCGACAAAAATAACAATAAAATAAACTTGCAACGCGTAATATGGTCTAGCTAGAGATTTGACGGTCTAATGCTACTGTTATTGTTAAAGTTAATTGGTGAAATTCAGCCTAAGCAAAGTGTCGTTAACTTTCAGGTATTGCACTGATCCTATACACAAATACTTTACAGATTTTGGATATGTATGTAACCTCTTTACGCTAAAACTATTGTACTGAACAGACTAAAAGGAGTTGTTGGTTTTTGGGCCACGTCGACCTTAGGCACATTATAATTTTGGTTATTGATAGGCCTAATAATAAGATTCTCAAATGTTCATAAATCATATTTTTTCAGCATCATCATAAAAAATACTTAGTACATAACCTCAGTTTATTCAAATCAAATTATATATTTAACGGCGATAATAAGAGGGTTACTATGTTTGGGAATATTGCGAATAACATTCTCTACCCGGCAATAAGTATATAATAGACAGTGTAAGGTTTTCGTGGCCCAGCTTTCTTGAATTCCGAGTCTGTTTCCTTTACAATGCAGGCAGCTTATATCTTGCAATCTTGCAGTAATGAATAGGCTACATTATAGTTTTATCCAATAAAACTTCACGTATTGTATTTTCACGTATAGTTCTCCAAACATTTTAGACGCTGAAACAGCATGAAACAAATAACAAGCAACGCTTTAGGATCGATAACTTATCCTCTACGATCTAACACAAATTTAATATTTGTTAACCAAACTTTACTAAGACTTATTTCGCCTTCGACTTTACCTTAACCTTTGGGAAAGGTAATTATAATGAAATTAAACTATCGTTATGCATAAAAACGTAGATACGGTGTATCATGCAATAAAAATAGAGGTAAAACATAGCTTAATAACAAATTCGTACCTAGATGTCCAGAGTTTCGGCTTTGCGTTCTGACACAGTCACTCACAGATTACAGTTTTTTGAAAGTCACAGTGCACAATAGTAGTAAGTGATGGGTAGTAGTAAAAAGTAGATTATGTAAGAGTTATTTTGTGTGTTGCATGGCGCGGGGCCGACGCGGAGGGACCGACTGCAGATGGAAATGGCGGATGGGTGCGCGCGCCGCCCGCCCTTATGTTAAGGTGGCGTTCGTTGACGCGTTTAGTCGGAGGAATATTTATTCTTATTTATTGAAAATATACATTAATTGTTTATAAATTATTTTATTTATAAAATAATATTTATAATAGTTTTTAATAATAATAATTTACTTAATTTATTCATCAACATAAAATACTATTTATAATAATATTATTAATTTATTTACACAACTTTTACGACGTGTTAAAAAAGATGTGGTAATACTTAAAGGGGTGAATCTATCCAAACTGGACAACTTTCAAAAGAATCAAATGAGAAATTTGCAAAAAAAATTTCGACATTCCATAGAAAATGGAACAGCTGATCGGCAAATTTGAATCTAAAGAAGTATTATTTTTTGTACTAATTAGACAATTATTATTCTTTCTTCGACAATTGTTAGCGTTAACGGTTGTGTTGGTATTAAATGTATTATTGTCAACGAATTGAATTGTATTGACTGCCTCTGTGGCGTAGTGGTCGCAACCGGTACTGCCGATCATTATGAGGTCCCGGGTTTGATTCCCGGGGTTGAAGGCGGATAATTGATGATAGGAGTAAAGAAGCATGTTTCCGGTCAGTAATATTAATGTTGTTGTTGTTACATATTGAGATTGAGACCCAATGACAATTAATAAAATTTTCGTAGAATAAGGCTACAAATAACCAAGCGGCCCGTTTGCTAGTTTGCCACAGAAAAGTTAGGTTCTATATTATAGAATAATATCGCAGTAACGAAACCGCACCCTAATCAAGACAAAAGGCTCGCGCTTTGTAACGTTCAGCGTTACCTCTCACCACCATCCTGAAACAATGAAAACTTTTCATTTGTACCGTAACCATTGCTTTTCAATACCTCCTACTGAAAAGTCAGCCTTAAAAAAACCGGCAATGTATTACAAATGATGTGTTGTAAGCGCGTAGTATTTCAATTTTCAGTGAGAGACGGCATGTCCGCGTAAAAAATGTTGATTTTAGGAAAAATCTCTTCGTGAATGCAGCAAGATATTGGCATGTAAAGGTGGCTTCGGTGCGTTAATCTGCGGACCAGCCCGCACGACGCACCGTTGGAAGGTCGTCTGTGAAAACGCAGACACGTCTGTAGCGATGCGCCGGATCTGACGAGAATCGGAGAAATTTCAATGGTGCGGTCCGTGCTCGTGCGGTGCGGTCTGTAATCGTCCGTAAAAACTCAGACGAGCATTTCAAAACAAGCTTCACATCTCTGACATCCGTACACACGTATGTTAAGTTTGAGTTATATATGCTGGGGCCAGAGGGTACAGGAGAAGCTCTTCTATACTATACAACCCAGCCTGTCCCACCTCCCCTGGTACATTGGAACTGATTTGGTCAGGGCAGACGTCGTCACTGCTTTTAGGCTACGGTCTGGCCATGTCCCTTTAGACAGCTTCGCCTTTTTGATGAGAAAGTGTGAATCTCCCAACTGCTCAGAATGTGGCGTCATGGAAGATGTCACACATGTTTTGGCTGACTGTGTACGAAACGAAGCGGAGAGAAGAGAGTTTATACTGGGAAATTGTTTAAATGTATTGAACGTCGGTCTGTATAATGGTATTCTCGCTGCTCCGACTTCTGCGGAGGCCAAGTTGTAAAGTTGGGTTTTAAGCGTAGGGTTTAGTTTTATTGCATGTCGCACCCGCCTTGGGCTTCCGCACTAAGATTGCAGTGTGTTCATAAGCACTGAGTGTATGGTCGGGAGTACGTCGGGTCTAATGCCTCAAATAGGTAAGTATTCCTTGTATTCAAATTTCGACGACAACATACAGACAACGTGCACGGGTCGGCCGTCTTTCCTTGTCGTACTCCCGACCCGACACTTACATTTTATCTGCGCTGACCTTTTATTCATCATCATCATCATCTCAGCCGTTGGTAATGCACTACTGAATATGGGCCTCCCCCATAAAAGGGGGTTTTGCCAATACTCGACACGCTTGGCAGGCGGTTTGTCAACCTTTGTTTACCGCGCACTTATTATAGATATACTTACCGCGTATAGATATACTGACCCGGCGAACTTCGTACCGCCATATTTTATTTCTCTAATCGCAACTGAGGAAATAAAACCCTTCCGGTAAAATCGAATTACCTAAATTTAAAATAAAACTGGAGTACTCAATTGAAAAATTCATATTCTTTTTCAAAATGCGTGGAGATTTTACTGAGACTATCACTTTCCGGGAGATACCTAGTATTAATTCACTCGTTTAAAAAGGAACTGAACTGCGGTGACACTCGGCGCCAGTATTTATACCTGAACCTTGAATTTCCCGAACGTTCTAGTTCGCATGCTTCGAGAAGAATCGATTGATCGATTGTTCGAAATAGTGGGTTGTTCATAATCATCATCATCATCTCGGCCGTTGGTAATACACTACCGAACATAGGCCTCCCTCATAAAGGGGGGTTTTGCCAATACTCGACACGCTTGGCAGGCGGGTTGTCGAGCGCAGTAAGATGGTTTTTTGCAGAGGGTGCTGCTGCCCGTCCTCTGAATCTGTTAACCCTTAGCCGGCTCTTACGGCAACCACGGGCAGAGAGGGTGGAGCACTATTCTAAAGCCGGTAACTCTACGGCGATTCATAATAATAAACTTGAATTATGTGAGTCTAAAAAAGAAAGGATTACGCGTAAGGTATACTTACTTTGCCAGAGGAGTTTATTCTGAAATCCTCAATTCTTGATAACAAGATTATACAAAAACTCAGCCTTTTTTAGAAGTTATATTTGTACCTACAATAATAGCTATTACACTATTAAAATATAACATTAAGTACTTATAGCATTCAAGTAGATCTGCTAAACGTGGACGTAGGAATTAGGAACATAAGTAAGTAAGTGAAGAAGAGGAGAAGAGGAAACGGCTATGCACGTTCTCTGTGAATGTGGGCCACTCATGTTCAATAGAAGTATCCATCTGGGACGACAAATAATTCGCCCAGATGAGATGTAACTCATCACTCCTCGGAAAATCTGGAAATTTCTAGATTCATCGGGCTTAAGCAGTGAATTATAATCCATACGGGCTGCCACAATAGATCAGCAATGGTCGAAGCGGCTTCAGGTCTATGGATGACATACCTATATAATAATAATAAGTACCTACTCAGGTACTCAACTACCTACTCGAAGGTACTTAGATCGTTTATTATAATTACATAGGCAAAAGTCAGGCCTTGTTACCATTGCTGTAGTAAGTTTTATAAGTTTTATAAGTTTTATTAATACAAATTCTAGGGTTTTATTCAATGACAGCATGAGTAAGCTGATATTGGAAAGTTGCGGCAATTGGAAACTGATTCAGTTATGTCGCTTGCAGCAGCTGAAAACGTTGTCGATGACCGAAACTACCCCTGAAAATGCTATGTCTGCGCATCTTTCATTTAAACAGCGTGAACAGGCAGTTGCCGAAACACGAAACTCATAATTACCCTATATGCAGAGGGCCTTATCATCATCATCTTCGCTATAGGATGTCCAATCCTGTACATAGGCCTCTCCCATGGAATGCCTGAGTGGTTGTAAGCGGCTTGCTTCGAGCGTGTCCAGCGGGTTCTTCCTGCGAAGTACCTTTATTAGATTGTCTTTCCACCTTGTGCGTGGACGTCCTACGCTGCGCCTGCCTGTACGTGGTCTCCATTCGAGAACTTAACAGCCAGATTGGCCATAGTTCTGTGCTATGTGCCCAGCCCATTCCCACTTTACCTATAATCCGCTAGCCGCTATGTCTATGCTAGACTATGTCGGTAAATTACACTCGTCTATACGGATCTCCTCATTTCTGATTCCATCTCGTAGAGAAATAAGATAGAGAGCGTAGCCCTCTCCATAGCTCGTTATGCTACTTTGAGCTTATTAAGAAGGCCCATAGTAAATGACTACGTCTCAGAGCTACTCGTATAAGCCATCACTGCTATTAACACACACTGGTCGAAGTTCTTCGATTAACTTTTAAACTTTCAAAACCGACAAGCTTGTATGAAGAATGTCATGAAAGTGAACGGAGCGAAAGCTGTATGTCAGGATCGTAGCAAGTGGAGGGAAATAGTCTCTACTTCTGGGAACAAGGCGTGACTGTATGTATGTAAACACTCAAAACTGCTGGAATTATTTCCTCTGATTTTCTTGATTTTTTCTTGATTTCTTGATTTTTGACCAAGTTACTTGATTTTTGTATAGTAGGTAACCTTGAGTAGGTATCGTTTTGCACAGAAGGCCCAGAATCACAGAACACATGCCCAGAATTATTGTTTTACCCAAAGAAACAGAACCAAAGTTCTGTCCATAGAAATATGGTTTTATCCATTTTTTTTTAAATCTACTGTAGATATCTTTACCGTCACCGGACCAAGTCACAATACTGTAGATAATAATATATTTACCGTGAAAAATCAACTATTCTAGCTAGACCGATAAAAATGTTAGAATGTGTATGCCGTGCTGTCCCACTACTTAGAGAAAAAGAATAGAGGAACTGTCAGAAATGTCACTATTCACTATCAAATCTTGTCAAAATGTCAAAGAAGTAAAGTTGGCTTGAATTGCTTGAATTTTTAGGGTTATTTTGCAAAAACTAGATCAAAACCTAATTATTTTCATTAGATTTTAATGATTTCATTGAAATATATAATGGTACGTTGGTGGTAATAACTAGATATGACTTCGCAATATAAGAAATTTACAAAACTTATTGCTAAATGGCCTGTGGATACGACTAAGGGAGAAAGGTAAAAATAAATTTTGTTATGAAATATCATCCTCACCATAATTTTCGTGACAAATTGTTCTCCGAATGTTTTTAAATTTTGCTTATTTCATTACAGAGACTTGGGAAGATTAATAAGGATTAAAGTTCAGGAGGCTTTTCAATCAGAGCCAAAACAAAAGTTGGATTCAGAGTTGTGTACGCGTCAATATAATTCACTGAACAAATTAGCTGATAATTATTACAAAAACAAATATAAAAGAACTTTGAACAGTACCGCGACAGGATTGAGCACCGAAGAGAGTAACCTGATCCTTTCCAACGAAGCCCTTGAGTATTTGAAAGAAGAAAATAAAGGATTTTTCAAAAAAGTGTTTAGTAAAGAAAAATCATGATTCTCAGGCATTTTCGACGCTTCAACCGATTTATTAGCCGTGGATTGACAACAGAACATGTAGAATATAAAGACCACACTCCTGTCATGTTGGAAGAAGTAGTAAAGTATATGAAACCAAAAGATGGTGAGGTATACATTGATATGACATTTGGTGCGGGAGGTCATTCAAGGAAGCTTCTGGATACTGCAGCTTGTAAGCTCATCACACTGGATAGAGATCCAATAGCATACAAAAAGGCACAGGAATTGGCTGAAGAGTACCCAAATAGAGTAACTGCATTATTGGGTAAATTTAGTGAACTTCCTTCACTTTTAAAAGATAGAAATATTAGCCAGTCATCAATAGACGGTATACTTTTTGATTTTGGTTGTTCATCCATGCAAATGGATACGGGAGAAAGAGGGTTTTCTATTAGTAAAAATGGTTTGCTGGACATGAGGATGGATGCAGGGAGAGACCAAGAGCAAATCACAGCACGCGAAGTACTAGCAACTGCCAATGAAAGTGAATTGTACAAGATATTTAAAGTTTACGGCGAAGAGAAAAAAGCGGCTAAGATAGCCCAAACAATAATACAAGCTAGATACATGATTAAAAACATTGACACTACCGAAGAACTAGTAGATGTTGTCAATTCTTGCTGCCCCGATGAAATAAGACTCGATAAGCTACAAAGACCTCAGTCAAACGCTACTAAAGTATTCCAAGCTTTACGAATCTTCGTTAACAATGAACTGAATGAGTTAAATTACGGCATGTTACTAGCTAAGTACTACTTAAAAATTAACGGAAGACTAGTCACTATTTGCTTTCATTCGTTAGAAGACACAATAGTAAAAAGACATATTTTGGGTAACATAGTTAATGAAGTAGCCAATCCCATCCCACTGAAGTATCTCAACCCTGTTGTGGTTCAGAATCAGGATACCATAAATCAGTTCTTGGATACACCGTGGAAGGTCATAAACAAGCATGTGGATGTGCCAACGGATGAGGAAGTTGATAGGAATCCCAGGAGCAGAAGTGCTCGGTTGAGGGCCGCTGTGAAGGTTAAATAGAACTAGGATGAATAAAAATGATGTCATGGTAGTCTAGGACTTTCTTAGGTGATTGATTACTAAATTATATTGTTGATAAAAACAATGGTTTTTTGTTACTATGGTTTTTTTGTCCACATCGTGGTGGACCTTAAAAACCTACCGCTATTGTTTATGCAACACCCGTATAATCATAAAATTATATCATCATCATCATCATCAGCCAGAAGACGTCCACTGCTGAACATAGGCCTCCCCCATAGAACGCCATAACATTATGCCATACCATGCCACACTTGTACAACTTGGTGATCACAGTAGTTGCCACAGAGCGCTGCTGCCCACTCTCCAAATATGTCCCTCTGCCAGGTCTCACAAGTTCCACAGGATGAGAAAGAGGTGGCCCTGTTATTTAGCCGGGAACCACACTGGTTGAATTACCTTTTAATAGTTATTTTAATATTATGGCCTTTGACTTACAACTCACATTGCGATTTTCTCTAACCCCGTAGAAACACACATTACTAGGAAAATGCAAATGTAGATACTTAAGGTGACGGGTATACAGATGACCTTGGAAATAGGTACATCAAGGCGGGAGGGCACGGTCATGCAACATCGCCTGAACTATTTATTATTCTTTGGCTACACAGCGTACTCGCGAACACAGATCAGGATGAAAGGTCTCAGGAGAGAGAGGAGAGGAGAAGAGACCTCTGTCATCTCCTCTGTGCTCGCGACCAACGATTAGTGCCTAAGCATATTTGCGAGCAACAGGCATATGCTTCTACTTTAGTTCTACTACTACTTTTTAGTTGGTGCAAATAGTATTTATGTTTATAACTTAATTATTCTGCTACTGATAGCAACAAATGAAATATCAAGAAAAAGGTGCTATAGCTATTATAGCAACTAGGTAATAAAAAGCGAACACACTTCTATGAAAATCAAAATCCAAGGACAGTTTGACCTTGGGTTTTTCATACAAGTATCGCGTAAAAGGAAGAAGTAGCCTACGCCTTGCTCGCAAATAAGTATGATCAGGAACTAATCGTCGCGAGTATAGCCATATAGGTAATAATAAATAGTAGTTACCACAATAATATAGCGTCAGGCATGCCCGTGCCCGCCCGCCGTGATAAATTCCCAAGTCACCTTAAAAAAAGTTGTCCAATCTAGGCGGCGAACGGAAAAAACTTGGCCAATTATTTAAAATAAATAATAATATAATAATAATAATATGGGACCACTTCCACACACGGTCATCTGGTCCCAAACTAGGCTAGAAGCCTGTACTATGGTAATCAGATGACTGATATACATACTTATATAAGCTTATAACACCCAGACACAGATCAAACAGACATGTTCATGCACACAAATGTTTGACCTGACCGGGGATCGAACCCGGGCCCTGCGGCACAGAAAGCAGAGTTACTACTATCTGAGCCATCGAGGCTGTCATAATAAATAAAAAGATCCTTTTCAAATCAGGAAGTAAAACATATGTTCATATACCACCTGTAGCCATTAGCAATACCCAGAGCGTCACCTCAAATTTTAAATATCTGAGTCACTGGGTGGCAGACAGCCTGAGGGATGACCTAGACCTGAAAAGGGAACGTAGGACGCTGTATGTCCGCGCGAATATGCTGGCACGGAGGTTTGTGATGTGTACAAAACAAGTGAAGGCAATGCTCTTTAGAGCATATTCCCAGTCTTCCTTTTTCTTTCTTTACTGACGTACGTGGACCTAATGGGACCTAATTTGAGCTTTCCATTTTGGAGAAGCCAGCCTCATCTCTTTTGTTTACATTAATGGATTATATTATTATTTATGAGCGCAAAGAAATCAAAACAAAATTTATTAGTGTTTTCACCAATCCGCTTTTGACTACGATAATAATGGTGGTTCATCACCATCACAATTTCCAAAAGTGATAAGTACCTAATAAATTAGCGGTTTATTTAAATTATTAAATGAAATACATTAATAAATTTCAAACTATTTATTAATTCCCTTACTGAATGTGGTAACTAATATACATTATTGATCTTTCATGGAACATCTAAACTAATTAATAATTAATTATATTATAATTTAATAATAATTATTATGAATAAAATCCATTAGGTACCTAAATACGGATGTGTGGTATAGACATTACACATGCTTTCAATCTCACAACTAAAGACAAAAAGGCCTGATCAGTATGACAGGCGTTAAGGATCGTTTTCTATACACTTGTACTATTCACAAATACTAATACTAAGCACTAATCAGCGTGTTTACACATGAGGACTTAGTATTAGTGACAAGTACTAAGCGCTTAGCTACGAACAACATAACATAACATACATTCACGCCTTTTTCCCGAAGGGGTAGGCAGAGGTGTACCCAGGACTCAGTCCCATAGTAGATACACCCACATTTCGCCAGTATGTTATTGGTCCCATGTAATAGGGGGCGAGCCTATTGCCATCTACCGGGCACAGTTCCAGACTCCAGGCAGTTATTGAGATAATTCCTAATGGAAAAATCCAATATTTAACACTGCCTGACCTGGGGATCGAACCCAGGACCTCTTGATTGGCAGTCGAGCATGCGCCCTCTACGCCACCGAGGCAGTATTAGCTACGAAGCCCGTGTAAACCGCCCATTATGCGCGCGTATTCCCAACGCCTTTAAAACTACGTATTTTGTTACGTGAGAATTCAAATTATGATAACTAACTTACGTTCGATTGTCACTTAATAAAAAACGCACATTCCCAAAACGCTTAACGCCTTCATGTGAACCGAGCTTTACATTAGGTACTAAAATATTAGTAATAGGTATTATAAAAGACCTAAAATGCAATAATTTGATGATATTGATTGAAAAATGTTTATTTTCTAAAGAGACTAGATAACAAGGTTGAAATACCGAATTATAAATAAATATATTTTATTCTAATTGATTCTAATTTTTTTTTTTTTAATATAAAATAGGCTTACGTTTGACCTCAATCTCGCTTGATGGAAGGCGAAGATGAGGCCTAAGATGGTACACGTTTGCCTAGAAGGTGTCTGTTCACTTTGGCGTTGGCAATACCAAATAGGAATCGAAGGGCTGCCAAAAAAGACAGTTTTACTATAATACCTTTGAATATTACAAGTACATAGGCAAAGTGACATCAAAGCTGAGTAGCACAAACTAACTTTAACAATAACCAATTCGGGGTTGTACAAATGTATATATTTTTTTAATATTAAATAGGTCAGCGTTTGACCCCAATCTCATCTGATGGGAACTAAAGATGAGGCTAATGCCTCGTCTTGCAATAATACGCGTTACAAGTAATTTTTGACGTCATTTCAACAGTTGTTAAAATGGTGCAACGCGTAACCAAATATTTAACGGCCGGACAGATATTATTTAAAAAAAAAGTTAGTTGGTTCCACTCAACCTTAAAATGTTGTTGATGAAATAAATAATATTTTACATATTATGCAAAATTAAGAAGCATACATAAACATGAATCCAATTAATTTTATAAATGCGATAGTTTGTGAGGATGGATTGATTTTTGTTAATATTTCATGGCAAAGCAAATGAACTGATTAGGCTGAAATTTGGCATGTAGATTCGGCACATAGGCACAACCCGGACACACGACTCAATCCCATCCAAAAACCGCGCTATAACTACATACTACACCGACACTGCACACATGGAGTTTTTTGAGTAGTCACCCAGAGATATGAGTTGTTGAATCTCATCATGCCCAGTAATTTCTCTGGTAACATTGCCCTTCATACCGGAACACAGTAATGTTTGCACATTACTGCTTGGCGCATGAATAACTGGCAAAGGTGTGGTACTTCCTCAGGCGGCCCCCTGCAAAATAGGCCTACCACTACAAAACCTTTGACAGTGATTGACAGTGTCCATTCTATACGTAGTATTATTATCTGCTCTGTGACATAGGGTACTTATTATCCCGTAATTCTCACGGGAACGAAGACTACGCGGGTAAAACCGCGGGGCACAGCTAGTTATACATAAAATTATGCACAGAATATACATTCCAATTCCAATCAGGTACACAGTAATCCATTTAATTCCCTGTTGGCTATATCTTGATGGTCACAGTTATACTACTCTCAACTCAACTTCAACAAAGGTGTATAGTAATACTCAAGAGAATGGTCAAATTAGCAAAAAAAAATTGACGTCCCATACAAAATGGATCAGCTGATCGGCAAATTTGAATGGAAAGCAGTTTTTTTTTTTTGCTAAGACACCTTGTAACATTAGAGTTTTGAGTTTAGACCTTATCTTTAAAATGCCGTTAGCAAACTCACACAAATCCACATGTTGGAATGTGGTTTATAAAAGAAAGGTACACGTAGCATTTTATTATGGACCCATTTTATACAATTTTTTTTATACTTTTTTAACAAACAACCCTTTTCGAAATGTTCGCAGAAAATCCTTTCATATCATTCACAATAAATAAGTATACCATAATTTTAAAGTCCGCCATCTTTGATTTAAAATGACGCCACTTGGCTGTCAAATAAGAGTGTACAAATATTTTGTCTCAATCGGTTGCAGAGAACTGTTTAATGTATTCTTTTTCATGGATGAATTTCTGCATAACTAAGTCCATAATATGAAAAATAGAAATAACAGGGGCAGTGCAAAATAATCGTGATAAATACATAGATTTGGTATAAACAAAAACTAAGGCGTCACTGTTTGTAGCTGTTACGCCAAGTGCTGGCAACTAAGCATTCCAGCTACTGGTATTCTGTTTCTACTTGAGACACAAAAACGCTTTGCCAAGTATGAAAAGTATCCCCACTACTCCGCGAGGGGAAAAAAACAAGCAGCAATCTCCTGGCATGCTTTGTACTGGCAAACTACGAGCATAATCTCGATTCACATGCCAGTAACTCGTACCAGTAACTGGCATGCTATTGTGCGAGTAACAAAGGAGGTGGATCACGGCCATTTCAGTAACTGTAAATAATTACTAACTCTCCATTATAACTAGAATTTAAAATTACATAATATTATTTATATTCCTACGCTCTGTCAAATAGACCTTGATCAATGACAGCTGAACAAAATATGTATTTTTGGCCATATTTCTGTAAAATAAGTTCTAAAAGGATTACTTATTTATCAATTTGTCACTTCCCTCTTATAAATTGCGTGTCCGATCTCACTAGCTTTCTTTATCTTAATAATTAGCTATATTATTATTGACTCAGTTGTAATTTGTAATGTACGTATATTATGTATAATATGAATGGTATTTGTATGTATTGCATCTAAAACTACAATACAAAATAAATTATGTATTAGTTTTATAGAGATATTATAATTTTGTATGGATTATAAATTAATTTGTTTGAAGTCCTTCCAGCATCTAAATATAATTCCTGTCAACGCATGATTGCCTGGAAGAGATCGCTCTGAGCGATAAGGCCGCCAATTGTTACACATTTTCTAGTTTTATTTTTGTTGTTTTATTTACTAATTGTGATACCAATAATGAGTTATTCTATTGAGTTATTATATTACCCGATACGATACCATTTATGTACCTAGTTTTTGTTCAGCTGTCATTGATCAAGCTAAATTAGACAAGGTATAAAGGTTTTCAATGGAAGAAATTACATGCTACATATTTAGGGACTAAATAGCTATAAAGCTTTCGAATGTTAACCTAAGGGCGTGTCACATGACGGATTCTATACGCCGAAGACGTATTTAGTGAAAGCGCTTTCTCGGCACCCAAAATCTTACTACAGAATTTTGTTTAAAACGCGCGTCACCTGCGCCGAAAAATACGCCATGTGAAACAGCTCTTAATATTATCTTACTAGGTAATACCACTAATACACACATACAACAACTTTACAATATTTATAATATATTTTTTCATAGTCTTTCGTAAACTCTTCGTATTTCTCATATTTTTTGCACTTTACGTTTCGTTTTCATCACTAGAGTAGAACACTATCATGTTTATTATAATATCATAATCTGCCACACTGATTACTTGATAAAATCTATGCAGAAGTGCAGGGCAGAGAGAAAGAGAGAGAGATAGAGAGCGTGCCAGCCTCTCACTCTATCATGTACCACAAAATGCAGTAAGTAGATGACAAGAAGAAAGAACCACAAACGATAATATTGTTTAGTTTTGATGCGAACATAATACCTAGAATGCTCAATGGCCACTTGCTACGATCCTGATATACGGCTTTCGCTTCTTCCACTTTCATGACATTCTTCATACATATTCGTCGGTTGAATGTACTTTGACTCGGCCTTTCCTTAGAACAACTTCAATGTGTTCATGAAAAGTACGCCTAGGCCTAATTATAATATTGATTTTAAATAATATTTTTTAGTATTGCCATTAATTATGAGATAAGCAAATGTTCTAAGAAAATTAGAAAGTGCGTCCCCATTAAAAATAGAAAAACTGCCATTGCATCTTGTACTGGGTAAAGCGAGAGAGCTTGACGCACTTCTCACTTAACTCTGCACCATAATACTTGGGGTCAGTGACCGTTATTCTCTTTGCATTCGGAATGGACTTTAGGAATTATTTTATCTTTTACGTCTTGTAGTGTAACAGAAGTCAAACTATGTAATTACTAGTAACATAACATACAATCACGCCTTTTCTCCAAAGGGGTAGGCAGAGATGTACCCAGGACTCAGTCCCATAATATTAATAGTTAGATGATCGAACTTTGTACGGCCATGCTATTGTACTATCTAATCTGTGACCCGAACCGTTCGGTACGGTGTTCACGCCACACGATCGTACCGCTTTGATGTGAAAGCGACCGTACCACCGTACCATGTACTGATAACAATGTTCGCCTGAGAGTGCCCTAGACGATCGAACATGGTATGGTGACGAACCAAGTTCGGGTCACAGATTAGGTAGAACTATGATACAGCCGTACCATATTCGATCGTCTATTCGTACTTTCAGTATTCTTTGCCTACAGCACACCCCGGACACTCGACTCAATTCCCATACAAAAGATGGACTATAACTACCTACTTCACAGACACTGTACACATGGAGTTCTGTACACGCGCAAGAGAACTCAATCTTCAGCTCGCGGCGACCCGATCGGTGGACGGATGACAGTGTCCATTCTGTAGATAGTATTATAATCTGTTCTGTGGCAACAGTCGTGTATATACAGTCAGTGTTTCTAGTCGTCTGGTTAGGTCCTGTTGACGGAGGAGAGCACGTTGTGTTTGGCGCGGTCGGTGGCGGCGGCGGCCGCGGACCTCATCTCCTTCAGCGTGTGGGACACGGGGGACGAGTGGGCCCCGCCCCGGGGGAACATTGCGTGGAGGACGTCGTTGAAACCGTTCACCTGACGGACAATCATCATATATTGTTATCTTACGGATAGGGTTCCGTACCTCGAACGGAAATTAATTGAGTATTTGAAAATAATTTGTCATCTTTTTGAATTTTTCCTTTTTTTATATAGTGTAAGTAACAAGACGAGCAAATCAGGTGCATAATTGTAAGCATCATGATCGCCTATATCGGACACAGTGCCACCCAGTGTTTTAATATTCAAAATTCTGCGTGGCACTGCAGTGCGCCTGTCACCCCGAGATATCAGTTGATGAAACTCTTCATGCCCAGTAATTTCGCTGGTAACATTGCCCACCGGAACACAGTAATGTTTGCAAATTACTTCTTGGCGGAAGAATAACTGGCAAAGGTGTGGTACTTCCCCAGGCGGCCTCCTGCATAAGAGGCCTATCAATACAAAAAAGAAAGTTTATTAAAAAAAAATAAAAAAATGAGACAATATCATTCGCTAGTAAGAATATTCGCTAGTAAATATAACCCCACTTTACCGATGTACGTGGACTTTAGAACCTAATTAAAGCTTTCCATTTTCGAGAAGGCGATACCTCATCTCCCCTTTTCTTTTAATCAGAACTTTAGACCGGTCAGTGTATAAATATAATTTGTAATTATTTGTAAAGATAAATGTAATGTTTACCATTTGGTTGGCGTTCTTCCTGAACCTGTCGACTCCGAAGGCCCGTATAGCCCTGGAGAAGCCGAACACCTGCGAGTCTATCCAGGCGGAGCGACTCGCCACCGTCTGCGTCGGCCCGCTCGCCTTGTACTCCACTCGCTCCACTACGCTCTGTAACAACCGACAACCGACAACCACATTACACTGTTTCATCCGTTTTTTTTTTTTTTTTATGATAGTGAGTGACAAGACGAGCAAATCAGGTGCCTGATGGTAAGCATCATGATTACCCATATCAGACACAGTGCCACCCAGTGTTTTAAAATTCAAAATTCTGCGCGGCACTGCACTGCGCCTGTCACCCTGAGATATGAGTTGTTGAATCTCGTCATGCCCAGTAATTTCGCCCTTCAGAACGGAACACAGTAATGTTTGCACATTACTGCTTGGCGGATGAATAACTGGCAAAAGTGTGGTACTTCCCCAGGCGGCCCCCTGCAAATGAGGCCTACCACTACAACGTGTCTGGGTGTTATGAGCCACCAACTATGTTCAACAACTATGATAATGTGTACTATTCTCCTCCCTTATTTCTTGACTCCTAGTTACCTCCTTCTTCTTTTATGCTTTCGCTTTCAATGAGTTGTCAGTGTCAAGTTTTATTGTATGGGCTATATGTTTTATTATACAGAGCACTTGAGTTCCCACGCTAAACTTAACACTTAAGATAACTCTACAGATTTCTTTAGCCATAAGTTTATTATAACAAACAGTACCAATAAAGGCGTCGTTCAGAGCACACTGCTCTTTCATTTTTAAACTAAGCGTCTCGACGTCGCGCACCCGTACTCAACAACTAACAAACAATTAACAATTAATTCTAACTTATAACTTAACGATAAAATCAATGTATGCAGAGTCTCCAAACAGTCGAGACTCTACATTTATAAATTTCCAAATTCCATGTTTTCCTAGACTCATGGGTACATCAGGAAACTATCAGGCTAATGTTATTTATGTATATTATTATTGTATATATTATTATGTAGTAAGATTGTAAAAAAATATAAAGAAATTCATTATCGTCATCATCATTTCAGCCGTAGGACGTCCACTGCTGAACATAGGATTTCCATCTAGTCCGGTTGTAAGCGACTTGCATCCCACGTGGTCCTGCTGTCTTCATTAGATTGTCTGTCCACCTTGTGGTTAGACATTGGTAGAGAAATTGAATATGAATATTATATTTACCATAACTTTCGTGTATCCCAAGTTTCTAGTGTATGTGACAAGTGTTTTGTTCTTTGGGTCGCAGATACTCTCCTCGACTATTTTGACTGACTTGGCGTTGAAAAACCTGAAAAATATGATTTTTTTTTTCTTTTTTAGGGTTCCACACCTCAAAAGGAATAAAGGAAACCTTATAAGATCACTTTGTTGTCCGTCTGTCTGTCTGTCTGTGTGTAGATAGCAGTAGGTTCGCCCCCTATTGAATGGGACCAATAACATACTGGCGAAATGTGGGTGCACCTGCTATGGGACCGAGTCCTGGGTACACCTCTGCCTGCCCCTTCGGGAAAAAGGCGTGATTGTATGCGTAAATAATTTCAATAAAAATTATTAAGTTTTTTTTTTGGGCAGAGGGCCTTTATTGACAAAAGATTAAACAATAGAGCTACCTACTTACTATCTACCCTAACTAAATACACTATGCCATAGAACACTTCGAAAATCCACAGGCCGACATGTCAGCCTATAGAAAATCCAAGTACTCTAAACCACTGTCAGATGGCAGCCAGATAAATTTCAATAAATCAATTGATGAAAGAGGGACTCAATTCTCTACTATTTAGTAATCTGTTGATTACTAAATAGTAGAGAATTGAGTCCCTCATTGAATTTAAAATTCGTGATTAAAATGCAAGTTACATAAAGTGACTACATAATTATATTAAACCTACCTCAATGAATGGCATCGGTGGTTCAATGCCAAAGTAATATAATTAAAAATGTGTATATAACCTCTATTACAAAGGAATATGGTTTATAATGGAAAGAATATACATCAATACATATCCAAGGGCAATTGATAAACGGCGTAAGATACATTTAAAAATTTTAATTGGTTTATTTGACAATATAGTTAAATCAATTTTAACTTAGATTTAATACAACAGCCCATTTGGGTCAATAGATTAATCTTACCTAACATGTAATTGGATTTTGAATTTTCCATTAAGATTTTTTTTCGAGAACAGCCTGGAGCCTAAAACCAGGGCCGTCTTTACCAGGGGGTGCAAGGGGTGCGGTGCACCCGGGCGGGGAGCGCCCGGGGGCGCCTGTCGAACGCTGAATTTTTGGATATTTCATTGAACTTAACGCTATTGCACAGTTTTATATACTTGTTACTTACGACAAATATGTATGCGCAAGCAAAAAAAAAAAATCATCAACAATAATATTTTTTTAACTTTTATTACGCTTTCGGCGCTTGTCATACCGCATTACTACACTACGACACTACACAAATAACAATTTTATTTAATACAACACGCGCGCAGCAATATCTCTAATCCAAAGAAAGTATATGTATGTACGTTTGACACGTTGCCGCCCGGACGCCCGCACTTGAAGCAAAATGATCTCGAAGTCAATAGAGTGTAAGTTCATTTGAAATGGGCTCGCGGCGCGGCACCTGTGCGTCTGTCATAGGCGAGTTTGGTTGACTAGGACCCCTTTCATACTGCAGTGTGTCGTCGGTCGCGTGCCACGCTGCAGTGTAAACAAAACGAGGGCGCAGGCTGAGTCCCGCACCCCGGCGCAGAATAGACTTAAGGCCCTGCCTAAAACTGTGCCCGGTAGATGGCAATATCGCTCCTATTATATGGAAACTAAAAACATAACCGGAGAAGTTTAGGTGTGCCTACTATGGGACTGAGTCCAGGGTACACCTCTGCCTATCCCTTTGCGAAAAGGGCGTGATGTTATAATGTTATGTAAGAAGATATTGAAAAACACGAAATTATGTTAGTTATGTACCTGTTATCATTATTAGCTATTGTTATCTATGATAAAACGAAAATATAGATATTATAATATTATGATTACACGTCATAATATCACATCGCACATCACATTAGTCATCATCATCATCGTGATGAGTCGTCATCAACTCGGCTGTAGGAAGTCCACTGCTGGACATAGAGACCTCCCCCATAAGGGGGATCGTTGAGTTACCAGCTATAGAATAGTGTCCTAACTTCTCTTCTCACGGTTGCCGTAAGCACAGAACAGATAATAATACTACATATAGAATAGACACTGTCATCCGCCCACCAATAGGGCCTTGCTCACAACGCGAGCGAGATTGAGCTCTCGACGAGCCCCGTTTCTATGAGAAATCACCTCTTGCGCCTGTACAAAACTACGTGTGCAGTAGGTAGTTATATCGTGACTTTTAAATGGAATTGAGTCGAATGTACGGGGTGTGCCGTAAGAGCCGACTAAAGCAGCAGCGTTCTCTGCGTTAAACCATCGAACTGCGCTCGCCAACCCACCTGCCAAGCGTGGCGAGTATGGCAAACAACTAATAATATAATAATAATAATACAACTAATAGTATTACTGTAGTAGCGTCCGTGGTACGGCTTTAAATCTGGAGTCCCTGGATCGAATCTCACCATGTAGACTTTTCGGCTGGGCGCTACCGTTAAGCCCGTCACACACGCAGCTATAATATATATTAATATACCGTCCTATAATATATATTATAGCAGCTACCACACACGGAGACGATGCTATAATATATATTTTAGCCTTCATTTCATTGATACAGTAGTTTATATTAATATACAATAATATATATTACGGTATATGTTGGTGACGTCATAGAAATATATATTATAGCTGCGTGTGCGGTCAGTCGAATATTTGTATAGAAAATATATCGTAATATGCCTTGCTATGTTTTATATTAATATGTATTATAGCTACGTCTGTGACGGGCTTTAAACTTTAAATTTAAACGTTAAACTGTAGGTACCCGCTGTTTCCTTTATGATATGTAGGGGGCAGTCGTTAGATCATGTCGGAGGCTATGAGGAATCTTTGCAACCTGAAACTCTGACAATATGTAATTGGGGTTACCCATTCTACTAGAGTATAAATTCAAATTATTATTATTATTCTGCATCAATATTGTAGCAGCAGTAATCTCGTTTGTTTACAATTTCCAGTTTAATATAGTAGCTAAAAGTCACAGGTTGATAGCAACCTTGACTGATAATATGAAGGAGATATTTTTATCAAGTAAAATTCTTGTCATTATGACTTCAAACACTATTTGTATTATGTCTATCTGTGAGTACGATCACCAAAGAAATAAAAAGTCTTTCTTAGGGAACTGCATGTTTCTATAATAAAATCCCAAAAGAGATAACTGGGCTCTCAGAGGGTAAATTCAAAACCTGTATAAAATCGAATTTGTTAGAAGAGGCTTATTATAGTATTAACCAATACATAGAGGACTTAGATGCCTGGAAACTTCTGCATAGCCACCAAACGGCATCTTCCAAGCAAACAAATGTAACCAAACCAAATATTGTAAAACTCGCAGTTGAAAAAATTAAACCATACAAGTTTCTTGTGCGTTCTTTGTGCGTTCTTCTTGTAGAGGTATATTCCCGAACGCACGGTAGATTCTTAACTAGTTTGATATTATTAATTGACGTTTAAAAATATCTTTTTAAGACTTATTTAAATAAATTTTCATTGAGTTGAGTTTGAAGACAATAACCAGGTTATGTGCATACAACGATTTAAAACATAAAATACAATCACTCTTATTTCCCGAAGGGGTAGGCAGAGGCATGTAATAGGGGGCGAGCCAATTGCCATGTACATTGTACATGGCACAGGTCCAGACTCCAGGCAGTTATATGAGATAACTCCTAATAGAAAAATCAAATATTTAACATTTTGCCTGCCCTGGGGATCGAAGTCAGGACCTCATGATCAGCAATAGTGTGTGACCGTGAGGCCACTGAGTCTAATTATGCATAAAACTCCTATCCTATCTTACTAATATTATAAATGCGAAAGTTTGTGAGGATGGATGTTTATTACTCCTTCACACTGAAACTATTGAACCAATTGGACTTGAAATTCGGTATGTAGATAGTTTAGACCCTGGAATAACACATAGGATTCCTTTTATCATAATATTCTCACGGGAACGAATAGTGCACGGGTGAAACCGCAGGGCACAGCCAGTAAAGTTAAGCAATGCTAGTATAAAAAAAATTGTACTTACCTTTCACCCCACTTGGGCACTCTGTTAGTCTTAGTGAGTATGCGCTTTGTATAAAGGCATCCATCCTTCACCTGTCTGCTCAATGTGTCTTCTGACAGCACATGTGTACTGAAAACAGCATCAAATGTAACTTGTTTTCACTCATACACCAAAATAGATGGTAAACACATTTTATAAATAACAAGAGTAGTCATGCTGAAACTTTGCTCTAATGTAAAGTGGAAAAAAACTGTAGGCGCCCCAGTTGTTTCCTATAAAACATGCAAGTGTTTTCGCAAAAATGTATATCCCGGCTGTTTCAAGATTGTCCCTCGAAATCAATAGTTATTTAAGAAATAGTGGTCCCAATCATTTAATTTTAATTGAAAGTGTGGAAATAAGTAAGATGTAATTATCTCACAACAAATAAAAAAAAAATACAATACTTGAATGTAAAATAGTAACAAAACTATTTTGAAATGCACAATTTTTTCTGATTCCTACCGGATCTTAAGCACGAAATAATTTTTCTGTAACTTTTCAAGAAGCAAATTTTCCTTTATATGGTTTATGTAATCTAAGATCATGATTTCCCGTATATCTTAAGACATATACGACTTGAAAAAAAATTGGGAGTAAATAGAAAAAAGTTTTATACAAATTATTGAACATGTCTGTTTGATCTGTGTCTGGGTGTTATAGGCTCATATCGTTATGTATATCAGTCATCAGGTTACCATAGTACAGGCTTCTAGCCTAGTTTGGGACCAGATGATCGTGTGTGGAAGTTGTCCCGTATTATATTTTATTTTATTATTTTATCATTCCAGAAAATTCTAATTTGTGACAGGAGGTTTTAACCAAATTTGTTTCAAGTTAGTGAATTATTCACTGCATCACAAAATGGTTTGACGTAAACATTTTGTATGTGATATCAATATTTTTTTGTGAATTTTGCAATTCTTTCTTATGTAATCTCTTTGGGCTGATGAGTAGATGCACCCCTTATGAATTATCACACCTTTTTGTAACACAATAAGTTATAGTCTGGCATTAGCCAAATTATATAATATATTGTACACATTGATTTAAAGAATAAACCGGAGATATAGGGTACGTTCTCTCATGGCTTACTCAAGAACTGGCACGTGCAATTTGAAATAACACCGATAAAAAGATGTACCTAAGAACAAAGTGCAAACAAGACAACACTTGACTTACTGACGTATGTGGACCTATTTGGACCAAATTTGAGAGTTCCATTATTTAGAAGCCAGTACCTCATCTACCCCTTTCTTTAAATCAATGATTGTAAAATGTACTTTGTGATTGTAGTATTAACTAGAATAGTAAGCGTGCTGTACTGTAAGCTTTCTATTTATTGAATAAATATATTAAATAAATAAATAAATTAAATTACCTCTGAGGGTTTGGGTACCTCTTCCAGTATCCGCGGGCGACCTGATCCCAGCTGAAGTTGAATGTTGATGTATTCTCAAAATATCTCGCCATTTGCACTTTTTTTACTTTTTAATGGAATGTTTAACAAATCTTCAATACACCATTACTCTAGAACATGTGATCTTGTCAGTATCAGATTACATAAACAGTTAAAAGTAGGTCAAACAACATAGGAGTAGTAATAAATATTAGGCAAAATATAGATAATAATTTTGTCAACAAATCATATCGACCATGAGCCGCGGGGCACAAAGGCTTTGTGATTTTCGTCACGTAGCGGTGCGAGGGCGGGCGAAGGTACGGCATTAATAACATCGTTCGTTCAACCTGAGTACCTAGCAAAGGACAAATTCCGATCACATGCACCCCGTGTTATTCAACACATACAACCTAATTATTTAATAAACTACAAACGAGAACTTAATTTAGGAGCAACCACGTTTGAAATTAATAAATAAATCACGGAATACAAATAAAAACACGACTATATTTTGGATTGTACACTTACCAGTTTTCGGACTAGCCGACAATCGCCGACTTTTGTATTTTCTCCGGTTCTATCGGTCGTGGAATTCGAGAGGGTACAGCGGCAAGCTTCAAATTTATTTTGACTGTGCTATATACGTGATAGCCACTTTAAACACGTTATCATTCATATTTTCCAGATTTTGATAATTTTGACAAAAATAAAAGTTGTCTGATTTTCCCAGACACCATTGACAATTAGACCAAATTTGACCATTTGACATTTACGAATTTGACAATTGACTTACACAATTTGTCATTCACTCACAGAACCACAGATTTAAACATCTGATATTTGTCTAATATAGCCAAAGACGTTATACCTACTGACTAGACCGTGCTCTGTCAAATTTTGCCAAATTACATTTATACCGTACGGCCTTAGAATAATTTCATTATTGCAATGATATATTGGAACGGTCCAGGTGAAAGGTCGAAGAAGATTAATAAGAACTACAAACCTCTTGTATATAATATTCATCTACCACCAATAGTTTACACAGTACATGCAATTTATGACGACAAAATTGAGGGATTTTTACTGTCTGTGGACTATTTTTGCAGATATTTGATAAGTAATACGGTTTGTTTTACATAACCTAGTTATAGGCTTGTGTAGTTCGAGTACTTTGTTCAAACTCAAACAGATTTATTCAAATAGGTTATAATCTGACACTTTTGCACGTCAATGAAGATAAACTGTACTGAGTCTACCGTGCGTTCGGAAAGATACCTCTACAAGAAGACCGCACAAGAAACTTGTAGGGCTTAATTTTTTCAACAGATAGTTTCACAATATTTGGTTTGGTTACATTCGATTTCTTTGAAGGTGCCGCGAGGCGGCTATGCAGAAGTTTCCAGGCATCTTTGTTCTCTATGTACTGGTTGACTTTATAATAAGCCTTCTTTAATAAAGTAGATTTTATATAGGTTTTGAATTTACCCTCTGAGAGCCCAGTTATCTCTTTTGGGATTTTATTATAGAAACGTAAACCATTTCCTAATTAATTTCCTTAATTTCCTGTTCTATTAGTTATTAGGAATGAAATCAGTACACTAAATTATAACAAAGTATTCCATAAGTACTTCAAACCCCTGATATACATCACCTTATTCTACCATCAACAGTTTTCACAGCGCACGCAAATTAATGATAATTCTTGGTAATTATTTGACACATTAGCTTACAATATTGCATTTTGTTCCGCATCCCTATATTTTCAAAAATCGAATATAGTTTACTCTCACTAAATTATGCTTTCCTAGTGAAAGATTTTTTTTTTAAATCAGTCCAATCGTCCAGTTTCGGAGCCTATAAGTTACATACAAAATACTAAGTTTCTCTCTTTATAATATTAGTATACCTACCTACTATAAAATATAATATGTGAGTTTGTGAGGATGGATGGAAGTATGTTATTCCTTCTCGCCAAAAGTACTGAACCGATTAGGGCTGATATTCGGTATGAAAAAAGTTTAAACCCTGGAATAACACATACTTACCACTTAATTTTTATCCCGATATTTCCACGAAAACGATTTCTACGCGGGTGAAACCGCGGGGTACAGTTAATCAAGTATAAATAGTACTCTTTGGCTACATTATAATGTTATAATTAGGTACTTACTTCCTTGATAACACTTTATTTTTCTTAACAAGAAATATCTTTCGTACAGAGTTTTATGTTTAGCATAGTAGAAAAGAACAGACACTGCGAGTAGTTTCTCACTCGGGACCATTTTTTCCACACAGTGCACAGTCTAGTAAGTAAGTATAATAGTTAGTAAATTTAGTTTGATCAATGACAGCTGAACAAAATCATTTTTGTAGGAAATAAGACTCCTTAATTTGGTTCATAAATGGTATCTTATCGGGTAATTTATTCAATTGATACATGAATCCTCTTATATCTTAATTTACGGAAATATGTGGCCAAAAAATAGTATTTTTTTCAGCTGTCATTGATCAAACTATATCAGACAAAGCGCAGTATTATCAAAGACCTTTTAAGTACGTTTATTATTTTCTCTCAAGGATTTTCTGCCCACTTTCTCTCTACGGCTGACATCTACAAAGACAGGTCCAAAGACATAAGGTCTTTGGACATCAATAATACATAACACAGATTATAAATGATTAATATTGAATGAAATCACAGGAAACGGAAGTAAATACAAAAAGAGATATTTTCCTTTTCCCAATACAGTCCCCCCTTCCCTTTCCATCACCGAACGACTAGGCTCGGCGAGCAGTTTCACCCTTTATGTTGTTGACATTCCTCTCTTGTTCTTTGCATTCCTCCATTACGCACGAAGCGGTTTGCCTGTTCCTTCATTATGCGGACGGCTAAGGAGTGGAACTCTCTGCCGAGGTCGGTTCTTCCGGAACGCTATAATCTAGACATCTTTAAGGCCACAGTGAACAGACACCTTCTAGGCAAACGTGTACCATCTTAGGCCTCATCTTTGCCTTCCATCAAGCGAGATTGAGGTCAAACGTAAAGGCTTACGAAATGTTTTTTTTTAATATAAAATAGGCATTTTATATTAAAAAAAAACATTTCGAAAACGTAACAAATCAAATAATAATAATTACTAATAAGCAATAAACTGTAAGGGGGTGATAATAAATAAAATATATTCATTGTATGGATACAATAAAAAAAATATATATATATATATATATATATATATATAAGATGATATGTGAAGACAATATAATATTATGTAAAAATATATTATGTAGACAATATATTAAGTCGCTTGGCATGGTATGCATATGCCACAAGGATGTAAAAATTTAAATAAGACGGTACGTACTGAAAAACAGCGCTGTGCACGGTTAGCCGAGCGCAGCACATGCTGAGCACAAGCCAATTACCACAACCACTGTAAAATATATGTTCTAACAGATTGTAATATCGTATTAAGGTTGGGTAATAAACAATTTTTTCTTTCTTTCTTTCTTTCTAATAATATGGGAAAACTTCCACACACGGACATCTGTTCCCAAAATAGGCTAGAAGCCTGTGCTATGATAACTAGAGGACTGATATATATACTTATATAGGCTTATAACACCCAGACACAAATCGAACAGACATGTTCATACACACAAATGTTTGATTTGGCCGTGGATCGAACCCGGAGCCTGCGGCATAGAAAGCAGAGTTGCTACCATCTGAGCCAACGAGGCTGTGGATAATATTACGAAGCTAAAAGTTTTATTATGAAAACTGCGCTACTGTTCTAATAACTATTAAAGCTTAAATTTTAATATTGTATGACCTTACCACGTAGATAGTCTACGTTTTAACACATGAAGATTTATCATTTATTATCTTCATAACCTTGATCTCAACCTTGATCTCTTGACCAGTTTTTTAATATCTATTCAACTAAATTATTTATACAAGATGTGCACCGCGGTTTCACCCACGTAGGCCATAGGCGTAGGTAGCACTCCCGTGAATACTAGGATTATTGTTCTATGTCGTTCTCCAAAATACTTTGTTACCACAGTTTGTTACCTAGGTAATTTGAGTTTTATTTAATACATAATAAAATGTTCATTTTCCCTAAAAGCGTAAACTCGTGGAATACAAACAAAATGTGCAATAATATATAAGGAAATTATAAGTATGTAACCGATTTAATTTTTTATTATTATATTAACGATAGTAAAATACTGAATAAATTTAAAAAATATATATTAAAAACGATATATCACGTATTACGCAATGTGGTTTATAATTCCATTAATAACATCCATTGTTTGATCGTTTATTAAAACTATGTCAAAATGCTTTAAGTACGTTTCTAAATATTTTCGTTTGTTGCTACCAAGAAATCCAATTTTTATAACAGCATTTAAGTTATCTATTCCATCGATCATATGAGCATCTCCTAGGACATCACCCATTAGTATAACGTTGTTTCGTTGTTTTATTGTGTCGTGGTAATTGGAATGTTTAATTAATGTATCGTTTTTGTTATAACTATGTATGGGCTCGCCTTTCATACCAATAATGATGTCATTATTATCCACTTCTATGAAATTAGAAATAACCTGGAAAAATGAATAATAATATTATAGGATGACCTTATTATAAATATTATTTATTATGACTATCGAAAATTTAAAACAATCAATAAATTTATGCTAATTAAGCATTGATACAATTAAAGTAACGCATAAAATAAGTACAAACCAAAGTAAAAAAACTAATGTAACCTTGTTTAACAGTTTGCTTCAACTTTTATTTGTATAATATTTTACCTTGACAGTAGATTTCTTCAAATTAGCTACCTCCAAGGAAACCAAAACGGCATCTCCCAGCCCCGAAGAAAGTACTAGCATAGGAACATTGTGGTTGTCACACCAAGATACTAGATCGTGAATGCCTTCCCTTTAACAAGAATGAATAAGAGCATTCCAATAAATATATCGTTCTGCATAAACAATAAATACATTAGATACTAATGTTTAAAATAGTACTTACTATTCTATTCCCACAACTCGTGCAGTTGTAGGAATAATATAAAATTATAATAACATATCAATAATTTAAGTGGCTTGTGGCTGTCGAACTTTTTTAAGTTTTTATTAACTTAAAAAAGTTCGAAAAGTGCGTGCTATTTTTGGGACAGTTATCAAATTAATAATAAAAAAAATAATTAGTATTTATACTGACCGGAAACTGTTAGAAATTTCTTGAGCTATACTCTTCATTTCCTCTCTAGGGTACTTTATTCCTCTAAAACATTAAAAATAATACTATCTTAATCAACGATAAATAAAGAATAAACACACCAATTATATAGTTTTACCTTAAAGATTTTCGCGAAGCTGTGTGCCACTCCAACATTGCTTTATTTTTTTCCTTATCACTGATATCAGGGTTGACCTCAATGTTGTGGTAATTATTAAATAACTCTGTTTCACTATCTTTATAATTTTGTGGTACTGATGGGCACAATCTAAACATTTCTAAAAAAATTAAAAAATGTAATTAGTTTTCATAGTTATACAATTAGTTCCTTGAATAGGTACTTACTTATACGTTTCTCTACTACCTAAAAAGGAAAGATATTGATCTACATATTCTAATGTATTTTATTACTTCATTAAGCCTACAGAATTAAAAATGGATGTAGTTTTAAAATTTTGGGTAGGCTAGGCACGACATTACAAAGGTTTTCTGCGGATGAAATCGAATACATAATAAATTATTTCATATTTTTAAAAGGTATGCAACCTTGTATTTAAAAGTAAACTTACCAAAGCTGTTTAAGACTCTTTTTCCACTATCCACAGGATCAGCGGTGAGAGTTAGATCATAATCTGTCACAATTTGTAACGCATCACTGCCTCCTACAATTAATTTATTGAGTTTTACTAATAGCTCCTGTTCATTCCGAACAAATGAATTATTTATTTTATTCAACGCTGATATTTCCAGAATACTCCTCAACTCAGTGGTGTAGGTAAAAGCTATAAAAAGACGTTAATATGATTATTATTTCACAGTTAAATAGGTATTTAGATACAAATAAATATTATATGCATCATTTTAAAAGTAAAATATATTTACCGATTAAATTAAACAATAAAATAAAAACACAGTCCATTAGACTCATTTTGTATTCACAAAAATATATTCAATTTACCACTACCATGTAGGTATTACTTAAACAAAATAATATGTATTTATTTACTTGCGATCCAACAAAACTAATGGTAATAAAATGTCTATTTAACAACGAAGATCGCTGATCATTATCACGTTACATTAAATATTTCATCTCTTTATATCCGTATTAAAATAACAACCTACTCTCCCTCTTCAACTTTGACCTTCGATAGTATGTGTGTGTTTGCGTGTGTGTGATAAGTATTATCCACAGAAAATAAAATCTTCAAAGTAAAAAGGCAGATCATGATTTAATATAGCTCTATGTTTTATTTAAACGTGTTTAATACATGGGATTATTAATCATTGGTTTAAGTTAAATAATAAAATATATAAAGGTCTTAAAAACTTGCATAAATGTTTAATAGATCCCTTATTTCCGGTGATATTTCAACGGAAATTGCACGTCGAAAATAGCGCGTTAAATCATAGACAAGACTGTTTTTCATAGATTATGTTCATTCACTAGGGGTTTGGCGCTAACTCCAAAAAAAATGGCGAACGGTTTTAGACAAATATTAACTAACGACTAAATATCGTCCATTTTATTGGTTAATTTCTTCGAGAAACGCGGTCTTCCAGCTCCGCCGTCACGGTAATAATCTAACTACCGTCCCTACGGAAGTCGGGACGGCCTGGCACTACTTCGGGTGGATATAATACGTGCGCTTTTTACTTGAACGTGGGAACTCGAACAAGCCTCTAGTAAATTTCTATCAACTTACTACGGGTATGACTTTTTTGACTGGATGAGTTCAAAAGCTTATTTTCCTGACTGACTGGACTGACCACTGAAATTTTTCATTATACTTACTGGCAATACATTTGTGGGGTCCATAATTATAATAGTGATCTGTGGTTCATAAAAGAAGAAAAATAAAAGTGGCGTGAAATTCAAATTTTAGGTATTTAATAATAATTTCAATTTCCAGATTTTTTAATCATTCCATAAACATGGACATATACAAGGACTTCTTACAACGTTTAAGGAGAAAAGAATTCGATGAAGTATACATATTAATGTCAGAGGACATTACAGAAAAACTTAAAGAATATATTCTCTTGTTGAAAAACGTGAAATTCGAAGATGGATCCTATCACACTTATTATGGAGATGTGAAAAGGATTGTGGCTAGTTTTTTAGTGTACTTTGACTACACAGTGGATGCGGTTATCAAAACGACCGATAGATTCACAAAAAACGCAACAAAAGATGATTTGGTGTGGTTAATTACTAGAACAATTTTTATTCACCAAGCGAATCAAGTTTCGTTTGGAAATGGGTTCTTACCGGTCAAAAATCCTGTAGAAAAGGACGTTTACGACGAAATAGATAGTGAATTTAAGGATTATTTGAGTAAGTTGTGCGCTTGGAAGGAGAAAATAGAAAAGTTTGATAAAAAGGAGACTGTAAAGGACTTTGCGAAGGAAAACCTAGGACGAGCGGTCGCGAAAACCAGTGAGCTGTTTAACTTTACGCATGAGTATATTGGGATGATGCTGGCTGATTCTGTAAGTAAACATCTACGAATAAAAACTCATCGTTTCGGTAAGTAAGCAGGTAGAAAGATTTAGTTTTGTTTTTACGGCCGCGCGTAGTTTTATGAGATTAAATAGACGGTAGACGAGGGGGTCATTTTTCCATACAAACGTATTTCTGTGGTTCCGTTCCTCCTTAGTTAAGCAATGTTTTTTTTTTTCGTAAAACGTTGGTCGTCAGTGAGCATGATACTGTCATTTTCAATAAGCTATTCTCCTATTTTTTCAAATATTTTTTAAAATGCTCATATATATCAGATAATCAAGGATTATTTTTATTTCTGCAAAATATACCTGCTAAATGTTAAAAAAAATATATCAAAAATTTGACTTAAAATATACGCGCCAAAACACCGACCGCCATGATGGTGGCGGCGACTGACGTCATATAAACTAAAATGAAGAAATGTCAAAATGCCAGTTTGTCTTGTACTCTTGTAGTGATTTAATATAATTTAATTTCAAGTAAAAATGAGTTTTTATAGCCCATATCGTTGGTGTGTAGCGTTGAATTGTAAAAATTCTACGTTGAAGACTCCAGAAAAGTTATTTATTAATGTGCCGACCGACGTTTCTATGAGAAATGTTTGGTTGGAACTCGCGGGACGAGATCCTGTAAAATATTCTAAGAAATCTCATTTATATCTTTGTGAGGATCACTTTGACGTAAGTACATAAGCTTTTTTTATTGATTTTTATTTAAATTACGATATTACTCTCTTTTTTACTATGTAAACGAGACTTTGAGGTTATTTTTACTACATAGCTCGGTATCATTGCTCTGCTTAGCTAAATAACCTACAATAATTATTAACATTTGTTTTTAGCTAGAGCAAGACATGGAAAATTATATGCAATATAAAATAATGGGCTCAGTAAAGAAAATCAGAATGAAACCTGGCATTATACCATCTAAGTTTAATAATATACCCATTGTGAGTCCTGGCCAGGAAGCAGAGAGCTCTTCAACAAGTGTACAACCTGGTTCATCAACATCACGTAAGTATATTTTATTTACCAAGCTTTGATGGTGCTAAAATGATAAAATATATTTAAACCTAAAGGGAAATTTTGTTTCTAACTGAAATCCTACCATTTACATCGTGTCATAGAGAGGTTGTGAATCTCAGCCAAACACCATTTACATCATGTCATACAAGAGGTAATCCCAGTCAAACAGAAGAGAGTGCTTTAATAAATAACCATACAGCCCACTTTATTAACTCAACTTAAGTTTAATGATGATCACTCACCATCGCATTACTTTAAATTATTACAATGGAAAGGCTGCTCTACAGATTCTTATCTATTGTTTTCAGATGTTGTGGAAGTGGAGGAAGATGAAAATATTTCACACAAGGCAGATAAAGAAGTTCAAGTACAGATAATGCCAGTTATGGAATACAAAGCTGTCCAAGTGAATTTATCTGCCCATTATAGAAGCAAAGCAACACAAATAAATTTAAAAGTGCGGCACAGCACTACATCTCCAATAAAGTTAAGCACCTCAGTTGCCACTTCACCACTCATTAAAATGAGCACTATAGATGTACCAAGTACATCAGGTATCACAAGACCAGCAAAAAGGAAATTGTCTACCTTGTTCGAAGACCAGTCTGATAGTGAGATATCATTTACTCCATCAGTATCTGGATCAACGAGTCAAGACTTCTCTCCAATAAAAGTCACAACATCTGACAGTAGTTTGCCTGAAGAAATTCAGAGGGACAAGAAAACGAACTTAGAAAACACAATCTTAAAAATAAAGAAAAAGCCTAGACTCTATATTGGTATCCCTAAGGAACTTTATTTTTTACTAAATATCATACAAACACAGACAAACATTTCTGAGGCAAATATTTTGTTGTGTTTGACAAAAATTAGGCTAAATAGCTCATTTTCACAAATATCTGATGATTTTGGTTTGTCACTATCACAAGCAAGTAAACTTTTTTCAACCAACATAATACCAATCAGTAAAGTAATGTTACCTTTTATTAGATCGTTTACAACGGAGTCAATAAAATTAAATTTACCAATAGCATTTAGACATAGATATAATAAAGTAAGTTGTATAATAGATTGTTTGGAGATAGAAATACAGAAACCCACTAATGCAGTCCACCAAGCACTGACTTGGTCCGAGTATAAGAAGGCCAACACAATAAAATATTTGGTTGCTTGTACTCCAGATGGATTAATAAGTTTTATATCTGCAGGATATGGCGGAAGAGTAACAGATGTACATTTATTCGAACACTCCAAATTTTTAGATACTCTCCCATCAAACACATGTGTCTTAGCTGACAGAGGATTCAAGCACATTGAAACATATTTGTCTAAAAAGAACATAACTTTATTAAGGCCCCCAAGTGTTGGTAGTGGTTCCAAACTGTCAAAAGCTGAGGTACTTCAGACAAAAGAAATAGCAAGCCTCCGGATTCATGTGGAAAGGGTGATCCGAAGAATCCGGGAGTTTGCTTTTTTAAAACCACATTCTGTGGTTAACATAAATTTAGTTCACCTTCTTGATGAATGTATTACTACTGCATGTGCTCTGATTAACATACAAGATAGTCTTATTAAATAAATACATATACAATTTTTTTTAAACTTTTATTTATACCCATAATATCCCAGCCAACTGTTCAAACCAGATATTGACATATGCTATTTATTACATTAAAGTGGACAGTATGTAATTGATATAACCATGTAGTAGAAATATTAGGTTTTTCATGATTTTGGTAACTTGCATGAGCTAGTTAGAAATGCAAAAGTAACTCTGGCAGTCTGTCTGTTACTTCTTTTCTCTTTATCCTATGAACAAGTTTGGTTAAAACTCAGTATAGAGGAGATAAGTTTGAGGATTTTATCTAAGGTGTGGTTTGAGGTCCGGGGGCATAGGTAATAAAGATTCATCCTAAGACAAGGTACTGTAGCTAGTGGTAGAAGCCTTGGGCTAAAGCATATAAAATAAAACAATACACATAAATACTTACAAGTTCTATATTTTGGTACTTTCATACAAAATTGGATATATATTATTTTTCCAAAAAGGAACAATTTTGTCCAAAAGTTCCTGTACTACTTTTCTATCATACTGCACCTCTACAATACTGACATCATTGGAAGTCTCAAAATCACTACTCGCAACACAAAAAAAACTTTTTTCTGCTTTTGCACAGAACATTTGCATTTGCACTTGTGCCATATATTTTTTGGTCACAGCACCATCCTTAATATAATTTGTTAAAGTTTTTACACTTGTTGGGCACTTTATTTCTACCAAAGTACTTTTTTTATAGATGCCATCAGGTGAGCCTGCAATCATAGGATATGTTTCTGAAATAGAAAGACCACATTTTTCAATCTTATGGCCCAATTTTTTTTCTACTGTTTTCCTTACTTTTTCTTCTAATTTTTGCCCTCTTTTCATTGCTGAAGTTAGTGGAGTCCTTGCTCCAAGAATAGCCGCTACTAAGGAGCCATCCACAGTTTTGCATTTGCTCACTTCGTAGCATTTTGATGCTGTAACTCTTCCATAACGTAGCTCATACCAAAAGCTTGTTTGATGCTGGTGCCTTGTCTCTTTTTCAGCATTTCTTAAGTTAATATCATTAAATACACTACTGATATTATTTAAAAATGAATTACAATCCAGTCTTTCATTAAATTTGCACATCAAATAATGTAAAGAAAGCATATTAATTTTTTTTTCAGCATAGTTAATCTCATGTTTGAGCAGCTGGCATGAGCTTATTTTTCTTTTTTTACATTCAGTCACAAAGATTTCTGCGACACTTTTATGTGGTGCTACTTCTGGGGTTTGAGTACTACTTCCTTTTCTTTTCTTCAATATGTCCTTAGCAAGTAATATTTTTAGAGAAGATCCAACTTTAGATAAAGTAGATTTCCTCCAATAGCACTCAATAGCAGTGCAAGGTGGCTCTTCACTCCGACGATGACACCACATTAAAAAAGCAACAGCATGCTTACAACCACCTTCAGATGCTGGACAGTCATGGCATACTACACTTTTAATTTCTTCTTCCTGTTCATCAACAGTAAGTGTGCAAGAGTATGGCTTGGAACGCACTTTGTGTTCAGGACACATTTTGCATTTGACAACGCATGTCTGCTGATCTCTTTTCAGCTGCACATACCCAACAGCATCATCGCCATACGTTTCTCTGGCTGACCTATAAAAAAAGATGAAAAGTTACGATACCTACTTATTGTTTACACATAACCTCAAAACACGTAAGGATACTTTCATACACAATAAAACTATTTAGTTTTAAATACAAGTTGTAATTTAAATACATTATACTTACATAGCTGTTTTGATATTTCTGCATTCGGCAGAAAAAAAGTCGGTATTACACGCAAAGAACTTTGCAATCATTACCGCATCTATTTTCGGGAGATTAGTACTTTCGGCTTTTACAAAACCGACGTCCATTTTAATTAAGTAAAACTAACGTATTAAAATATTAAATCTTTTAAATTTAAGCTTCAAAACACATTAAACTCAATAAAAATATTAAATTTCTATGAGCGCTGGTAGGTAAGTAGTTTGTTGTTTGTAAAACGAGTGACGGACGACGAGCTTTAGTGAAATTGACGTCACATCATGGCGGTCGGCGTTTTCAATCACGTGACATACAGATAATGAAACCTCAATTTTAATTTTGAAAAATAAAATTAACCTTAGGTTTTCATGGGAAAATAACTTTATATTTGCATTTTCCGTGATGAAAACTATCCAAGTAATATAATTTCATAATTTATTGTTGATATAAGAAAATGGCCTATTCTACAAACTCATTGTCTAATGAAATATGACCCTATAAAACATGAAAAACTGTCCTAGATTCTAGATTTACTCGCATAATTAGACGTTCACTAGAAATAAATAAAGAATTTAGGAAAGAAAATAACAGAGACATAGCTTAATTCATCTTCAAATTTTCAAGATATCATTTTATGGATAAGATCAAATTATTCTCGGAGGGAACACTAAAATACACAACATCGATTTCGTAAATTTTTCATAGCTATAATCGCTTTAAGCTGCAGTTGTCCCTTTCGCATTTTACGGGGAAGGGCTTGAGGTAGGAGGGGATTTACACGTATATACAACTAGAGAAGGGGCACACAGTCGATATATCTTATGGACCCCTAGTGATGTCGTGATGTTCATTTCTTCGATAACAATGTTTAACCGGTAACTGAAATATGATTAGACAAATGTAAATACGTTAATTCTTTGAATAAATTACAATGTAAATAAATAATAAAAAAGCAAAGTGTGCTAGGTAAGTTAATACTTCCTGCTTGCGGACCATCCCAACCGAGGCAATGAAATATTGAGCGCGGGGCGCGGTCCTCTTGAGGCAAAGGCAGCCATTTTTAACATTAAGTTTCTCTCGAATACAATGTAGATTCACGTTTTTTAAACCGCGATAATATTAATATTGTCTGGCTACAATTTATTTAATCAAAAAAGACAAAAATAAAACCAAAAAACCACGCTAGCTATGTCTAAGTACATGAAAATCTAAGATAAAATAATACTTATACAATAAATACTAGGATATTTGTGAGTTGTAGACCTAGCTGGTTTTACTTAGGTATATTTTTGTATTTTGTGCACCTCGCAACTTACTGATTTGAGAATCTCCTCCTTTTTTGAACATAACATAACATACATTCACGCCTTTTTCCCGAAGGGCAGAGCTGTACCCAGGTCTCAGTCCCATAGTAGATACACCCACATTTCGCCAGTATGTTATTGGTCCCATGTAATAGGTGGCGAGCCTATTGCCATCTACCGGGCACAGTTCCTAGACTCCAGGCAGTTATTGAGATTCCTAATGGAAAAATCCAATATTTAACACTATGCTTGACCTGGGACCTCTTGATTGGCAGTCGAGCATGCGCCCACTACGCCACCGAGGCAGTCCTATAATAAAGTCGGATAAAAACCAAAAACCCTAGTTATATTTCGAAATTTAATGGAATTCCTTTGTGATTTGATGAGACACAGGAAATTTTATAATTTTAATGTTCTCAATCCCCATAGTTCCGCCATTTTAATGAATTTCTAAAAAGCGAATTGACAAAAAATCCATACAAACATCGAATCTGCTAACAAAATTTCACGAGAATCGGTTGAGACATACGAAAGCATTTTTGGCCAAGTTGAACCTTAGACGCTTCGTCGCTCGGTCAATGATTATAATTATTGTTACTAAAACAGTAATAATATTGAGTAGGTAGATATAAAAAAAGTGCTCACAGACCAATAGCTTTGATCACTGAGATAATGGTCTGGTCTGGTTTGGCCTGGACTTGTACGATGAAAATATTATATGTGTACCTACCTATATATAAGTCTTCTTTTTGTTGGCTTTTTGGAACTATAGGAAACCGTGCGTGGAACTATTATTATATTATATATTTTATTATAATTTATTTATAATATCTTTATATTTTTTTCAATAAAGGCACTCTGACCTAGGTTTCTGAAAAAAAAGCTCAAATAGAAAATTAACAATAATAATATTAAAATTATAGTGGTAATAACGGAAAAAAAATTGTAAAAATATACTTGAGCCTGGTTTCGAACTTTCGAACACAGACCTCTAAAACGTAAACCGAACGTTACCACTTACCACCCTTGGTCCACATCGTAATCGACGTCGTCAGTGAATTTATACAGTTGACTTTACTGCCAGTAAATAAACTGAGAATTCTAAAGAATACATAGGTACCTACGATATGTAAGTAATTAATTACCTCACAGTTATCAGTGTGTGTTTACTCACACTGATAACGCAAACTTTCAGGAGCAGCGGGACAACGATATATTTTTAAAATACATAAATTTTTAATTGCTCGTCGCCCGTGTAAGCTGTTAATAAGCGGCTATAGAATTATATTTATATATTAAGACGCCACACGTCAGTTTATTTGCCTTGTACGTAATACGTAAGTATTAAGAAATAAGTACGAATAAAATAATAAAAAAACATAACATACAATCATGCCTTTTCCCGAAGGGGTAGGCATCAGTTTCATAGCAGTTACCATCCACATTTCACCAGTATGTTATTGGTGCCATGTAATAGGGGGCGAGCCTATTGTCTACCTATATATTATAAAATTATACAATAATATTAATCTCGTAATAGTACTAACATTGTTTGCTTTATTAGTTGAACTGCATACGCACAAGCCTGGTAGAGATCCACTTGCGTATGCGCAACAACCTGCGTCGCGCGCAGCAACAGTGCGAAGAAGATATCAGTACACTTCTTCACCAGCTATACGACAAGAATAAGGAGAGCTTGCACGTCTGTAGGAACGAACGGAAGTGTTCCGTGGAGTTAGCTGAAGTTAGTTTTGGCACAAAATAACTAATAAACGTCATAATCGTCATCATTATCATGCCTATGCAGCCGTAGGACGTCTATTAGTACTGGACATAGGCCTCCCCCCTAGATTTCTATCCAGTCTGGTTGTAAGCGTTAAAAGTATATACACGGAATATTTTCGCGGGAAAATGGTAGGTAGTTAGAAAATAGATATTTTATTTATGGTTCGAAGTAAGGTATTTAAGTCTCATTTTACTACATATTAGTGGCAAAATACTAAGATTCTAAAGAGAAAAGAAAAATTGGAAAAGTTTCTTGCTCATGTTATATATAAATCTTATCTCTGTACATTGGTGAACAAAACCCTACCGAGTTTTAAGTCTAGCGCCATCTAGATAACACAAAAAAACAGCGCTAGCACTTTTTTGTGTGCATGTTTGTTCCGTGTTCAGTTTCACGCTAAAACTACTGAACCGATTGGGCTGAAATTCGATGTATAGATAGTTGAGACCCTGGAATAACATAAAAGTACTTTGTATCCCGATATTTCCACGGGAACGAAGACTATGCGGGTGAAACTGCGGGGCGCAGCTAGTTTTATATAAATAAAGTCGTTGGGAAATTGGTGGGCATTTTTTTTTTTTAATATAGACAATGTTGCCATATTGGAACGGTTTCCCTAAAATCTGAGGACCATATTCCACATTGGCGCAGAAATGAATGAGTTTTTTACCTGTCAGTCATCGTTAGTTTTTAAGCTACATTCAAGTAGCTCATAAACAAATGGACATATTTTACTGCGTTTTATTGTATGAAAGCGAGACGGTTTTTTTTGTATTGGGGGTTACCTTTAATTTTACATTTTATAGGTAAACCGCGGCATACAAAACATAAAAGGAAAGATAGCGAACTTCGACACAGAAGTCCCGATGGCGCGCCTGCAAGAGGAAGTTGCCTATTGGGAGAAAAGACTGGACGATTTCAATGAAGTCGCTGATAATCTGATCAAACTTAAGACTGAACAAGATAACGTGATTAAAGAGGAGAACGTTTATAATTCAATGAAGTACCTACGTTATATAGTTATATATCTAATAGGTACAGCGACTTCGTTCCCGTTGACTCTGTAATTTTTTTTTTTTCCTTCTCTTCATCACAATGAAAATCTACCTTACCTATTTGTGCAAAATTTCAGTTCTCCAAAAAAACAAGCTCTTCTAGGTCCAAGGGTTGGCGCTGGGCATTGATGTGTGTGTCAGTCAGTCAGAACTTTGTATTTTATATATAGATTTCCTACTAATTATGGGTACTTACTTAAAAATACAAGTTTCCGAAGCGTCTAACTACTTGTCCGATTATGATGGATTCCGTCAATCGTCTAGTTAAAATGGTGCGAGTATTTATGGGGGTTAATATTCTCGGCTTTTACGATGACTGAAAGATATGAAATAGGTATTTCAAGCCATTTGGCTTGAAATACCTATTTCATATCTTTCAGATCGTGCCTTTCATTCATGCTCCTCCAAGTTTGATACTAGATGGTTTTTGATGCAATTTTCTTCAAGGTGTCACGAACTCTCCGGCGCCAAGTACGAGAGCTGGAAGAATATAGGAGAAAACTTAGCTAATAGGAAGGAGTTTCTAAGGAATGTTATAATCAATGAAGCCAAGGGCTTGTTGACTTTTTTTGCTATTAGAGGTAAACTTGATAATCTCTATATTCTATAAAATTATATTCATCCACTTTTGGACTTACCGAGTAGGCAAGGAACCTATTTTACTCAACGTCGAAATTGTCGAATCTACCTATACCTAGAGGTTCTTCATTATGTTTTAAGCGCAGAAGAAAATTTTAACATTTAAAAACAATCCGATCTCCCCCATTCTCACTTGTCAGAGGTCGGGTCGGGTCGTTGTCCGACATAATCTCTGTTTCTTTGGAGTTTGTCGGTCGACAATAATGTGAACAGCTTCTTTGAAATGTTTATCCACTAATGCATCCAACATTTTGTCGTGCCCGACATCTGGCAAGTGGGAACGAGGGGTTATTTATTTATTTAAGCCTAAAACACACATGGTCGTGTGCGGGTCGGGCGCGTTTCCTTGTATTTGACACCCGACCCGACCCTATAAGTGACCTTTACTCCCAATAATGTATCAGGAACGGACCGTATCTTCTACACGAACGACATCGGACCACATTATGTGGACGAGTACAATCATCAGGTGTATGTTTTCGACTACGGCTTGGCTGTCTACCATATCGATTGGGAGGGGGACTACAAACAAGTGAGATTGATCATTTTGCTATTGTACACCACTATGGAAATCACTCATCCCAACAATATCCTACTAAAATTATAAAAATTTCAATACAATGTAAAAAAACTTGGTAAAAAAATTTTTAACAGGTGAACAAAACGCTGACTCACCTCCAGCGCCATTTAGCGCGGTTTTGATTAGATTGGAGGATGGATGGATGTTTGTTACTCTTTCACGCCAAAACTACTAAACAGATTGGAGCTGATATTTAGTATCTAGGTAGCTTAGACCCTGGAATAACACATAGGGTATAACAATATCGGGAAAAGTTTTTTCCTGATATTCCCACGGGAACGATGTCTACGCGGGTGAAACCGCGGGCCACAGCAAATTATAATATAAATACAAAACTATATCGATTGGGCTGTTCGGCGTTCGGTAGATAGCATAGGCCTTATTCATTTAATTTTTAAAGATATTTTTTCAATTTGTTCCTGGCATCACAGTTTTAGCATAATATGCCAATGCCGTTACCGGAAGTACCCTAAAATTCTTACTATTTAGTTTTCGTTAAGTTATGACAACATTGAAACCGGAAGTGCTGAATTTGAAGTGGAATCAGCACTTATTTAGTGATGATGTAGAATAGAACATAAAACTCTTTTTTGGTATCACAATTAGTACAGAAAACAACAAAAACATTAAAACTGCAGCCTTATCGCTCAGAGCACTATCATACTTTTGTAGATAGATAGATAAACTTTTTATTATTACACTACAAACAAAAAACCTTAAATTTAATATACAATTATAACAAATAATGTAACAATTGGCGGTCTTATCGCTAAGAGCGATCTCTTCCAGACAACCGTGCAGGGAGAGGAGAGTACAGTAAATAACATTTGGTTGTATGTACTCAATATTATTATTTTTCATAATATAAAAAAAAACATCTGTCCAGTTCCCTGACCACCCGTATTTGTTCGACAAAAGCGGTCGATACATCAACCTACACGGCGAGAAGATCTACCAAGCGAACCGTTGCACCAGTCAATACAAACTGCAAGACGGCGACTTACTGAACAAGATCTCTAAAGACTGCGGCCATTCTGAGAGGAATAACACTCAGTGTAGACTACAAGTGGTCGATCCAACTATTAGGGAGATATTACCGGATTTTGAACCGGTTGATATAAGACGTAAGAATGTTTGAATGACCGCGATTCGGACAGTATACGGAAATAATTTATTAACCCTACTAATATTATAAATGCGAAAGTTTGTGAGGATGGATGGATGTTTGTTACTCTTTGACGACAAAACTACTGAACCGATTGAGCTGAAATTCGGTACAGAGATAGTTTAGACCCTGGAATAACATAAAAAGTACTTTTTATTCCGATGTTCCCACGGGAACGAAGACTACGCGGGTGGAACCGCTGGACACAGCTAGCTATGCAATATAAGTTATGCAAGTATTTAGTTCCTTTTTTCCCCATCCGCCAATTGTTTAGTTGTAGTGGTAGGCCTCTTTTGCAGGGACCCGCCTGGGGAAGTACCACACCTTTGCCAGTTATTCATCCACCAAGAAGTAATGTACAAACATTACTGTGTTCCGGTCTGAAGGGAAATGTTACCGGCGAAATTACTGGGCATGACTAGTTTCAACAACTAATATCTCGGGGTGACAGGCGCAGTGCAGTGCCACGCAGAATTTTGAATATTAAACACTGGGTGACACTGTGTCTGATATGGTCAATCATGATGCTTACCATCAGGCACCTGATTTGCTCGTCTTGTTACTCACTATCATAAAAAAAAATCCCGCAATGTCCCAGGCACATTAGACCATGAAACAGTGAAGTATTTGTGGGACAGTTTCGGCGGCTTGTTGCCGGAAGCGTTGTTCGACGTCGGCATGGCTCGGCCCAGGAACCCCATACATTTCCTCGCTCATAAGCTACTCTACCATAAGTTAGTGGAATACTACTTTTGTTCTAATACTACCGAACAGATAATAATACTACGCATAGAATGGACAATGGACACTGTCATCCGGCCACCAATCAGGTCTTCCTCACCCCGCGAGCGAGATTGAGCTCTCCACGAGCCCCGCTTGGCTGGGAAATCACCTCACGCACACTCTTGTGCATCTGTTACATCGTGACTTTTTTATGGGAGTTGAGTCGTGTCCGGGTTGCTAATAAATATTCTCATCATTAACATCTCAGTCGTAGGACGTCTACTGCTGGACATAGGCCTCCCTTATAAATTTCCATCTCCTTACACCCAGCGAGTGCCTGCTCTCTTCATTAGAGACTGTCCAATGGACCTCCTACGGCCCAACGATAAAATTTGCATCAAAATCTGTCCATTCGTTTAGGAGCTACGATGCCATATGTATTGGCATTCTTTATTTTGTTAGGTCAGTGTGATGGGTATAGGTACCTTTAAGGTGGTTGCTCTTCCAAACAAAATGAAATTTGCCAATATGTAGATAGAGATAATAATTTCTTTTTACATATCACTCAATCACAATCACTCAATTTTTTCGTGGTTGGCTCTTAATATGACCTAATATATTTAGTTTAAGAAAACCGTATTTTGTTTTTCTTCATATTTACAACAAAAATTCCACTCAATTGTTTGTTGTCTCTTTTTTCATATTTGGGAAAATTCTTTCTTACTCTTTTACTTTTGTATGGAAGAACGTCTCCCTTAAGTATTACTTCACCTTGTAAAATTTGTATGATCAATATTACAGATACCGTAGAACTAAGACTGAGCTTCGAAATAAAGCGAAAGAGGCAGATTTATTTAGACAGAGCGTATTCAAAGAACGCCAAGAGGTGAGTTTTTGGTCTGTTCCGAATGCAAAGAAAAAACGAGCTTGATGCGCCTCTCAATCTTACAAGATTGAGAGGCGCATCAAGCTCGTTTTTTCAAGGGTACTAAAAGTTATTATTCTGTGGTACTTGTCGAGCGCAGTTCGATGGTTTTTCGCAGAGGACGCTGCTGCCCGTCCTCTGGATCTGTTAACCCTTAGCCGGCCGCCACGACAACTACGGGGAGAGGGTGGAGCGCTATTCTAAAGCCGATAACTCCACGGCAACGCACTGCAACGCATCGTCCCAATATAATAATAATCCAAATTACGTAACGTAATACTTGAACGCCCCCTAAAGTTCAATGACCTTTTTTTTCTGTATTTAGAACAGACTACATTATTTTACTGTCTCGGTGGCGTAGTGGGCGCAAGCTCGACTGCCGATCAGGATGTCCCGCCGTCCTATAGGAACCTGTACTGTTCATTAAAATGATACACCTACCGTTTAATATATTGTTACCCATCGATTTAAAGAAAAGGAGAGATGAGGTGTTGGCTTCTCTAAAATGGAAAGCTCAAATTAGTTCCAATTAGGTCCACGTACGTCAGTAAAGTTATTTGTCTCGTTCGCACTTCGGTCTTAGTTGCGTCTTTCTATCTTTGTTTCAAAATTTTACATGCCAGCTGTTGAGTAAGCGCTGAGAGAACGTACCCTATCTGCCCTTTTCTTTAAGCCGCCTCGCGGCACCTTCAAATCGAACAAATTTAACCAAACCAAATAGTGAAAAAAATTAAGCCCTCTAAAAGTTTCTTGTGCGTTCTTCTTGTAGAGGTATCTTTCCGAACGCACGATAGACTCAGTACTGTTTATCTTCATTGACATGCAAAAGTGTCAGGGTGACCTATTTGAATAAATCTTTTTGAGTTTTGAGTTTGAGTTTAAATCAATGTCGTTACCGTTTATAGAAAGCCAAAGCAGCATCAGTGTCGTGGCGCTCGAAGCAAGTGAAGCGTCGCAAGCCGGAGGAGTCCGACGACGCTCAGGACCGAGCCGTGTACGACGCACAAATAGCACAACAAATGTTCATTGACGCCATTAACTTTCAGGATCAATAGTCACTTCATAGGCCACCACAGACAACTCAACCTAAAAGACGCTAGTTTCATGAATTTTATAGTACTTGATAGCTTTTCACTGTTTGTGAGCTTTCTTTCAAACATTAGTACATGATTATATTCAAAAAGAGCATAATATCCTAAAGTTCACCATATTCAAACGCTGTATACTTAGCAGTTTTTTTTGTTTGATATTGAAATTTTAAAGGGTTGATATAGACGTTTAAATTTGGTGTACTAGGTTTAGTCAATTTTCACTTTTTCTTATTAAATATTATTATAGTTTTTTAAATAAATAAATCTTAAACCTATATGTTTGATACTTTTCCACACGAGCACTAACTAAAAATTAAACTGCATCTACATAAATTATGTTCTTAACATTATTATAATTGACAGTTTTGGATAATAAAGAAGGTAGGTACCTATCTCGATCAAACAAATTTAAAATACTAATTAAATGTACTCGTCATAACACTGTATTTTGTACATATTTTGATTTTGTTTTAGTTATTATACAGCGTAACTAATAATCAGAACTGTACGAATCAAAGGTAGTTAACTAACTCTATTACAATATTGACAGCCTCTCCAGTAACTCTGCTTTCTGTGCTGCAGGGCCCGGGTTCGATCCCCGGCCAGGTCAAACAATTGTGTGCATGAACATGTCTGATCTATGTCTGGGTGTTATAAGCGTATATAAGTATGTATATCAGTCATCCGGTTACCATAGTACAGGCTTCTAGCCTAGTTTGGGACCAGATGACTGTGTGTGGAAGTTGTCCCGTATTATTATTATATTACTAGTAATCTCGTATAAACAGTCTGCATATCATGTACCTATTATATTATTCTTATTCTTAATTAATTTACTTTCACCTTTATAATATTAGTTACATGTAAAATTTAGTTTAAGTTTAGTATGGTAATATATAGCGGATTAATTTACTTATAGGCTAATGTACCAATCTTTTTGGGAATAAAAAAAATAAATATAAAATAAATAAATATGTTCCCTAATTTCGACCATCAAACACACTCAAAAGCCGAAAGACGTCCACTGTTGAACATAGGCCATAGAATGCCATAAACTATTCATATGGGAGAATTTTACCGTAATCACCACGCTTGTTGTGCGGCTTGCTGATCACAGAAGTTGGAATACTTGAAAACGGAGAGCTAAATAGCTATTACTACCATATAAGGATGTGTTAGTATATTATTGTTTTGGTTCACATTCAACGCGTGATCTCCAAAGATAAACAATAAAATAAACATTATTATAAAGGTACATGTATTTATTGATCAAGCGGCTACCTCTAACACACGAGACACGTTTTCAAGACGCCTTTCGCTCGAAAGCAAATTAAATAAAAAAAAAACAACCAGAAAACATATGTATCATGGGATCGGACAAACAAACCGCGGTAATATTTGGTCTAATTTCCAAAAACTAAATTAAAATTAACCTATATAGCACTATTAAACAACTAAATTGTATATTGTACTGCGTTTTCAGGAAAAATAGTGGAAACATTGAAAACTTTCCATATTAACAGAGGTCTTTAATGAGGTTGTAAATTGTAAAGCCATATTTAAATTTGACCGAAAACGGTTACATTTCGACTTTCTACGTAGGTATTGTATACGAGGGATACGCACACATGCATACATTATCGGCTTCACTCACATAATAGTTATACTACACATAGAGGTAATATAACTTTAATAACTTTTACAATGAATGTAAATAGTGGCTTTCACCAGAAAGACAAAGGATATGTATGATACTTAAGAAAACAAATATTTCTCTATAATTAAAAAAAAAAAAGAGAAATACCTTTTGGTAATTGCGTTTAGGACTTGATTGTGTAGAAAATATAAAATCGCACTAATTAATACTTCAAGAAAATATTTTTAAAAAATGTGGGTACTTCGAATATTTGATCATTGTGATAGGCCGAAGATATTTCTTCAGAGAAATATAATTGTAAAGGTGCAAATCAGCGCGCGACATGTCATACGCTTTCGGACGCCGGATGGAAAGAGAACCTTAAACATTTCTAGACCTCGTACAGGTACAAAATTATTTAGCTTTTCCCTTTTTTATTTACAAGATATGAAAGTTTTTAAAATACATTAGTACCTCTAGAATGATATAGAATCTCCTTATTATAACACCACAGACTACATCAGTGAAAACAATTTTTCAATTATTATTAGTGTTTATTTTTTTCTAAGTACGAAGCATTTGAAAGCATACCAAAAATTAACTAATTCCGAAAAATAAAATTTTAAGCAATAATTAAAATTAATACAATGATTTTATGTAATACAAAACGAATTTAGAATATTGTAAAGTATTGTTAATCCCATATTATGTACCATCTACCCAATTTTATAATTCCTACTATAAAAATCATGATAATATATAATATTTTGGATAATGACTATGTAGTTGTAATAATTATATAGAAGATTATTTACAAACAGGGGCCCGATAATGTAACTAACAAAATTCAATGGTATCTCAATGGACTGTTAATTGCACGCCAGTGTCATACTACAGCCGTGTATACACCAGGGGCAGCCTCAGCTCGAGCGACTGTCTCGTTCGAGGCTACTCAAGTGGACACGGAACTTGCAGAATCAAAATGTCATTAATTTTCATGAATTGTCAAGTTAATTTGAAAATTAAAATATTAATTTCACCATTGAATGAAGTTTTTCTATGAGTCCCAGATAGTAAGTTATAATAAACCAGAACTCTTTTATTTACCAATATATTTCTTAGGCTTTTGCAAAACATTAAAAATTAAAGAAACATCAAACTAATTACTACTGGCCATCTTGAACCATAGACAGTCATAGACTACAGAACTGAGACGTCACAAAACAGAGGTGTAAAGATTTAATATTTTTAATTTTATTATTATATCGAATCTCTATATTACACATCTTATTATGACATCCATGAATGGCCAAGTTAACACGAAACTAAAACTACTAAAAATTAAAATATTAAGATGATTTAGTACTCTATACAGGTGTCCACTTTATTTTGAACCTAGGTTACACAAAACGGGATTTGTGCCACATGAACAATTTTCAAGAAAAAGTCCGGAGAAAAATAGGAAATCAGTAGATCTATAACGAGCACCCTGTCATAATCAGTAAATTGCTTTTTACTAGGTCGCAAAAAATAATAAATGTCTACTAGAAAATGTTGTGTTTTCAGTAAATTACATTAATTCAAAACAGACAAAAAGTGATGATAAAATCTCCTCTTCTTATCGCCTAATATAATATGAAAACTTAAGAGGTAAACGTTAACGGATTCAAGCAACCCGTAAGGAAAGGAATGTAGGCGATATAAGGGTAGAATTAAAATTGTACAATTTACTGTTCGACTTTGCTTTAAATTAGTAAAGCTAATGGTAATAGCAGGTCTGCTAGTAACAGCGTGCTCGTTTTAAAACTGCACAAAACATGGAAATCTACATGAAGCATTGTCAATCATAACCTATGACATAGACAACACTTAGTTTCATGTAACTTTTTTTCAAAACGGTTTCAGCGCTAATGCTTGCCAGTCACGCAAAACCAGAGACAACAGTAATAGAATCTATTTTATAGTCAAACTTTAGCCATACTTTATACAAAGCTCTAACGTTACATAGACCGAAGTATTTTATTTTTTATCAAATAAAATTACAATTACATTACTTATATTCTGAGGTTCTATTCTGTAACGTTACCAAGTTTAGGTTTTGTGTTGTCTCACTAGAGTGTATGTGGCAGTGGTGCGTCATTAGGATATGATTTAATAAGACTAACTTTAAACAAAGACAACTTGTCAAAAAATGCTATTGTCAATCGTCCTCAAAACTTCCATCCCATGTGAGATTTATTTTTATATTTATTATATTAATATAATAATAACTTTGTCATTGGCGAAATTGTGGTGATAGCACCCACAAAAGCTACAAACTAATAATATTATATCTTTGTTCAAAAAAATTCCATTGCTACAATACTAACATGATGTTAGCAGTAACATCCTGTCGATACTCCATCGAGACACTATTGAACGTAAAGTTACAGAATCTACCCCCTGTTATGTACAATATAAAGTCAGTGTTGCCGAACACAATTTATTTTTTACACATAATGTAATGGCAATTCCATTCGATTTGTACTATATCGGGCTAATTAACACCGACACTTACACTGCTGATTTTGATTATGGCAATACTAGTGAGTGGCACAAAATGGGGGGTTTACATCTTTGGTCATTAGGGCTGTCGCTCATCACATCATTTTGGACTCTAAAATTTAAATTATAGAACAACGCTGCCATAAACTTTTAATATTTTGAATTTTGAAAAAATGTGACAAGCTTTTTATATCGGTAGGGTTGCCACGATTTTTTTTGACAAACGCAATCGTATCAAATTCTAGAGTTTTTGACATTGATCGAAATTACGAATTTGATAAGATTGATTCGTGCTAACCCTACATACATTAGTATAATTATTTGACTAACGTAATCGTATCGTTTTTAAACCTTTTTGAAAGATAAAAAGCATCATGCGATCGATCACTAAGTCAAAAATCAAGCTTTTCCCACTTTCTCGTTTCACTTTTAGTTTTAACAATAATCATCGTTTCACAAAGATTTATGTACTTTTAATAAATTTTTTCATCAAGAAAAAATCAAATAAGGGTTACCTTAAGTCCTCAGGATGTGTAGCCCGACAACCGTTCACAATAAAGTCCAGAGTCCAGGGTCCAAGGGTCTACAGGGTGTAGTGAATCAGCAATGTAAGTAAAGTGTCCACTCAGGTTCAGTTGGTGAGAGCGTCGGCCATCTCCGCCTGACAGTCGAATGTTTCCGAGCTGTCCGCGTGCTCCGGGTAGAACTCCCTGTAGATTTTATCCAGTAGCGATTGTCTGCAATGAAAGTGTTAACATTTAATATCATTAGCATCATCTCAGGGAAGTTTAGTGTAGTGGTAGGCCTCTTTTGCAAGGCGCCATTACTGTGTTCCAGTCTGAAGTGCAATGTTGTTAGCGAAATTACTGGGCATGACGAGTTTCAACAACTAATATCTCGGAGTGACAGGCGCAGTGCAGTGCCGCGCAGAATTTTGAATATTATATCACACGGTGGCACTGATATGACGCTTACCACCAGGCACCTGATTTGCTAGTCTTGTTACTCACTATCATAAAAAAAGTTTAATATGTATAACGTTCTTTTTGATGATAATAAAGAGTATTCTATTCTAAATGTAGATAGAGATGTATGTACTGACTTGGCAGCGAGCCCCCCGCCGGGCGGCAGGCCGGGGATGTTCTCCTGCACGAGCTCCCGCAGGACACGAGAGAAGTGGCTCGACGACTCCTCGCGCTCCTCGCTGCCCGGGCTCTTCTCGATCAACGCTGGAACACATACACTATTCATCATACATCTCATTTGGATCAGCGTTATGACCTGGAAACGACACATTCTATCCACTGACTAAATGTGACGGTACTCTCCTCTCCCTGCACGGTTGTCTGGAAGAGATCACTTTTATCGATAAATCCTACCTATACCTTGGTATGTATGCTTAGTGTAGAGTTCCATACCTAGATACCGCAAACATGTTAGTGATGTTAGTAAACACAATCTTTTTGTGTAAAATTTTACGGTTTTTGGATTTTTTTGGGCCAAAGGGAAGTACCCTAGAGGTTTTCTTTATCTTTTGATTGCGTTGTCTTAGAAGTTTGATTTTTTTACAGCAGTAAGGAACCGTGGACCTGAGTTTTTGATAAGTTTCAACTTGATACCTCAACGCGTTCCCGAGAAAACGGGTCTTGACAGGACAACAAACTGATTTTAATATATTATATAGTATAGGGTAGAGTTCCTTTTTTCCTATTGAGGTACGGAACTCTAAAAGTATGAATTCTCATTCACCATTCTCTTGTTGAGTTGGCCTGTGGTCGACTGTGGTGTCAGTCCTATTACCGATAAGACTATACCAATAATCGAGGATATAAAATCCACTGAGCTATATTTATTGCAGTATTAATGATGTACCTATATTTACTGTAAAGCGCATTTATTGATGACTATGTTTAATAAATAAACGCTGATTGAATATATCTGACCTTGTTGTAAATTAACTGTTAGATTTAATGTGTGTATGACCAACAATAACATAATACAAAGATTAATGACGTGTCCGCGCGCCCTCCGTCCAGATACGGGTTATTCCACTTTGTTCACCTGGGTGGCGGAGACCTGTTATTCATCCGCCAAGCAGTAATATGCAAACATTACTGTGTTCCGGTTTGAAGGGCAATGTTACCAGCGAAATTACTGGGCATGACGAGGTTCAACCACTCATATCTCAGGGTGACAGGCGCAGAGCAGTGCCGCGCAGAATTTTGAACTTTAATACACTGGATGGCACTGTGTCTTATATGGGCAATCCTGATGCTTATCACCAGGCACCTGATTTGCTCGTCTTGTCACTATCATAAAAAAAAACCTACTTATATAAGAAATATTACGGTCTTTGTAACAAGCTACTTTCAACTAAGTCCCATAAAATATATCAAAACTACACGTGGAGAAAGAAACACGCCATTTTTATTTTATATACTTCGTCAAGACAACTTAACCTAAAGACGACACAAGGGAGAAAATGTTCTCACCAAGGTTTTGCAATGCCACTGCATAACAAGCATAACAAACATCCACACATCCATCATTTCGCGTTTATAATATTACTAGCCCAGCCCAGTGCCCAGCGGTTTCACCCACCTTGTTTGTTACCGCGGGAAATGTGTTATTCCAGGATCTATCTACGAAATTTCAGCTCAAAAGGTTCAGCCCCCCTAGTGTAGCACAGGGATAACTAGTTTCCCCCGTTTTTTCTCTCTTTCGCGCCCGAACAATTCATACCTGCTGTCTCGTTCTAACCCCCTAAAACTTCGTTTTCCCTGCTCGCTGTGCTACCGGGGCAGTAGTTTTAGTTTGAAAACGGATCAAACATACTCACACAAAAAAACAGCTCTAGATGGCGCTGGGGTCGAGTTGGAACACGCTATGTGCTAATTGGTACAAATGTAACTTGTATATTGTACTGAGATTTGAGAAAATTATATGTGGGTCTTTTAGGTTAAGTTGTTTGTGTTCGTCACATAGAGATATCGTCTACATTTTATTTTCCCCCTCGTTGGTGGTGTGATAGGTGTAACTCACGCGAACGGTCGTGCTCTCTATGACTTTGACATGCGTCCTTAACCTTGACCTGGAGAAGGTCATAATGCCTTAAAAGTTTAATGAGCACTAGTTGCCTCGATTTTAATTTTTGTTTAGATTTTATTTTTATTTCTTTTTTTAATATATCGAAAAACAGGACATGCTTCACTTAGCTAGAAAAAATACTAGAAAAAGTAATTAAGACCACCACAGAATAGAAAATAATACTACGTATAGAATGGACACTTTCATCCGCCCACCAATCGGGCCTTCCTCACCTCGCGAGCGAGATTGTACGTAGTTCATTTTTTGTTAGCGCTCGTGCCGTCAACATCTCTGCTGGATATTTGAAAATCATAATCTCCTTTTGTAGCATACAATATTTAGCAATTATCTAATATTTAGAGACTGTAGCATATCGTGAGTCGGAATCAATGGATTTTAAACAAGAAAACACTTGCCCTTGTACGGAACTTATTTTAGAAAATGATAATTGCTAACAAAAACATTTTCGGTGTCAAGTCGCTGTGGACGAGTTGTTATATAACACGGTTAGATAACAACGTTTTGTTACTAACATTTAGCTGTAGACCCGGCTTTATTGCTACATTTTCGGATTTCACGCCTCAACGACATAAAATCACGCCTTTTCCCCGAAGGGGTAGGCAGAGGTGTACCTAGGACTCGGTCCAATTGTAGGTAAATCCACGTTACGCCAGTATGTTATAGGACCCATGTTATAGGGGGCGAGTTTATTGCAATCTACTTGTCTTAGACAGATTCTCTGTCCATTGGTCCTTCGATTAAATGTCCCACATGCCATAGATGCATCAACCGACGTTATAGCACTGATAGTTATATAATAATCTACTACTACGACTCAACAAGATTACTTTTCTATGGCTTCCCTTCTTATACTGGCGTTTACTTTGAGAAAATATCATTTACCGTGTCAATGCAGTGCTGAATGCACGTTTCATTGCTTTAACCCAAATATATAAACTACAATGATTATTTTTTAAATAATTTCAACTTTTTCTTATGAAAGGGTCAGGACTAAAGCAATGAAACTATTGTGATAATTTCAAAAAACTTTAATGCAAGCACACATTAACACAAATAGTCTGTTATGGAAAATAGATTTTTTTAGAGACTACAAATATAATTTAGCTTTATTTTAATATCACATTAAGTACAATTATTAGATTCAATGTACAATAGTATTTTAACATTTTAAAACATTTTTTTGTCTTTTGGATTTATAATATAGAAAACTATCAAAATCACTATCAAATATTGCTTTAACTAAAATTTCGTATGTTTCCATTATACACAGACATAGTATTGACCTATTTTTTTTTTAATGTTACATAACATTTAAAACTTAAACATATAACAACAAAAACACTTTAGTGTAAACAATATTTATCTCAGATACTCTGTCTGAGAAAACAGTACCTTTTGTACAGTCAGTGTCATAAATATCAATAGTCAAAATTTAACATTAAATAAAATATAATGTTTTAGGTACAATTGTATTGATTTAATTTTTTTAAGCATACCAATAACAAAGTAGTCAATGGCCTTAAAATAGAAAATGTAAAACTATTATTGCTTTGACTACCTTAGACAATAAATTTTATGAGTATTTTAAATACTTTACAATAAATATTTTTTTAACAACGACTTTATGACATTATTGACTGCATCTATTTTGTTATAAATTTACTATTTTTATGGCTTTGTACTAACATTAATTACGACTAATATAATAATTACGAATGACCGAGTTTAAATTCCTTATTATCAAATAGAAAAATACTTTTAATTTATAGAAAATTCCCAACATTAAATAGAAAGTTTTCAAGAACACTTCGTGATATATTTGGCTAAAATTGCTAATAATTAGATTAGAAAAGATTTATGGAATAGAAATCTCAATTAATGTATAAATTTTATATTAGATAGTTCAATTAATGTCTAAATTGACAATGGGGATTGGGACACAAATAACGGCACAAACATTGAACACAGATTCGATGAATCAAAAAGCAATCCAACTTAATTCGTGAAGAGAAAAAACCGCACAGAAAAGATAGGTAAAGCGTCTCTTTATATATACACCCAATTATTATGTTACCACACAGTATATCTGTGTTTAAAATAAGTGCCGATAATATTAAATTATTTTTTATATTATTATATATTTTTTAAATTATGAGTCATTGATACGCACGATATAAATATTGATAATTTTACCTTGATTTTATACGTATCTTTACAATGGTATCTAAGATCAGATAATATTATTCATGCACATTGATGAGACTGTCAAGAATTAAATGAGTTTTCGATTTTTTAGTATGAAATTAATGATCTGAAAAATATTTTTGTCAGTGTGATGTTATAGAAGTTGGAATTCGAGAAAATTTATTTTTAATACGTATTTGTTAACATTCTTCCTGTAGTTCTCTACTTCATATAATTTTTTTTTTTGAGTAGCAGAGAAACAAGAAACACTAGTTATATTAGGAAAATATTGCAGCCGATTGTACGTCAGATATTAATTTTAATGATTTTGTACAACCGTTAACGTATACAACGAAATTTGCAAAAAAACGACTACAAATTTGTCTATCAGCTGATCCATTTTGTATGGGAAGACGAAATTTTTTTTGCGAATTTCTTTTACAAGTTGTTCAATTTGACGAGCAGATGCATCAAGTATTACTACGCCTTTTTGGACAAGTTCTTTGTCTTTAGCAATAGGATTGTTAGAGTAAACTTTAAATAATAAACAAAATTATTATAGTACTCATGGTACTATTAAAAAAATTATGGAGCCCCTATAAATGAACGTAAGACACCCACACCTACATTCAAATTACCTAATTATAACTATCAATATTCCGGCCAGATATAACTTAGAACACCATTTTGTTTAATTTAAAAACCGTCTTGGTGGCGTAGTGGTTCGCAGGCCCAGGGTTCCCAGGTATAGCAGTGTAATCGGATTTTTCCATTTAGAATCTTCTCAATGACAGTCTGTAGTCTTAGCCCGGTAGATGGCAATAGGCTCGCTCCCTATAACATGGGACTTATAAAACATGAAAGTGTGAGTGTATCTACGGGTTTGCGACCTGGGCATACCTCTGCCCTTCGGGAAACAGCCGTAAAATGTTATGTTTAATTCAAAGACACTTAAGACAGCTTCAGATCCGGGTGGCTGTCTTCAATACAAGCTATACTTCGAATCTTTTCTTTCATGTCAAAGGTGACAAAAAAGAGCAGACGGTGTGCCTGATGGGTCGCGGTTACCGCCGCCTATGGATACCTGCAACACCAGGGGTATTGCTAGCATGTTGCCGTCCCGACCAACACTCTATTCACTCTACTTTTGAAGAGCCCCATGTTGTAGCTCAACGGGAAGATTGCACGTACCTTTCTTTTTATGTGTTAAACTAAACAGGCGTTTGACCGTAATCTCACCTGCTGGTAAGTGATGATGCGGCCTAAGTTGGAGCACGCTTGTTCAGTAAAAACCTATTCACTCTTGATTTGAACAAACCCACGTTACAGTTTTCGGGAAAATTGACGACGGCAGCGAGTTCCATTGCTTCATTCTCATGACAAATGATGAGGCAAATCGCTTCGTGTGAGCTATTGGTGTATCTACCAAATAGTGGTGACGCTTTGCCGTTTGTCTTGAGGTTCGGTAGGAGAAAGGCGATGGTGGAATCAGCTCATGCAACTCAGTGGCGCATTCTCCGTGATGTATTTTGTAAAATACGCACAGACTGGTAACTGAACGTCGATGTGCAAGACTTTGTAATTAGAACTCTGTTAGTCTCTCATCACCTATATATAGGCTTTCGAGCACGACGTTCAATGGAGTACAAAGCCTCTAGCTGGTATTTGGCCGAGCCAAAAGATGGCAGCAGTACCTACACCATGCAAGTTTGGACTGAGCTTTGTAGAGAGTGAGAAGCTGTCCAGGAGTGAAGTACCGCCTTACTACCTTCCTTCGAATCTTCTAATTCAGTAGTTTAAATTCGAGGCTGCCTCGTGGATACACAGCATACGAATGGTTGTTGCCTAGACATATGCCATTGACACCAAGCCCATAGCTGTATTATGGTAACCATATGTTCCACTTATGGGGAAACACTATCTACTTATGGCAGTGAAACGTTGTCCATTATGGATAAACTAGAGGTAGGTTTTGGTTTTGTGACACCGATTCATTAATTATTTAAGGCCCACTTGCGAGAAAATTAGCGTTAAATATATATTAAATACAAACTGGCCCCGCGGTTACACCCGCGTCGTGGGATTATAGAGATAGAAGTACCTTTTGTACCAGGGTCTCAGCTGACCTACATTTACGTGAAGGAGTTACAAATATCCATTCTCACAAACTTTCGAATTTATAATATTAGTAGGATATAGCATAAACACTTTATGCAGGGTTTGATGGATAAAATGTTGTGTTTTGCTTTCTGTGTTTTTTTCAATGATAGAGTGACGAGACGAGCAAATAAGGTGCCTGATGGTAAGCATCATGATTGCCCATATCAGACACAGTGCCACCCAGTGTTTGAAAATTCTAAATTTTGCGCGGCACTGCACTGCGCCTGTCACCCTGAGATATTACTTGTTGAAACTCGTCATGCCCAGTAATTTCTCTGGTAACATTTCCCTTCAGACCGGAACACAGTAATGTTTGCACATTACTGCTTGGCGGATGAATAACTGGCAAAGGTGTGGTACTTCCCCAGGAGGCCCCCTGCAAGAGCCCTAGAAAAAAACTAACTTCAACAATAACCACTGCTTGATCCGTCCCTACCGGCCAACGGCCGTGCAATGTCATATTTATCTTCTCTGCCCAGACATTGACAGTCGGTTAAGCATTAGTTATAAGTTTAATGATTTATTTTACTCGTGTTAGCTGTTATCATCATCAGCCGAAAGACGTCCACTGCTGAACAAAGGCCTCCCCCATAGAACGCCATAAACTATTAATATGGAGGGATTTTGCCGTAATCACTACGCTTGTTGTGCGGCTTGGTGATCGCAGTAGTTGGAATACTTGGTGCTGGAGAGCGCTGCTGACCACTCGAGGAATATGTCCCTCTGCCGGGTCTCACGGCTCCCACGGGATGAGAAAGGGGTGGCCCTATTATATAGCCGGGAACCACACGGCTAACGGCATGGTTAGCTGTTTTTACACTGATTTAATTAAGTTAGGTTAACGTAATTAACAAATATTATAAATGCTAAAGTAGAGCAAGCGATGATGGATGGATGTTTGTTACTCTTTTACGCCAAAACTACTGAACCGATTGGTTTGAAATTCGTTATGTAGATAGTTAAGACCCTGGAATAACAAATAAAGTACTTTATATCCCGATATTCCCATGGGAACGATTACTACGCGGGTGGAACCGCTGGACGTAGCTAGTAAGGCTATATATATATATACTATCTATTAAAAGTAGATATATACTAAGATAACCGTCTAAACGAATGACGAATGCCTATAGTAACGTGTTATCAAGAATAACTTTCAACCTGGCGTATCTATCAAATCATTTACTCGTTTAATAATGATACACTGTTTTCGAGATTTCATAAAATTACCTTGGAATGTATTTGATCAAGTGTAAACTTTGTTTTGCGCATTTTATAATCGGCGCGCTCTTATACCAATGTTATAACAAAATTTGAATTAATAAAGCATTACGGTAATTCCTGCCGCCTAGTTGTCTTAATTTATCTCTAGGGTTTATGATGGATGCACATAAAATATGTACGCGGGCTGGGAGTTGTATTCTACACACACAGCGAGCGCGTGTCAGCCGCTTTTCCTTGTCGTGCGCGCGGCTCGACACGCGCCAGCGTCTTGTGTGTGTAGACCTTAAGTCACGTCTCAACAGTCTATTGGGACCATTTATTGTTTGGTATTAGATATCGTACTAGAAGAAATAAATTGTGAAGGCATACGTATGTATGCATAGTGTAGGGTTCCCATACCTAGATACTTGAACAAAACGCTTCCAATCCCGAAAACAATCCGCCTACAGAACATACAGCTCCATCTTAGTACCATTAGTTCCTTGCGCAAAGTATGGAAATATGCAGTAAAATGGCCATAACTTTTGATTGTGTTAACTTAGAAGTATGATTTTTTGCAGCCACAAGGAACCGCAGATCTGGGTAGTGATTTAAATTGATACCTCCACGCGACCCGGTTAAAAAGTGTCTTGACAGACGGACTGACAGAAAGACAGACTGACGTACAACAAAGTGATCCTATAAAGGTTCCTTTTTAGGTATGGAACCCTAAAATTTGTTTAAAAAAACATCCAGACATTATGTAGGGGGGCAGTCGTTAGGTCATGAAGGAGTCTTAGCGAACTAACATTTGGGTTCGTCACACAACCCAATATAATAAAATAACTCGACTGCCTCGGTAGCGAAGTGGGCGCAAACTCGACTGCCGATCATGAGGTCCCGGGCTTAAACCCCAGGTCAGATAAAGTGTTAATCGATTTTTCCATTAGGTAATATCTCTATGACAGCCTGGAGTCTGGAACTGTGCCCGGTAGATGTCAATAGGTTTGTTCCCTATTGCATGGGACCAATAACATACTGGCGAAATGTGGGTGTACCTACAATGGGACTGAGTCCTGGGTACACCTCTGCCTACCCTTCGGGAAAAAGGCGTGATTGCATGGAACTCAAGTAGTGTAATTTGCTAACCCGTTACAGCATACCATCCAATAATTGTTATTAACCTAAGGGAATTTTTTTTTGCTACTTTAAGTAGATGTTACTAAAATAATGTCTTTATGACTTTATAACACTATAAAAAAAAATCTAATAAAATTAATTGAACTTCGATTTGACTAATTCTTAAGCTAATGAGTAAGATCCAATACATATTTTGATTGTATCACAATAATTGTCAGCTCAACTTTTAGTCAAACTGCCACAAATATAAACAATCATTTTAAAACATCAAAATATTCTACTTATGTTAAAATATCTCGTTTTGTAATTCTTTAAAAAAAAGTTTGTCCTAAATTTTTAGACCTAAAAGCGACCACAGATTTGGCGAAAAACATTTTGATATCAACCTGAAACCCCTGTATACTTTTCAATTAACGAATTGCTGATGGGATCTTTAAATAACTATCATTTCCATATATATATTCAAAGTTAACATTAAAGTCAACTTAAAGTAAGTTATATTCAATTAAACTTTTTGAAATTCTGTTGTACCTACTTATGTAGAATATATGCAGCTTTGATTCTATCAATCATTAATGAATATAGTAGAGATATATATAAAACCCGGTTATCAGAAAGATACACAGGTTCACAGCTACGTTAGCAGCAATCCTTATACGTGTAACTTCGGCGCAAGACAAGATGCAACTGACTTAACTCAAGCCAATTAGCTTGACTTGAAGCCACGCAAAGCAGGGTAAAACGCATCTACCTCACTATATATAAAAGATCATTGGATAAAACTTGTAAGTCAATTTTAAAGTCAATAAGTATTTTAACAACAATGCATCAAATCCAGTGACCACCAATTATAAATCTGGATATTTTAAAGATCCTTTCAGCAATTGACAATATATTTAAGATCTACGCAACACCATCAGTCTGCCTATCATTAGAGACCGTGGATATTGTTTCAGTGCGCGTGTTATAAGCTACGTCGGTCTGTCGTCTAGGTTTGTATGAACAAGCATGCAATAATGAATAATAGCAACCTGTGAGCCTTTGCCTGAGAGTCTCGTCGAGCTCGCGGTCGGCCTTCTGGGCTTCCGGGCTGGGCTTCGGCGCCCCTGGGAACGTCACCAGCACGATGCTCATATTGTCTTTGCTTCCCTGTAACAAATGCTAGGTTATTGAATCTGTATCAAGGAAATATGATATTAGTTAACTTTTTATTTCCTTCTAGCATAATATTATGCTGAAGGCACTCCTTTTGCCTTCACACAGAACAGAACAGATAACTCTTTATTTGTATCACAATTAATACAGAAAAATAACAAAAATCAACAAATTAAAACTGGAGAATGTGTAACAATTGGCGTCCTTATCGCTCAGAGCGATCTCTCCCAGATAATGTGTAAAAATACAAGTATATTATAATATGCTTTTACTTTTCATGCTTTCTTTATTGTATTACATAGATATTGGTTTAGTTTTGTTATATTTTGGAAGCAATAAACATTTTTCTTATTTAATTACTATATAGTATTGTACTTCTGCCTAACTATAGGTATAACTAGCTGTGTCCCGCGGTTTCACCCGCGTATACATCGTTCCCGTGGAAATATCGGAAAAAAAAATCCCTGTGTTATTCCAGGGTCTAAGCTACCTATATACCAAATTTAAGCCCAATCTGTTCAGTAGTTTTGGCGTGAAAGGGTACAAACATCCAATCATTCATCAATCTAACCAAAACCGCTCTAGATGGCGCTGGAGGTGAGATAAAACTCGCAAGCGTTTTTTGTTCACCTGTTAAAAACGTAAGCTTTTTACATTGTACTCAAATTTGAGATTTATAATATTAATAGGATGTGTAATTGATTGAATTTGGCGTTACTTTTCGGAACTCCATTGTAAACTCCTGGAACAAGAATATATAGTTTTTAGTTCCGATTTTTAGTGTCAGAAACAACATGCCCAGTGCACCGCCCTCCCGCCTGCAAAATTGCATGCAAAGAGGAAATGTTATTATTAGGTATTATTATTGTTAGTGACATCATTCATATATCGACACGTGTTTCGCGTCTACACGACGCATCATCAGGAAATAGACTCTGACCCCGCTGTAAGGGCGACAAATGTTAGTACGACGCCGCTCCTCGAGATGTTACCTCGCTGAACGCTGGAACCAGAGTTCGGAACTAAAAACTAAATAATCTTGTTCCTGGAGTTTGCAATAGGATGTGCATTCATAAAACATTGCCTGTTTCCTGTATTTGATCATTATATTCTATCTGTTCAGACCAATACACCGTATTCATAATGAACATCACAATCAATTTAACATTGAAACACATAAATAAAATGTGTCATTAGCATTATTTCAACCCCAGAACACTAACTTGTTGATGCGATCGGCAACTTGACAATTCGTTTGGCTGATGAGTGATCAACAAGTTGCCCTAATTTAGGCTGTTTTTTTCTTGTTCAGGGTATTTTCTTTATCTAACCATGTTACTGGTAACCCTATTTTTGCAGTAACTGGAGAATTTATGGGTAATTGGAAATTAATCACTATATATTATGAAATCCTAAATGACTCACTCACTGACATGCAACGCAGAGTCAAACCACTGATCCTAGAGACTTGACACTTGGAATGTAAGTTGTTTTCGTTGTCTAGACGTGTGCTAAGAAAGGATTTTTGAAAATTCATATTCTAAGGGGTCAAAAAAGGGCGTCAAAGTTTTGGTATAAAACTCCCATATTTCATAATTGCGAGCGAGTAAAGCCGGTGTTCTTACACTAGTATAATATATTATGTATACACTGGCCTTGTTCCTGTTCTGGTAAGCAGAGACTATTTCTCTCTACTTGCTATGATCCTGACATAATATAACTCGCTTCTTGTACTTTCATAAAATCCTACTAATATTTTGTAATGTACAAATAATCATGTGAAAAAGTTATGTTTGTAACAGGTAAACAAAACGCTAGGGTGTTCTAACTCGACGCCAGCGCCATCTAGCGCTGTTTTTTGTGTGTGTATGTTTGTTGCCTTATCATGATAAAACTAGTCAACCGATTGAGCTGATGTGGTATGTATATAGTTCATAGGGTACATTTTATTCCGATATTCCCACGGGAACTAAGACTATGCGGTTGAAACCGCGGATGGCAGCATATATGCTCTTTGATTGTGCGTATTTTTGCACATTGTTGCATTATTTATAACTTTGACTTAAGATTTACTTATTTGAAGAGATTGATGGTGCAGTAAGCCAATTCTCTATCAGTTTTGGACAATATGAAGATTTTTTTTATTCAATCTGGAAGACACTTTAGCGAGTCAATGAAGTATGTAATTAATGTACCGTGCATTCAGAAAGACACCTCTACAAGAAGAATACTCAAAAAACTTGTAGAGTTTAATTTTTTCTACCAATGCTGAACTTTCTGAACTTTTGGCTGCCTCGGTGGCGTAGAGGGCGCATGCTCGACTGCCAATCTAGAGGTCCCGGGTTCGATCCCCAGGTCAGGCAGTGTTATATATTGGAATTTTCCATTAGGAATTATCTCAATAACTGCCTGGAGTCTGGAACTGTGCCCGGTAGATGGCAATAGGCTCGCCCCCTATTACATGGGACCAATAACATACTGGCGAAATGTGGGTGTATCTACTATGGGACTGAGTCCTGGATACACCTCTGCCTACCCCTTCGAGAAAAAGGCGTGAATGTATGTTGTTATGTATGTTGAACTTTCAATGCTTCAGACTTGATAATATATATTTTAAGTGTGCTCATTTCTTGTGCTGTGTGTTTTATGACTAAAGCAACAATGAAATGATGTAATATATGAAATGAGCTAATAAGTAGTGACTACGGTGTTATTTTAGTTAGTTTATTACAACATCTTACTACATTTCTAAGCAGTTATTTTGTATCATCATCATCATCTCAGCCGTTGGTGATCCACAACTGACTGAACATAGGCCGCCCCCATAAAGGGGGGGTTTTATATCCATATAGATATAGAGTTTAAGACACTTGGGAATAACTCAAAGGGGTTTTTTTATCTCTATATTCCTATGGGAACGAAGACTACCCGGGCGGAACCGTGGAGTACAGCTAGTATTTAATATGAAGCAAAGTTTAGAAGTAAGGCACTTACTTTGTACAAACAGGTATCAATGACCTGGTTGGTGATAGCCACCAGATCATCAGTCAGCTGGAGCAGTGAGTGCACATATGCACACAAGCCCTCGTTGCTCATCACGTCCCACACTCCATCACAGGCCAGCACCAGGAACTCATCCTCTGCCTCGCAGCGCTCGTGGACAGATACTTCTGGCTCCGGGGAGACTAGTTGCTCGCATGGGCCACGATCCCATACCTATTAATTATTCACTTTAATCATTTGTTAGGCAAAGTGCCTTTATCATAAAAATAATAAACAATTCTACAACTGGAGCAGCCTGTCATCCGTGACTGTGCCTAGTAGATGGCAATAGGCTTAAATAATATTAAATGGGACCAATAACATATTGGCTTAATGTGGGTGTACCTACTATGAGACTGAGTCCTGGGTACCTTCACCTTTGGGAAAGAGGAGTGATGGTATCTTAATTCTACAACTAACTACTTTCTACCCTAATGTAATGTAAAGTGCACTCCTTTTCCGCACTTAAGACTCTATACCTGGTCCGTTGTACGTTTCTACCCTAAGTACACTATCACCAGTATTCAAGATCAATACTCTGATGGCCTGAACGCATATGACCGGTAAATGCAATTGAAATTATTAATTGATTGGAATTTGGCATTACTTTTCGAAACTTCATTGTAGAATTCTGAAACAAGAATCTTTAGTTTTTAGTTCCGATTTTAATGTCAAAAATTGAAATGATTGCCTGCCATACGAATGCAGTGAGGAATCCTTTACTTAGCACAGTACCTTACATAAGTATTGTTATTGAATACGAATGTTATAGAACACTTTAAAAACCCATATGGCAGACATCTTAGCCTATAGAAAATTGCAAGTTCTCTAAACCATTACCAGATGGTATCAGATTGTTTAAGCATTATTCTGAATTTCTGGTAATTGTAAGAAATCCATCATACTAACACAATAAATGCAGTCTCTCAATGTGTGTGTTTGCTACCTCTTCACGACAAAACTACTACACTGATTGGGCTGAATTTAGTATAAAGTGTAAATGCAATTTTGGTATGCATAATAATAATGTTATCCCACTTACCACTAATTTAGTTTGTCTGTAGGTATATGTTTGCTGCTTTTTTATGTCTAAAATCACTGAACCAATAGGGCTGTGAGGTTAGACCCCAGGGTCTAACCTCAGTAAAGTTAGTCACTAAGGGGACCTCAGTGTCATTCGGAAACACTTTTCAATGGTGAATGGATGGGCAGAGCTAGTTTATTAAAAACTACTGATTGTCTTAGTTTTACTCACTGAAATGTATGTGATTTCTTATTATAGGGTCTAAGCTACACATGTTATAACAAACAGAACAATTAGTTCAGTAGTTTTGTCATGAAGTAGTAACACAACACACTTAAAGAAACAATGGCATTTACATAAATTATGTGGGAAGTAGGATGAAATCATTATTGTTTTGACTTTGACCAATATTTTGCAGCAGTTTTGAGACTGATAGTAGTGTTAGTAAAAACATGCTATTGTTAATGTCTTCTCCATAGATATTTCAATATTTTAACTTGTCTATATGGTCTTGTCTGTTTATATGGTAAAGGACTCTAATTAGGAATTTCATGCCTATAGGTAGAGAATGGTTGCAATCACCTTTTTGTATTCATAATCGCCGAGCGCGCGCGAAACCGCCAGACTGCCGTTGACGCGCTGTATCATGACCGACCCTCCCGCCTGCACGATACGAGACTTCTCCGACGGCAGCTCGGGCTTGTGGTCTCTCGTCGCAAATATAGGCATGCCGTTCCGCGCGAGCACCGCGCGCGAGTCCCCGCAATTAGCTATATATATCTGTTTGGGCGACACGAACGCACACACCGCCGTCGACCCAGACTTCTCCTCGCCGTTCGACAGCTCCGGCAACTCCCGCATCTTCTTGTCGAGGTCCAGAAACCCGACGCGAATAGCTTCTGTTATGTCCTCCCGCCCGAACTCATCCGTCTGCAGAATACAGTCCAGCAGGTTCTTCGCGCAGTGCGCCGACACCCGCGCCCCGGCGTGCCCGTCGAACACTGCAAAGTACGACCAATCCGACAGAGTCCCGTTGAGAGTCAGCTGCGCGCGGTGGGCGTCCTCCATCTCCACGCGCCAACCTTGCATCGACGCCACGCCATAGCGAAGACCGTTCCCTTCCCCGTTCTCGTTGTATTTCTTAGTCTCGGGCTTATTCAAAAATGCCCCCATTCTGTGTCCTATCTTACTTTAACGTTAATCGCACATAATTTCCACACCATCAGGCACTCAAACTCACGTCGCGGCCGATAACGTAAAAGGAGAGCATCACTGGAAGATACGATCTCACGTCAGACGGCGGTTACGGGGACTCGTCCGCTGTGGAATCTCGACGCGTGGACTTTGCTGTTTCAGAAGCTCTTACGTAGGTTAATTAATTACGCGATGGTGTTGCGTAGATCTAGATGACAAATCGTGCTCTTGGGAATAAAACGAAAAAGCAACTCAAAAAGAATGAATGGCGGACATAAATAGTATTTGTCTATGGTTATAGGTATAGGGTTTTGATTTTTTACTTTTGATGAATGGATAGGGATGAGATTATTTTTATAATCGCATGTCCATAGAATGTAGGTACCTACTTTGTGAATAGAGAATAATGTGATCGTATGCACCAAACAATAACAACTTTAATGTGTGTATTCATTTTAAAGCAATGGATTTTAAATTTAAATTCAAAAATAGCTGACACAGGGCATCTAAAATAATTTGATCAAGCAAACTTATAATAACATCTTGATCGATTTTGTGCTAATTCATGCCTAATAGTCATTGATTTAAACAAATTATTGTACCTTTTCTATAAAACAATGCTTTATTGTACTTAGTACTTATTTTTTATGAATAAATGAAAATTACAAATAAATTACGTATTTTATTAAAAGCCTTTATTTTTTTCATTCTAATTGTCTATGGTATAAGAAACGTGCGAACGAAAAAGGTTTTGGTGAATTCGTTGTTATTGTCATATTTTATTTAACTGTCAAAGTCATAAATGTCAATTTGTCAATATAATAGTGAGTGAAGTAAAATTTTGTTTTGTTGGTCTCTCTATCCACGGCGACATTGGCAAATTTGTGCCCGCACAAGCCATTAAAAAATAAGAAGAAGAAAATTTTGTTTGGAGGTTATGATGGAAAACAATAACATTTTACCGAAAATTAATAATTAGGATTATATATAAATACACGAAGCAGACTTCATTTTCTTTAATTAATAACGTGCAGTTAATATCAAATTAATGACTTAACGCAACAGTAATCACTAATATAGACATAACCTCTTCCACTCAATTAAACCTATTTTAATAGCATTTTCATGTGTTTTATATAATAAAAACCGGACATTATGTACAGATACGTGTTATTCAAACGGTAAGTTGATGTTTCATTCATAAATAAATAAACTTAAAAAAAAAAAGATTTTATTACTAGATAAATAATTCGCAGGTTACCATTACAAATAATAAGAACAGAATGCGTTCCTCATGCCGTTAAAAAGTCTGCTCCTAATATCAGCTACCATTGGGCCAGACAACTCTCTGTGTCAATAGTTCAATGCAAGAAAAGAAAATCGGATGAGGAGAAGGTATGTAACTAATTCAATAGAGATAACTTTCACACCTTCATTATATAGGCGATTTCTTTCAACCAATTCGTAGCAAAAACCACTATTTTAGTTCCTACTCAATTCCTGCTTCTTTATTATATGAGTATGGTCGATGTCCCACTTAAGTAGTGGGACCCACAGAACACAGTTCAAGGCTACCCTTATGTCCAATTATTAATGATGATCACATCCATCGAAACTTCTTCATCATTCTGCACATAAATAAATGATATGGAAAATTTTATTTTAGTATTTTTGGTATGAAATGTGAAGAAGTAACAAACATCTACACAAACTTTCTAATAGCTCGCACAATACTTTATAAACCCTCGGAAGTTAGCCATTATGGCTGCAAATTGCTCACATCTGTAATATGAGTACTGCTAACTTCTGCGAGTTCATAATGTTTTGTGAGACTTGCTACTCCAGAGCTAATTGGTTCAGTCAGCTAAGAAAGTTAACACATAGGGTTGTGTGAAACACTTTCTTAAGTTGGGTCCAGATTATGCACAGCAAACCCTGAATCATTGCTACAATGGCAGTCACACCAATTGCCGCGCACATTCTGGATAGGGTCGTCACTCAAACTGTTCTAACTGCTGCATGTGGCAAACCCGTCCACAACGTTCGAAGGTTTGCCGCCTGCTGCACATAGTTTAGACCCATCTTTAGATGACTGATGATACAGTATTCGTGGGGTCATACACTGTCTGAATCACCTGTTATCTGCTATTTAAGCTATTTAAAAATTCAATATTTGAATTTTTAAATACTTACAATTTAACCACATAATATACGACATGTTAACATCGAAGTAAATAAATAAATAGTTATTGTTTTCAGTTGGTACAGCCAAGCCACGGTAGATCAGCCATCAGATATTCACCTAAAGCAAAGGGTGAAGTGGTGGGCATATGGAGGAATATGTCTGTAGCAGATATTGCCCAGGTGCTGGACAAAGATGTAGGTGTGTACTTTAAATTTAATTCTTAAGCATTAATAGTTGGAGAATTATACATATAACATACAATCACGCCTTTTTCCCGAAGGGGTAAGCAGAGGACATTTCGCCAGTATTTTATTGGTCCCATGTTATAGAGCTTATTGCCAAACCCCCGTTTCTCCATACAATCGCACGCGCGTAACGACCTACTACTACAACATAGAAAACATTTGTGCATATGTATGGGCATTACTGCTTTGTTGACCGTCGCTTCTTTGTGTGCCTGGGTATAGTTCATACATCCCAAAAATTGCATTTCCAAAAACACATGTGTTGCTAGTTTGGGTGTTAGTAAAGTGGCAAAAGTAATAGCAGACAATAAAAACAATACAAAATCAATGTAACCAAACCAAACAATAAATCTAATCTGAAGATAAAAGTACACTCAACTTTTATGTGTTACTCTTGTAGAGAGATATGCATTATAGATTTATCATTAGATTCGCTGACGTACAAAAGAGCTTTTTAAAGCCTATTTGAATACCAATTGATTAAGTTTGAAAATGAAAAATGAACATTTTATTTATTATACATAAAGCACCGTTACAAATTGCGATTGACTGTGGCCCTCACACTAGACGTGAGTCTGTGTCGCGAGGGCCAAAATGACGAAGTTATACAATAACATTTGATTAGTGCTTAGTTGACTATATACACTTTATACTGAAAGAAAAACTATAAGTTACACGCAATATAACTTACGCCATATTAAAAAAGTAATAATTTTATGACATACTAGCGACCCGCCCCGGCTTCGCACGGGTAGCAGAAGTAGGTATAGTGAACGTTTAACAGGAGTAAATTCGTGATACATTGTATTTTAATAGATATAACCCTAATGGTTTACGCAGCGCACGCAAATTAATGACTATTTCTGTTACTATGACCAAACCTTAGCACACGTATAAATTTATCGTGGGCTATTTTGAAGATATTAGTAAATACTACAAACCCCTAGTACATTACTTTAATCTACCACCAATAGTTTCCACACCGCATGAAAAATAATCACTGCTACGATTATTGTGACTAAACTAAAAAAGATGGATATAATCTATGTATACTGTTTTGGAGGTATTGATAAGTACTACAAACCCTTAGTACAATACTTTACTCTACCACCAATAGTTTTCACACCGCATGAAAAATAAACACTGCTACGATTATTGTGACTAAACTAAAAAAGATGGATATAATCTATCTATACTGTTTTGTAGGTATTGATAAGTACTACAAACCCCTAGTACATTACTTTACTCTACCACCAATAGTTTTCACACCGCATGAAAAATAATCACTTTTTCGATTATTGTGACTAAACCAAAAAAGATGGATATAATCTATCTATACTGTTTTGTAGGTATTGATAAGTACTACCAACCCCTGGTACATTACTTTACTCTACCACCAATAGTTTTCACACCGCATGAAAAATAATCACATTTTCGATTATTGTGACTAAACCAAAAAAGATGGATATAATCTATGTATACTGTTTTGTAGGTATTGATAAGTACTACAAACCCCTAGTACATTACTTTACTCTACCACCAATAGTTTTCACACCGCATGAAAAATAGTCACTTTTTCGATTATTGTGACTAAACCAAAATAGATGGATGAAATATCCGTGGACTATTTTGTAGATATTAGTAAGTACTACAAACCTCTAGTACATTATTTTATTCTACCATCAATAGATTTCACAGCGTACGCAAATTAATGAATATATGTGACACCTTGGTTCACAATATTGCACTTTTCTTACGGATCCCTAATATTTTTCAAAATCTCATATAGCCTATGTCACTCACACTGAATTAAGCTATCCATAAGTGAAAGAATTTTTTAAATCAGTCCAGTAGTTTCGGAGCCTATTTGTTACAAACAAAAAAACAAAGATTCTCTCTTTATAATATTAGTATAGATAAAGATCAAACCTAACTTAGGTTTGAAGATAAATAATTATCGCTCACCAGAAAATCATGGTTTTCACTGACATATGAACATCATTTCATTTAGTTAACTGTTAGTTTATTATAAGACATTTTTTGCCTGGTGCACAAGTTGTTATTAAACCTAGTTTAGGCTATGTTAGTATTAGGTGTATTTACAATTTTTGTTTTTTTCTCTCTTGGTGGTATCCGCGATCAGTTTCAAACTATAACCGGATTTGTTGTGATTGCTGTTGTTGATTGAGGCTCGGACTCATTAGTTCCTGTTCCTCCCTGTAGTAGGCCATCAAGAATGTGGGCTCTCTTTAACCGTTTGGTGGCATTCGAGTTATTTGTGAGTGCTCTAGTAAGAGGGTTCGGATGCGACCTGAGGCGATTGCAGTAGCTACTGCCTAGTTTGATTATTTCCTCATCCACTGAGAGGTTTTATTTGCAATTTAAAATAATTATGATGAAAATAGAAGATATTAATAGGTAGATATTATTCTGATATTTCATTTAATTCCGCAGAGCACATACAAAAAACCCTCACATTTGCGGATAAGACGTCAGACACAATTTACAAAGAGAACACTGTGATACACAACCCCCAGATCATCAGGGACGTTGTGAAGCTCTGTGGGTTTAGGTTTAAACTTGTGCCCAGGCCTGACCAGGAGATTACTGAAGAAGAGGTTGGTTATATTTTATGCTTTCTTTTCAATTTGCAGGTGTATCTTTAATTGTTGTGTGTTCTTCTTGTAGAGGTATATTTCCGAACGCAAAGTAGATTCATTACTAGCAATTGATATTATTTATTGATGTTTAAAAAGTCTTTTTAAGACTTATATAAATAAATGTTCTTTCTTTGAGTTTGAGAATTTTAATTGTATACAAGGAAAAATCCACTATCTACTCAACATAGGAATGTACCTGTTGTCGCTAATTGTTACTAGTTTAAATTTTATTTTTATGTATTGTGATGTCAATAAAGTGTTTTTTTTTATGATAGTGAGTGAAAAGACAAGCAAATCAGATGCCTCCAGATGCCTCAAAATTCTGCGCCGCACTGCACTGCGTCTGTCACCCTGAGATATTAGTTGTTAAAAATCGTCATGCCCAGTCATAATGGGCAATCATGATGCTTACCATCAGACACTTGATTTGCTCATCTTGTGACTCACTATCATAAATAAATAAATAATAAAACTTGGCTGCAAATCCATGGGAATTCACTCAAAATTCATTAGAGCCGCGACGCAGTCCCGGCGCCTCCAGCCCCGGCCGCGGCGCTGCGCCCCCGCCCTCCTGTTGTCTGTGTGATGGGTCACGTGGACCACGGGAAGACTACCTTGCTGGACGCCTTGAGAGACACGTCTGTCGTCGACCAGGAGTTCGGTGGGATCACACAGCATATTGGAGCTTTTGAAGGTACGGTCAAGTTTTAAACGAAACAATACATTGTTTCTTGATTTTTCTTCTTGAGTAACCGTAAGATCGTAATAACTGTTACTTTATAAATTAATCTAGTGAGATTATAATCTGTCGATTGATTGTGAACGGACACTAACATTTACAAATCTAACGTTTACATTTTCGTATGTTTATAAACTGAACATGTCCAGTCGTGAAATTGTGATTTGTGTGTGACGAAACGCGTGCGCGCGCGCTGATTGGTCGAAACGAATCCTTCGTTTTGCACCCGTTCCCGCGCCGCCAATGTTCTCTTGACAAGTAGAGCATAAATTTTAATCTGTATAATATGATCTGTGTCGGGGTGTTACAAGCTTAAATAAGTATGTATATCAGTCATCTGGTTACCATAGTACAGGCTTCTAGCCTAGTTTGGGACCAGATGACCGTGTGTGGAAGTTGTCCCATATTATGATTATTTTTCCAGTTAAATTACCATCCGGAGATAAAGTAACGTTCCTGGACACACCGGGCCACGCGGCCTTCACAGCGATGCGGTCGCGCGGAGCTCTCGCCACAGATATAGTGGCGCTAGTTGTGGCTGCAGACGACGGCGTGTGTCCACAGACTGTGGAGAGCATACGGATGGCTACACATGCCGACGGTAATTCATATATTGCCAACGTTAGTCTTCAATAAAGAACGAGTCAATCAAGTTTCTTGTGCGTTCTTTTTGTAGAGGTATCTTTCCGAACGCGCGGTATTCATTACTATTTATCTTCATCGATAGTGGTAGACTTCATCGATAGTGGTAGTATATAGTTCGTTTTGTGTTTCCACTCGCCACATGGCCACGTTGTCTAAAATAAATTGTTGTTTCAGTTCCAATCCTGGTGGTGGTGAACAAGATCGACAAGCCAGGTGTGAACATTGTAGGTACGCCTCTATTTTATATATTATATTTGTAATAAAAATCAATGACTGACTGACTGACTGACTGACTGACTGACTTACACATTCAGAGCGGTCAAACACTACGTCCGAAACGAATCCGATCCGAATCCTTGAAAATACTGTTAAAAAAGGGCTTCAAAGTTTTGGTATAAAGCTCCCATATTTCGTAATTGCTAGCGGGCAAAGCCGCTGGGCTCACACTGGTAACACGATGACTACGCGGATGAAACCGCGGGCCTCAGCTGGTCTATTATAAATGTGGACGTCCCCCCAGGAGCGCACGTTCCGTTCCCTGGCGCAGCACGGCGTGGTGGTGGAGGCCCTCGGGGGGCCCACGCAGGCCGTGCTAGTGTCGGCGCTGCGACGCACAGGGCTCGACTCCTTGGTGGAGGCGCTCAGTATCCAGGCGCAGATGATGGAGCTGAGGGCGCCCCGAGACGGACTCGTGGAGGGAGTCGTTATTGAAGCTCAGATGGATCCTAAGACTGGGTGAGCTCATCGTTACATATGTTGAGCACACTATTTATAACTATGATGAATATAAGACTGCCTCGGTGGCGTAGAGGGCGCATGCTCGACTGCCAATCAAGAGGTCCCGGGTTCGATCCCCAGGTCAGGCAAAGTGATAAATATTGGATTTTTCCATTAGGAATTATCTCAGTAACTGCCTGGAGTCTGGAACTGTGCCCGGTAGATGGCAATAGGCTCGCCCCCTATTACATGGGACCAATAACATACTGGCGAAATGTGGGTGTATCTACTATGGGACTGAGTCCTGGGTACACCTCTGCCTACCCCTTCGGGAAAAAAGGCGTGAATGTATGTTATGTTTATGTTTATGAATATTTAAACATACGAGGGGAGGTCAAAAAGTTCGCGGAATGAAAGGGAAGGGGGGTGAATTTAAACATGAAATTATTATTCCTTTTCAATATATTCTCTATTAACCCTAATACACTTTCAGACCTTTCAAATAATTTGTTTATACCTTCGAAAAAAAATAATTTGTCAAGGCCTTCAAAACAAGCAGATATTGCCGACTTCACTTCATCGTCATCCGTAAATTTCTTTCCACGAAGCTCTTTTTTCATGTTTGGGAACAAATAATAATCACAAGGGGCCAAATCTGGACTATAGGGAGGGTGGTTTAAAGTTTCGAAGCCGCACTTGTGTAAGGCAGCCATCGCAACATGACTCTTGTGAACGGGTGCGTTGTCGTGCAAAAGGAGCACACCTCGAGACCATTTTTCCTTCTCTTTTCTTTAATTGCTACTTTGAATTTTTCCAGTAGTGTAGCGTAGTACTTCCCCGTGATATTGACACCTTTATCTTTATAATCGATCAATAAAATCCCCTTGGAATCCCAAAAATCCGTAGCCATAATCTTTCCGGCCGATTGTGACACCTTAAACTTCTTGGGCGGTGCTGCGCCTTTTTTGTGCCACTGCATTGACTCCTGCTTCGACTCAGGTTCATAGTGATGAACCCAAGTTTCATCTCCAGTCACAATTCGGTTCAGAAATTCATCCCTGTTTTCACTACACAGCTCCAAAAACTCGCGCGAACACTCGACCTTAGACATGCCAAGATGGTCATGGAGAATATTCAAAATGGTCGTAGATGATACTCCAGTCATCTCTGCGATTTGTTTCTTCTTTAGGCGTGCATCTTCTAGAACAAGTTTTTCAACTTTTTCAACAAAGTCTGAGGACGTTGCTTCAATTGGCCGACCTGAGCGCTGATCGTCTTCAATTGAGTCTCTGCCTTGCTTGAAAAGACTATGCCACTTGTAAATCATTGTTTTTCCAGGGCAGGAGTCCCCGTAAACTGATGACATTTCTTCCATAATGTTCTGAGGTGTTTTTCCTTGCTTAGTGAGAAACTTAATCACGGCACGATACTCAATTTTCTCCATAGTTGATATTTTCTACCCGATTGACTTGTTTATCCAGCGATATCTCAAAGATTTATTAACCGATTGTGCTGAAACTTAGTATTTATAATTGTATTGAGTCAACAAGTAGCGACAGGTAAAAATAACTACCCCCTTCCCTCTCTAAACCCTCCATTCCCCGAACTTTTTGACCTCCCCTCGTATAATGTTTAAATAAGTATTTCTTATGAATAATTTTATATTGTTAATGATTCTTAAAATTGACATTAGATTAGATTAGATTACTCTTTATTGTGACCATTTTCATAAAATTACACAGTAGGTACAACATAATAACTTAAAAACAAAGCTATAACTAACAAGTGTTTGGTCAACAAAGGGCAGCCTTATCGCTTTAAGCGATCTCTTCCTGGCAGTCTTTGGACGGAAAATTATTATACATATTTATTTATTCTATACATAATTAGGGTTATACTTATATGAATGACATTTTACAAATACTTGGATAATTTAATGAATTTGAATTATTATTTCTATTATTGTCATTAATTTATTTTATACATTATGTATTAACCTGCCGAGAATATTAACAATATTATTATTATTAATAATAACTATACCTACCTATAGAAATTACAAATAGAAATTGACGTGTTACTGAAAATTATTATATGGCAATAGGCTCGCCCTATATTACATGGAACCAATAACATACTGGCGAAATGTGGGTGTACCTACTATGGGACTGAGTTCTGGGACCTCTGGACTCTTCGGGAAAAAGGCGTAATTGTTATGTTACTTTTTGCCGATATTCTGACGGGAACGATATCTAGTCGGGTGAAACCGCGGGGCACAGGTAGTATGTGTATAATTATTATTATTTATAGATACAGTGTACAACTTCATACTCTGCTAATTAAGTTAAATGAAGAATATAAAGTTAGTTGGCAAGAATCTAGAAGAGAGGGTAGGACGGCCGAGCGGTATATAAGCAGGCGGATGCCAGCGCTCGGACTCTGTTTGCCTTCGGCTGTCGTCGAGTGAACATCACCTGATATCTTTTCATTATACTTTTGCTGTCGAATCTCTGCCCGAATAACTGTCGGATCTATTTTTAATTTGGTTCGATTTTATTTAATTAGAAACTGTTATTATTTTTATTTAATTTATTACAGTTTGCGAAACATAAATAAATAATACAGAATATATTTATGTACAGAAAGCAAGCCACAGTGTTGGTACAGAGAGGCACGTTGCGGCGCGGGTGCGTGCTCGTCGCTGGACATGGATGGGGGAAGGTACTTATTACTTCATCTTCATCATCAGCCGGGAGACGTCCACTTCTGAACACAGACCTCCCCCATAGAACGCCATAAGCTATTCATATGGAAACATTTAGCCTAGATCACAGAACAGATAATAATACTACGTATACTCAATCTCAATCACCTCACGCACACTTGCGCGTGTACAAAACTCTATGTGCGCTGTCTGTGTAGTCTTCTTATGCCCGGTTCCTATATCCAACGGAGCGTCATTGTATAAGAGCTACGACTCGTTTTCACCTACCAATAACGGGTAGTTTCATAGTGTTTCACAAAGTTTTTACCTCTCCTACCAGCAACGAACAACAACCCGTTCACAGATAACCGATGGTTCTTTTTGCGTTTCGTTATTGCATAAAAATTCGATTTGTGGATTTTCAATACGGTGTTTTCATAAAATAATAATACGTTATAATTTAAATAAAATGAATATAAAACCATATTTAATAATTTTTTGCTGTATTTTGAACTTTGATATTAGATTAATATTTTATAATAATTTTTTATTATGGTATATTTGCCATTTGCTTATAATTGTTTCGGTGAAACGAAACGCCAGCGCTATCTTATGGCGCGCGCACCATTTGGCGCCACATTTATGAAAAAATTAAAATGTGATAATAATATTTTGTTAATTCTCAAGAAAAAAATGATAAAGTCTAATTATGATAAGTTAAGAGCGTAAAGCGAAAATATATAAGTATTCCAGGCCATCGACGTTATAGTACATTAATGTCATTTTTCCATAGGCAAAATGGGAAGATGGGCTACTAGAAGTGCAATTACGCAATTTACCTGTCGAAAATTAATAATAAGAAGGCGGCGAAGAATTTTTATAAATTAGACAGTTACAGAAGAAAATAAAGAAAATACCTTATTACTTATCGTATATAAACTAAACAGTGCTTGAGTGTCAAGTGTATAAAAATAAATATAAAGTATTGTAAAGCCACAAGTGTTTATCTTCTACCTTAGTAAATTTTAGATTACAATTAAAACTAAGCGTATATAATCCTATTACCCAGTATGCAATTCAGGCCCGTTTTATTCTTATTCGTAGGTATGCTTATTACTTATTTCAAGTACCTCTTGCTCAGAAAATGTATCTTGCCGAAATCAGTTGAAATAATTATTTTAATAAAATATATCATAATTTATCATTCACTCTTTGCTTGTAAATTCTATTAGGTTGCGTAATTATTTACGTTCATATCGATCGTTAAATGTAGTAGTAGATAAAATATCATAATTAATTTCTTGATCACATTCTTAAGTAGACATTTATTATGTTAACTAGAAAACATACACTCACGCCTTTTTTCCCGAAGGGGTAGGCAGAGGTGTCCAGGACTCAGTCCCATAGAAAATACACCCACATTTCGCCAGTATGTTATTGGTCCCATGTAATAGGGGGCGAGCCTATTGCCATCTACCGGGCACAGTTCCAGACTCCAGGCAGTTATTGAGATAATTCCTAATGGAAAAATCCAATATTTAACATTGCCTGACCTGGGGATCGAACCCGGGACCTCTTGACATGTATTATTTTTATGTTTTAAATTCTAAAGAATCCGTCGGTTCAACAAAACCGACCAAAATCGACCGGTAGACAAGTTTGATACGGATAGTAAGTTTGACAGATTGAAAAAAGTTATGAAACACCACAGAGTGACATTTCCATACATAGCTGATACGGAGCGTTAAAGGTAACCTTCCATCCGTTAGTAACGAACTGTTGGTAGTTCAACCTACGAGACATTTGTTATAGAAACGGTTTGCACTTACGCCTGGTAGCATATTTAACTGTCCGTAGGTAAAACGAACCGTTTCATGTTTATAGGAACCGGGCATTATTAGTCGTGACTTCATGACTGAGGGACGTGATTATGGTTCGTCAACACCCTTGTCACCATCTCCTTCCAGACATTCCTATCCTGCGCCATCTGTATAGATGCTTGCAGGGTGACCCCCGTAGCGTCCTGCGTCGTGTATGTCCATCTTGTAGGAGAGCGCCCTCTGCCTCTCTTACCCTCAACACAGCCAGTGATGATCAGTCTTTCCAGGCTATCTGGGTCTCTCCTGACTGTGTGTCCAAAGAATTTTAGGACCCTCTGCCTACAGATTGTTGAGAGCCGTGCTTTTATCTGTCGTCTGTCTGTGTTGTCTGTGTGGTAGGTAGTTATATGATGAGATTCAACAACTCATATCTCAGGGTGACAGGCGCAGTGCAGTGCCGCGCAGAATTTTGAATTTTAAAACACTGTGTCTGATATGGGCAATCATGATGCTTACCATCAGGCACCTGATTAGCTCGTCTTGTCGCTCATTATCATAAAAAAAAATATCTGTATCGTCAAGTCGGGCGCCCCGGCTACTCACTTCAGTGCAGTGTCCCCGCCATTGCGCGCGGCTGATTGTATGGAGTGAGGGGGTCCGGTCGTATTGTATAACGATGGAGATGTATCCAGGTGCGCGTGCTGGTGTCGGCGGAAGGAGTCCCGCTGCAGGCGGCCCCCCCCGCCACCCCCGCGTGCGTGCGGGGGTGGCGGGAGCTGCCGGCCGCCGGGGACACTGTGCTCGAACTCACTTCCGAGGTAATATTACACTCTCCACTGTTCAGGATCCCTCAATATCAAATATCAAGTATATTATAATACTAACTGTGCCCCGTGGTTTCGCCCGCGTTGTTATCGTTCCCGTGGGAATGTCGGGAAAAAAGTACCGCATGTGTTATTCCAGTGTCTAAGCTACCTGCATACAAAATTTCAGCCTAATCGGTTCAGTAGTTTTGGCGTGAAAGAGTAAAAAACATCTATCCATCCATCCTCACAAACTTTCGCATTTATAATATAAGTAAGATATTGTTGTATTTGATGTCAAATTCTCAGATCTGTAGTCCCTTGTGGCTGTATAAAATCATAATCTAAGTTAACACAATCAAAAGTTATGGCCATTTTTCTTTATTTGATTTATTTATTCTTAAATGGAAAGATCATGAAAGATTCGTTAGAAAACTTTAATAGTTTTTTTTTATTCGCTTTAATTACAAAGTTATATCAAATTAAAAAATCATTTTTAATTCAATACCGACAACACGAAGATAGTACCCGAACGAGCTCGTGACCTGTAGTGACGTCATAATGTTATATAGTACCATACATAACTATAACATTACTACGTCACAAAAATGGCGATCAATCGTGGCGCGTTCGTAATCAAGTGACTTATAATAGAATTTTATCAGTTTTGAATCACTTATAATTAATTTTAAAAAAAATTTTTAAAATTATTTTTGATTCAGATACATAAATTTTCATTAAACTTTCGAAATAAATTTAAAAATACGATTTTTTTTCAATTACTCAATTCTATCTTTAGAAAGACATCCTTAACTATTACTAAACCTTTTTATAACACTTTCTTTAGTAAAGTAATGAATATTTATTTAAGAAACGCGCACACGAAGTAATAAAATGGCGTCACAACCAACGTATGAAAGAGAAACAAGCGGCAGACTTGGAAGTAATCACCGCCAAGGAAGCGGAACACCAACAACAGTACAAAGCTAAACTAGCTCGCAAGAGGGCGCTGGGCCGGTTCAAGGTGAGACCGGATGGACCCAGGGAGAAGATGATACAGGATGACAACTTCCCCACGCTTAATGTTATTGTTAAAGGTATTTTACTTGATTTTATGTGTATTTTACTTAAGTTTTGGGGTATTATGCTTAATTTTAAGTGTATTTTACTTAAGTTTTGGCGTATTACGCTTAATTTTAAGTGTATATTACTTAATGTTAAGGGCAGAATTCATGGGGGCAGACCGTAATATACCATTTTACTTAATGTTTAGTCTTATTTTTCTTAATGTTAAGCAAAATACCCTAAGTATTATGCTTAATTTTAAGTGTGTTTTACTTTTTTATGTATTTTAGAATAGACAAGATAATACTCTATTGTATACCAAATTAAAATATGTTACAAGAAAATACAAAAATGTAATTTACTTAATGTGAGGGGTATCTTACTTAATTATAAGTGTATTTTACTTAATTTTAACGGCAATATAAAGCTAAGTAAGCTCGCAAGAGGGCGCTGGGACGGTTCAAGATGAGACCGGACGGATGATAACTTCCATAGGCTTATTGTTGTCTTTAAAGGTATTTTATAATTAATCTTATTATTAAGTACATTATACAACATGTTGCAAATAGGTGTAGGAATAGTTGAGACTACGTACAAGTCAATCTTAAAAAAAAACAGTTGTGAGATTTCCACGAAAAAAATTTCGACTCCAACCCATTCAAAATCCCACAGTAACCAATCCAAAATGATTATGTATTACGTGAATGTATCCGCAGGTGACGTGGACGGGTCCGTGGAGGCCATCCTGGACATCCTGGAGACCTACGACGAGCACCACCGCGTCAGACTAGATCTGGTGCACTTTGGTGTGGGGCCTGTCACGCCTAATGATATAGAGGTAGATATAGATAGATAGATTTTTTTTATGGTAGTGTGTAACAAGACGAGCAAATCAGGTGCCTGATGGTAAGCATCATGATTGCCCATATCAGACACAGTGCCACCCAGTGTTTTAAAATTCAAAATTCTGCACGGCACTGCACTGCGCCTGTCACCCTGAGATATGAGTTGTTGAATCTCATCATGCCCAGTAATTTCGCTGGTAACATTGCCCTTCATACCGGAACACAGTAATGTTTGCACATTACTGCTTGGCGGATGAATAACTGGCAAAGGTGTGGTACTTCCCCAGGCGGCAAAGAGGCCTACCACTACAAAAAAGATAGATAGATAAACACTTTCTTGGTACACCACAAAAAACAATCCTTAAAATTAAAAATACGTCATAACAAATAGTGTAACAATTGGCGGTCTTATCGCTAAAAGGGATCTCTTCCAGACAACCGCAATGCCAGCCTGGAATACTCCTCAGTTTTGGTATGAAGCTACAAGTAACTGGTCGCTTCGTCTCATACCTACTTCCTAACTAAAATGAGGGTATATCGCATAGCATTTGGCTGCTTAATTTTTAGTATGTATTTTTCAGGATATAATTTAGTTGGTACGTTCTTAAAACACGATACCTTTATTTTTACTCGAAAGAAAAAGATCATGAATATATCTCCAAAAAATGTTTAAAAGATTGCAAATAGATATGAAAATGTCGGTCAATCATTCTGATTTTTTGTAAAATATTTCTAGAAATAGTATAGGTATATAGGTAGGTACTAGTTGGTGAATGTGCTATTTGTTTCAAATTACCTAAATTGAACAAATTTGCAAAAAAATATTTTTTTGACGTTTTCGAACATTTTTGTGTGCATTTTCGTGTAAACAATTTGTAATTAGCTCTTCACGGGCCCTTAAGGTGTCGGGTATACTGGTGACCTTTGGAATTTATCAATTCCGAAGCCTGACGCTATATCAGTACCTACTATTTATTATTATGTGGCTATACTCGCGACGATTAGTTCCTGGTCATAATTGCGAGCAAAAAGCCTACGCGGAAGAATACTTTTTACGCGACACTTTTATGATAAACCCAAGGTCAAACCATGTCCTTGGGTTTTCATAAAGTGTCGCGTTCGTTTTTTATAAAATTTGAGATCGTTGTTTTTATAGTTTTATAGTAACACCTTTTTCTTGATCTTTCATTTGCTATCAGTAGCAGAATAATAAAGTTATAAATATAAATAATATTTGCATCAACTAAAAAGTAGTTTTCCACGTATGCTCGTTGCTCGCAAATATAATCAGGCACTAATCGTTGGTCGCGAGTATAGCCACAGAATAATAAATAGTACTAGTATAGCGTCAGGCGTTGTTGCAGGCCCGTGCCCGCTCGCCTTGATACATTTCCAAGGTCTCCTGTAAACCCGTCACCTTATATAGATTTTTTGTATGTTCCTATTCCAGATAGCGGAACCGTTCAAAGCAATAATCTACGCGTTCAACGTGGAGTGTCCCGCGCCGCTCTCTGTCGAGGCCAAGAACAAAGGCATACCTGTGAAACATTACAACGTTATCTACAGAATAGTTGACGATGTGAAGACCGAGATCAACGCTAGGATACCTAAGAGGCAGGAGGAGGAGTTTGTTGGTGAGCTCTTATACAATCACGCCTTTTCCCGGAGGGGTAAGCAGAGGTGTAGTACCCAGGACTAGGACCCGTAGCAGGCACGTTTCGCCAGTATGTTATTGGTCCCATATTATAGGTGGTGATCCTATTGTCATCTACCGGACACAGATCCAGACTCCAATATTTAACACTGCCTGACCTGGGGTTCGAATCCGAGATAATCGGTAGTCGAACTTGCGCCCACTACGCTGTCTTAACTATCTAAATACCGAATTTCAGCTCTATCGATTCAGTAGTTTTGGCGTGAAAGAGTAACAAACATCAGTCCATCCTCACAAACTTTCGCGTTTATAATATTAGTAGGTTAGGCTTCAGCCTAGTTTGCAATCAAACGACCGTATGGTTTTAGTGAAACAATATTGTCCAGGTGAAGCGAATGTACTGCAGCAGTTCTTGGTGTCGGAGGGTAAGAAGAAGGTCCCGGTCGCGGGCAGCCGCTGTGTGAAAGGCTCGCTCCTGAGGAACGCACTCTACAGGCTGGTTAGAGGACAGGATGTTGTTCATGAAGGTATATAACAATGATCTTTTACATCTCTCATATTCGGTAAGTAGGTCCTTATTACCCCCAAATGGGGCTTGTAAGTGACCAATTAGCGCTCTAGGGTAATAATGTAGCTAGAAAAGCCCTAGGGCGGTAAGTAATTAAAAAAAAACTTCACTCTTTCAAAAAGTTTGCGTACATCTAACCATCATACTGGCAATAGACATCATGCATTCAGGCCAATGACAAAAGAGGTCGCTTCGCTATTCCTTGTCTTCGTATGAGTATAATAGTCATCAATTTTAAATATCGAACTACGAAGCTCAATTTCGTTCTTGAAAAAAATAATTTAAAAAAGAGATGAAAAAAGGCGGGAATAGAAAACTTTTACTTTAAAATGTTTTATTCTTGTAATGCCGGTGTTTTTCTACTTACCTCACAATCGAGATGTAAAGCAGAGTAGTTAGCTCGGGTGTAAGCATCAATTGCACCCTCGAAGTATAGGCGCCCTCGCTGCGCTCGTGCGCCTAAATATCTCGGGCTGCAATTGATGCCTTACAGCCCTTGGCTACTAATCTACTATTATTTAAGCCTTCGGTGGAGGCAGATACCTGCAACACCAGGAGTATTATTGCCAGCATGTTGCCGACCCGACCAACACTGTATTCGCACTCCTATTGAAGAGCCCCATGTATTTTTTTTTTTTATGATAATGAGTGACAAGACGAGCAAATCAGGTGCCTGATGGTAAGCATCATGATTGCTCATATTAGATACAGTGATGTTGTAGCTCAATGGTCTTGTCAAGTCTCCGCGCGCGCTCTTACTTATTCATCATCATCATCTCAGCCATAGGCCTCCCCCCTAGGATTTCCATCTAGTCCGGTTGTAAGCGGCTTGTCTCCAGCATGTTCCTGTCGTCCTTATCAGATCGTCTGTCCATCTTGTGGGTGGACATCCTACGCTACGCTTGCCGGTCCGTGGTCTCGTGCTATGTGCCGCCCATTGCCACTTCAACTTGCTAATCCGCTGCGCTATGTCGGTAACTTTCGTTCGTCTACGGATCTCCTCATTTCTAATACGATCACGCAGAGAAATTGCGAGTATAGCCCTCTCCATAGCTCTTTACATTATTTTGAGTCTACTGATGAGGCCCACAGTCAGAGACCACGTTTTAGAGCCGTATTTCATCACTGGTAACACACGCTGGTCGAAGACCTTCGATTTGAGGCATTGAGGTAGTATCTAAACTATCTACATATCATATTATGCCAGTAAAGTAAGGAAGTGTTATGGTTTTGTATTCATAACATAACATAACATACATTCACGCCTTTTTCCCGAAGGGGTAGGCAGAGGTGTACCCAGGACTCAGTCCCATAGTAGATACACCCACATTTCGCCAGTACGTCATTGGTCCCATGCAATAGGGGGCGAGCCCATTGCCATCTACCGGGCACAGTTCCAGACTCCAGGCAGTTATTGAGACAATTCCTAATGGAAAAATCCAATATTTAAACCACTTGCCTGACCTGGGGATCGAACCCGGGACCTCTTGATTGGCAGTCGAGCATGCGCCCTCTACGCCACCGAGGCAGTGCAGTTTTGTATTCAATTGTGTATATATTTTTTTTTATAATAATATTAATAATATGTGTTAAATGTATATTGTACTGTCAATAAAATGATTTTTTATCTTTATCTTATCTTTATATTTCAGTCCATTCAGTTCTCCATCCATCCATCCATCCATCCTTACGAACTTTTGCATTTATTATATTAATAAGATAGGATTTTCCAGTTTCAGCTTTTTGTTCAGTATTCAGCGAAATTCTAAAAATCATCAATATACAACCCACAGGTAAATTAGCATCAATGAAGCATCTAAAAGACGAAGTGACGTCAATAAAGCGCGACATGGAGTGTGGACTGCGGTTCGAAGACACCTCCGTGGAGGTGAAGCCGGGGGACACTATAGTCTGTTACAAGATGGTCGACGCGAGCGACACTACCGCGTGGGACCCCGGCTTCTAGGACTGTTCTAATAAATGTTCTATGTAGTTATTGTGTCGTTTTATTGTCCGGAATGCTAATGCCGTAAGTATACTAATAAGTTAATAAGAGAGAGCATGAGAAAGGATTGCAAGTTTCTCGAAAATAGTTTTTGTTGCTTTCCATACCAATTTACTGATAAGTCGTGATCTTTTTTCGCGAATCTAGCATTTTTTTTACGACGCTTCAGGTTAGCTGAAGCGTCGTAGGAAAAAAAATAGATGTCCTAACAGGAAACGCGACCTCTGAGCAATTTACACAATCCTTTGCAAAATTTACCAAATCGATATCTTGTATTCCCCTGTTTCATCGAAATATAGAAAACCTATTTGATACATCTATATCATATTTTGAAGACGAAAGTAAACTATTTCCCTATCATTTTAATTTCTTTTTTAAAACTTCTCATTTTTCTGTACTGAAAGTCCAATCACGCGAGTAAAACTGGGATCAGACTATATAGATAGGTACATATAATGGGTTATTAATATTCGGAGGAAACATGGGAATACAAAACATCGATTTGGTAATTTTATTATATGGTTGTGTCAAATTAGCGCATTCGCTTTTAAGTATAACACCTATTTTTTTCTAAAACAGTTCTCTATTCGTAATAAACATAAAAAATGTAATCTCAATTGCCAAGGAAATTATCACAAGAAATAAAAAACAGAGCTTATAAAGAGAATCCTCTATTTGAATGATCTCGATAGCTTGTTAACTTGTCTCACTAGTTTATAAACAGCAACATAAGATAGGTACGCATTTACTTTTCTCTTAAAATATTTAAGCAGAGTAAATAAATTAATTCTGGCGTTGATACCGTCATCGTCTTCCGCAGCCCACTACATCCCACTGCTGGGCATAGGGCTCCTTCATATCATGCCACTTGACCCTGCCCTGAGTAAGGCGTACCGGCCACTTTGATACCGTAAAATAGGTATAACTTTTATAATCATTTTCGATAAATCCAAGCTAAAAATGAATTAAAATATTTTGAAAGAATTGTTCTGGTGTTCTGGTTGGTTCGGGCACTTTTATATTTTATAATGTATAGAGAATTCAGAATGGCAGTCGTCAACCGTATAACTTGACAGAAAAGTCTAGAAACGGAACTAATTAAAGTGTAAGTGTTGTATCCATTTTTTATTACTGTTGAAAAATAAAGTGGCTGCCCCATTATTGCCTACACTTTTCTGTCAACCATAGGCCTCCTATATATAGGACCTGTAGTCCTATGACAATAAACACGAAAATTAAAGTTCACATCATTTTATAACTTGGCATGCAGTATAAAAATGAACTAAATATATTCCTTGTAAATCTCACGCTTTTTGCTTAGAAATTAGCGCCGTGTCGCCAAACTGTATAGGACGAACGCTAGTATTTATATTTTCTTTGCGACGCAATCTCTTCTGCAGTGCTCTATCAGTTTATTTTCTTCAATTATCAACGCCTCACAAATTGTTCAAATGCTAAGATTAAAATGTTACAAATAAAGGCACAACCTATTATTATATTAAATTAATCAACAGGAACAGGACAATAATATATTGTAATGTTTAGTAATTAAGCTGCCACGTACTACAGCAAACATAACAATCACGCCTTTTTACAGAAGGGGTAGGCAGAGGTTTACTATAATACTAGTAATAATCCTACTAGTATTTCATAATAATCCGAAACAAACTTAAGGCGCCTGTACCCATCAACTTTTATTTCGTTCGCACAATTTACAACATTCAAGAAAAAAAATCACCACATACGAATTTCCAAAGAACAAACGTAGCATTTATTTGTTAATCTTTAGATTACTTTTTTCATTTGTTTTTTTGGATTAGACTTTTTATTTGACTCTAACTCTACATTTCTCTACATTTTTTTGAATGGAACGTTCAATAACGCGAGTAAAACTGCGATTTTTGGAAGTTCCCTAAGAAAAACCAAGAGTTTTTAAGCAAAATTAAAATGACATTGACATAGGTTGCTTTGCTATAAAAATCAGGATATAAATTTATAGAATGGGCTTATTATATTCGGAGGAAACAAGGGAATACAAAACATCGATTTGGTAAATTTTTCATTGGATTGTGTCGAATTCCTAGAAGGCCATGTACGCTCTTAAGTAGACACCGCACGCTACCCGCCCCAATCTCGAACGCAGTATAGCGCCTAACCCACTGAATAGGGCATATAAAGTTCCCTATTCAGTGGCCTAACCAGACCCCCGTTAGCCCCCGTCACCTCATACATCACAGACGCCATAAGTTTGCCTCAGATTGCACTAATCTGCAAAAAAAAAACAAGAATATTTTCTTAACATCAATTTTTCAATATTCATGATGCAAAAAGTCATAGTAGCTTGCAGAGTACTGATTTCGAAGGAATATAGATACATAGTTATACCATACAAAAAGTTACCTATGTACCTATAAACTATAATATTTTTCATACAAATTAAATATATTATAAAATGTCTGAGTGTTGACCTAATTTACTTTATAGGCTCCTTTTTATAGGCACACCCGATTGCCTAAAAAAGAGGGTCAAGAGTTTGTAACAATCTTAACATTATATCGATAAAATTCTGTTGGGTTTTTAAGTTTTAAGTCAACACCTTAAAATATAAAGGCAGTTCTATAAAATTCCTTCTGAGCGATTCATTTTCGTTCAAACAAAACATCAAATATTTATAAGATAACATTCATATGGCCAAATCATTTACACATTTGATTTAAAGGTGAATTCTCATAAGCAGACACGTGTTTTAGACGACGTTCACAATTCGGTCCGGACACTCACAATTTAGCATCGAAATAAACGTGAACGCTATACACATAAATAATAATGACTAAAATATTTTAAGAAAATATTTAGGCAATACCTTTTGAAATCCACTGCTAAATAATTCTTATACATTAAATTATGGATTGCATTGTAACATTTTCTCAGTCCTTGCCAGCATTTATTAATGCAAGGTGTCGCAAAACGCTGTAGTAATACTTAAAGAGCGTACGCGGCCTTCTAGGAATTTGACACAATCTTATGAAAAATTTACCAAATCGATGATTTGTATTCCTCTGTTTCCTCCAAATATAATAAACCCATTCTATAAATGTATATCCTGATATTTACATAATGAAGTAACCTATCTCCCAGTCATTTTATTTTTTCTTTTAAGCCCTTGGTTTCTTCATTCCAAAAATCCCAGATTTACTCGCGTAATTGGACGTTCCCTACAAAAATATGTAGGGTTTCTAAACAAAAATAAAACGATAGGGACATACATTACTTCATTTTTAAAATAACAAGATAAAATATATCAAATAGGTTTACTGTATTCGGAGGAAACAGGGGAATACAAAACATCGATTTAGTAAATGTTCCATAGGATTGTGTCAAACTGCTAAGAGGTCCTCTTTCCCGTTAAGGAGCCCGTCTACCTATCATTCTACTAACTCTAAAATATCCCTTCAATTTTAGGTATGTATTTCATTATTGTCATAAATATTTTATACTAGCTGTGGCTTACGGCTTCACTCCCGTTCTCTTCGTTCCCGTAGCAATATTGGATTAAAGTGCTATTCTAGGGTCTAAGCTACACACACCAAATTTCAGCTGAATTTAGCGTGAAAATGGAAAAAACATACACACAGAAAAACAGCGCTAGATGGCGCTGGAGTCGAGTAAGAACACGCTAGCATATAATACCTGTAGGTACTACTACAAACGTAACTTTTCTACATTGTACTAAGATTTGAGATTTATAATATTGTGTATGCTATGATTATGAATTATATTTAATATAATAATACTATTCAGGTAAGTACTAAATAAATAAACTTATATTCACAGAAAGGAAAAGAAATTGATCTGGATCTTTATCACTTTGGGGAAGTAGAATTATTTTAGCTCTTTTCGTAACTACTTTATATTTAAATTCTTATATTTTTTTGTGGGTAGATCAAACAATTTAAGTATCACTACATCTTTTTGCACACCAGGTATATTAGCAACCGTGAAAAAAGCTCAAATAGTATAATATTAAAATCGTTTATTACGTACGGAAAAATGTTGAACTATAATAATATTGACCTATTACAATATATCGGACGTAGTGAGCTAAAAGGACTCAACTCACATTACGAACGAAAATTAACTGTGTACACAGGCTAACTATCGAATGCTGGCGCGTACAAAGCATTCACCATATAGGTACCTTATGAAATATAGCTTGATCCGCGACAGGTGAACAAAAATGTATTTTTTGGTCAGATTTTCTTAAATTAGGTGCTTAAATAAATGGTATCATATTAGGTAGTTTATAATTAAAATACTCTCTTAGAATTTAATTTACGGAAATATAGCCAAAATTTTTTTTTGTTCAGCTGTCACGTATATTATATTAAAGGTACATAATAGTCTGTTAATAAGTGCACATGACGACGTATTGTGATCAACGAACGCATCGTGAATATATCTCTTTCTTGTAATTTTCTGAAGTCTTCGATCAATGAAGATAGATATTGTTATTGTTTTCTTTGTTACTAATTGAAACTGCGTAAATAAAACTCGTAATTGAAATTTGCACTCTAACAGAATTGATTACTACTCTAGTCAAACTTGTCAAACTCGTTTGATCAACCCCCATTTAGCCTATCCTAACTGTCGTAGTTTCTGGTGGCCAAGATTCCTATAAGGCCCCCGACATGGCCTAAAGACTATTCCCTACATAACTTTAAACGGATAAGCGTAAGTATACCTACCGTGAACGCTCCAGCTTATATTAACCGAACTGTAGAAACACGTTTTAAATCTGTCATATTGTGAGTTGGAGCCTTTTCGTAACATCGTCCTAAATGATAAATTCACTAAATATAATACATATAGCTAAACTATAGCTAAATAACAATTTTTATGAAGTCTCACGTAATTGATCTCAACATGTCTTTGACGCGGTCATTTCAACGATATAAAGGAAATAACACATAAATAAATATTAATTAAAATGATACGCACAGCGACTCTAAAACCAGTACGATGCGTTTAGCATTTCTGTAATTTTCTATCTGCTATAAGCTGATAGCAGATCTACAATAAAATTGTAACAATCGCAATTCATCTAAAGGTTGTACATATATCGTAACGTATCCCTATATTATACTTAATATTACTTATTTATATAAAATAAAAATATATGAAAATCTTAACAGATATGAGTGAATCAATCAACGCTCAGTTTTGAACCCTTGAAAACCTAGAAAGCTGAAATTTTATATGTAAGTAGTTGTAGTTGTTTCATGATGTTGCAGACAAGGAATAAAAAACGGCGGGACAGATGCATTACATTAGAAAATCTATGGCGACGCTTCCGAGCGCGCGCAATGATCAACAATTTACTTTTAGAAAACGTTAATCCAAAAATGGCAGAATTGCTATGCAAATTGCGAGTATATTTTAACTGCTTCATCTGCTATCCAGTTCCTACTACAGAGATAGCTTCTTGAGGCTGATTGCAAATATAAATAAATACCAAAAATTTGCTATCGGCATAATTTAATTTGCATATCTCCCGTTTTAGCAGAATTGCTAAATGCAACATGCTGGTTTTAGATCCGCAGTTATGTTGCGTGAAGCGATCAAATCGCCTAGAACTATGCTATATTTACAGGAGTGAGCGAGAAATGTCCCCTTACATTATTAAATGTACAATTGTCTATAAATGTACATAAAATCTCGTACTTATCGCTAGAAGTCCATCGTATATCGTATTACACAGAAACACTAGAAATGCTTATCGGAACTTTGCCTACTGCTGGAGCTTTTATCTTGAAAACTGTAGAGATATAACTAAATTGGTCTATAGCGTCCTATCTATGATTTTGACTTCACGTAGGTATCTGGCCCGACCCATAACAACATAAACAAGGAAATGCGCTCGACCCGCGCGAGTTGTCGGTGTGTTGTCTTCCATAAAGATACAAAGAATACAACTTGACCCGTCCCGCGTCCGCGTTGATGTGTGGGTCAATATAGACTGCGGGCGCAGTACGTCAGAGCAGGTCTAATTGTAGGGGAACAGTGGGTCACGGTGGAGCGCGGGTCACAGTGAATAATTCGTTATAACTTTGTATGTATGGCACATACATACGTGTAAGTACGCCACGTTACTATTATTACACCCCTCCTGCATCCGAACTAGTTTTCATCTTAGTTTCAGAGTGGGAAGTCACGGCTCTGTGTACCGGTCATAAAATGAGCCATAAATTCTTTTTTACCTAGTTTTGTAAAATGTGTAACCACTTTTTGAACTAAAAATTTATATGTCTTGATAATTTGTCATTTATAATGCACAATCTAGAAGGGATTTTGTTACTCTGATTTGTTTATGCAGTAAGCGAAAAAATCCGGACTTTTTAAACAAAGTTTCTATCAGTGGGTCACAGTGGATCGTCTTGAGTTGTTCACCCAATGGGTCACAGTGGATAATTTATGACTTAAAAAAACTGTCTACATCATAAGAATTTCTTTTTTAAGTTATTTTCTCATATATATTTCAAGCTTAAATAGATATGCTAAGATTTTGTCAAAACTTTGTCCAGTTTGGGATGATAGAAGTGAAATTATAGCCGGTACAAAAAAAGTGATCCAATGTGACTCACCTTCCTTTACATGGACGACAACACAAAGCGAGCGTGGGTCGCACGAAGAACGACACGCGCCCGTCTCGCGCCCTAATCCTGTCTGCGTTGACCTTAAGGCTAGATTCGACCAAACTTAACTGTGGTATAATGTTATATCTTTCAGGATAACTTTATTCACGTTTTACTTAGAATAAAGGTGTGGGTAAAACTAAGTTATCTTGAGTAAATACTGATGTTTATCCTCAGGATAATGATTGTAAATGTGGCCGAATCCAGTATTAATAATTATTTATATTATACATTTATTTGACAAATAGCGAGAATGTTTTAACAGTCTTTTCAATTCATAAATAATTTCTTTTTAGAATAATGAAACGTTAGGAATGAGTTATGTATATACAAATTTACAATAAAATGTGGTGTGTGGACCCCGTGTCACAAAAAGGGTGTAGTTATATTTAAGAAGTACATAATATCCGTCAACCTGAACGATTTGCAAAAGCAAGTTTCCCGATCAGCCGATCCGTTTTATATGGAAAGTCGCATTTCTTTTATGCAATTGAATCGAATTTTGCAATTGATGACAGCCTCGTTGGCTCAGATGGTAGTAACTCTGCTTTCTGTGCTGCAGAGCCTAGGTTCGATCCCCGGCCAGGTCAAATTTGTGTGCATGAACATGTTTTTTTGATCTGTGTCGGGGTGTTATAAGCTTATATAAGTATAAATATCAGTCATCTGGTTACCATAGTACAGGCTTATAGCCTAGTTTGGGACCAGATGACCGAAAAAAAATCTTTCTTTAGGAAATTGTTTAGGTTGACAGGTGGATGTATCACCTTAATACGTGTAAAATCAAATAATCTTATATAATTTCTAATGCAATACAATTATTTTTGTATTAAAAAATTTCAACCACCACAATATAAGTATATTATGCACCAATGCTCTATGATATACAACCATATTTTAAATTGCCTGTTCATACGTGTAACAAATAGGTGTAGTCATACTTAAGGTATTTACACATTGTATTTTATTGCTTTTTAAAACATACAGATTAAAAACAATTCATCAATTTGGTTTGTAAAGCTCCAGCACCACATCACTTGGAATATATCTCACGAGTTCAATAGTTTATAGTTTAAACATACGACACGACTGCGCAGCGCAGAGTTGCTTCAACCATCTTCTGAGTTTAGTTACTGTTATAATATTATATGAGTATTGCATAAACTTATAATGGCGATTCTTACACTGCCCCAGAGTGCGTCATGTAACGTTTCTTGCAACTATATCTGTATTGAAAACTCGCGTAGTACACACGGAAGACGCAACTGCACGCGTGGTGCAACGAACTACGTTCCGTTTTGCGGGGCAGTGTGAGAAACACCTTCACAGAACAAAACTATTTTGCCTAGAAAGGGTTACTGCGAATTAGTTTAAAGTTTAGAGTTTTAAAAATAATCCCATTTGTTAATTGAGTTAATATTATAAAAGCGCGAAGATAATCTCTACAGAAAATGTAACAAAAATTATTTCAGTTTATCATAGAGCAAAATAATCTCAATATTGTTTGACTCAGAGCAGCGTAGTCCACTCTCGCGCGACGCAGTCGTACCGGATGTGTATCGCGGACTAGTCGTGTCGGTCGGGGCGGTCGGGGCCCGCGGGCGCGGCGGGGCCCGGGCCGGCGCCGGGGCCCGCCGCGGACCGCCGACCGTCCGCCGCCCTCGGCCGCGCCCACGTGCTGACGGCGCCGTCCGCGCACGCCGTCAGCACGCACTCCGCGCGGAACTGCAACGCCGTCAACCTCTCATGCGCTAGCTTCTTGCACAACAACGGCTCCAAGACGGGACACTCGTCGAACCTCGGACACAAGGGCGTGCCTATACACCGCAGGGCGTCCGCGTCCCCGCCCCCGCCCCCGCCCGCGCTCGTGTCTCGCGCCGCGCCCGTCTGCCGTCTGTGCTCGGACCGACGCTCGCCGAACGAAAACCCGGCCAGTCGCTGCGTCAACGAGTTCACGGTGTCTTCCTTGCGTCGGGCGGTCACGGCGGGCGCGGGGGCCGGTCTCGTGGCCGCGCCGTTCAGGGGAGGAGGCGGGGAGAGGTGCGCGGACGCACGAGCTCGCGGCGCCGGCCTCAGGACGTCCTCCGTCAGCTCCCACAGACACAGCTGAGTGTCCTGAGCCACGCTGCCCAGTCTGTACCCGCCTTCGGCCACGAACGGATCGAAGGCCACCGCCGACACCCAGGACCTGTGTCCGGCGGCTCGGGCCACCACTCGCCTCTCCGTGGCGGACCACACGGTGACCAGATCGTCCTCTCCGCCCACCGCCGCGTACTTCCCGTCCGGTGACCAGCACACACATAGGAAACCGCCGAAGTACGACCTCGCTCGACCGACGAGCTCCATGGTATCGTAATGGAACACTCTCAGAAAGCCGTCCTGGGAAACTGTGGCGAGGTGCGACCCGCACGGGGAGAAGGCGAACTCGTTAATGCAGCTGTCGGATCCTATGACCCATCGGTATAATGGATTTCGTGTTGATTTGGCTCGACACGTGTGTATGGAGAAGCCGTCTCCTTGTTTGAAAAGTTGGTAGTGAGGCGCCCCGCCGCAGGCGAGCTCCTCGTTGTAAACGTAAAGTTGTCCTGACGCGTGTGACGTTATGAACAGGTTGCTCGAGCCGGGCACCCATCTTATGCACGTCACGCGCGTTTTGTCTATCAGTCTCTGGAATTAAGAACATTTAGAACAAATGTAGGCTTTAATACATACTTTTGCTAATGAAGTTAAGACAGATTCTACTAGTATTTTATGCTTTTTTCTAGTAGTTATTATTTCCATGATACCTACTAGTAACACAGAATAGCATCTCGATTACTGATCACGTCTGCTTTTAAACACCAAATCAGCTAAATCGGTTGAGGTTAACTACTTCAAAATTCAGTTGCAAGATTTGTAACATACATGCATACATATTACATATATGTTGCAAGTTAAATAAAAGCTTGTAAAAACTACATCAAAATTAGTTTATGACTATGATGCCATAGACACTAGACACGTCAAACTTATAACACCCTTTCCTTTAACACTGTATGAGTAATAGACATAATCAAATAATGTCCAAGAAAATCTGTGAAACGTCCAAGCAGCAGTCTTATCACTAATTAATATAAACAGTCTTCCAAACAGACTTATGGGCAGAATACACACAATGATAATAATAATAATAAATAGCCTTTATTCAGATTTTTCTTGAACAGTTTACAATCACTTAATCTACTGTTATCATACTATTAACTGTTCGCCCTTTGGCGAAGGCCTCTCCCAACTGTCTCCATAACATTCTATTCCCAGCTGCCTTCGTCCATAAACTGCCTGCTGCTGTTTTGATCTCATCGACCCACAATGATAATCAAAAGGAATTCTTATTGCAACAGATGGTAGAATTCAGGAAGTGGCTTTGAAATGTTTCCTACATCCCACTAAAATTATTTTAAATGTTTGTGTGTGTCATGTCATGTCAATGTGCAAACACTGAATCTACATTGAAAAACATGGGGTGGGGCCGGCTGTGTGTGCAGTGACACAGCCACACAGACATACCCCATAAAGCAACGTCTTCCAGGTTAAATTTTCCGTGCGTTGAACTCACCTCTTCATTGTACAATTTACTTAATTCCTTCTTAATAGGGTCTATGAGTTGTATTTGGCCGGTAGAAAATCCTATAACTAATGAGACACTGTCAGACGTCATCGTGACCGTGTTGAAGTCGTGACACGTCGGATTTGTGCCTTTGTACATCTTCTTGTCTACTGGTTTCGTGAGATCTGCAGCCTGGAAGATCAAATTACGATAATTAAGCATTCTCCCCACTAGAATGTATCATATTATGGCCATATCGTGAACGTAACTGGATATTTTTGTATTGCAATGTATAATGCCTTCTTTGCTTTTTTAGCTTTGTATATATGAACCGCTGTGGGGTGCCGATATTCAAGATACAATAGAATTTGCATTGTGTCTCCCACGGAACAAATATGGAGAGGAGGCGGTCTAAGCAACTGTGCACTGTGATTTCAACTAGGTCCTGATGTCAAAACAGTAGGCGTGGCCTGAGACTGGTTTTCTATTAGGTTTTGGCCTTAAATAAATGTGTGGAAAATCTAAACCCTAATAGTATAAATCTCAAATCTGCAATGCTATGTAAAAAAGTTACCTTTGCAACACAAAACGTAAACAAAACGCTAGCGTGTTTTAAATCTACTCCAGCGCCATATAGCATATTTTTGGTTGTATTTTTGTTCTGTTTTCATGATAAAACCACCAAACCGATTGAGAGAAATTTGGTATGTAGATAGCTTAGATCCTGGAATAACACATGACTATGAGGGAAACCGCAGGGCACAGCTTGTCTATAATAAAATGGTAAACAGTAGCATGCATGCTACGTACCGGCACATAGAAGTTACATGTTATTAGGCATGCCAGATATAAATGCCAAAGTGAGGATGGAAGGATGGATGTTTGGTAGTTACTCTTTCACACCAAAACTACTTAACCGATTGGACTGAAATTCAGTATGTAGATAGTTTAGAGCCTGGACTAACTAACACATAGGGTACTTTTTATCCTGATATTCCCACGGGAATGAATACTATCCAGGTGAAACCGGGGGCATGGCTAGTTCATAATATTATAATAACTGCTAAAAATCAAATGATTAATAAAATGATATGAAATTACATGATTAACCTAACACACACAGTCCATTGTCAGTTCATATTTCAAGATAAGGATTGGCCAAATGAGTGCCATTCACTATCAGCAATACATATTATAATATATGAATTATTGATGGAATATTAATACAACTCTCTTGATTATATAGCACAAGCTGTGCCCCGCGGTTTCATCCGAAGTATTTGTTTCCATGGGATTACTGTGATAAAAAGTACCATATTATGTGATATTTCAGGATCTGAACTATCTACATACCGAATAACAGCCCAATCAGTTCAGTAGTTTTGGCGTGAAAGAGTAACTTCAACTTCTTGTTTTTAATAGCTTGTGCAGACACAAGCTTGCCAATGTCGATATGGATTGAGACCAACAAATGCTGGAGATTGATTGGTATAAAAAATGTTTTTTTTTTTCAATCCACAACCAAATATGGTTATCACCAGCCTAGCTTGTATTTTGGTTATAAATATGATAATATGGATTGATTATATTACCTTTTTAATGCCTCTATATACATAAACGTAAATCTCCTTCCCATGGTTAAAGCATATCCTGTCCTCGGGCTGTGGGGGCTCCGAGCCGGGCTCCACGGGCCCGGAGGCCGGCGGGAGAGTCACAACCGACACGCGAACCTGAGAGGAGCTTGATCCACTGTTGTAACCCACTCGGTTCGGCCGTGAGTACTCAGACAATGTCATCAACCGATATATCCCCTCCCGCGTCACAAACTGAGTCTTCACCTCATCCTTTCCGCTGGAGTCGGACTGCACGGCCATGTTAACATATTATCCTGTTTATATTCATGGAGACCGCCGCTAGAGAAGCCCCGACTATACGTGACACCACACTTACTTGATCCACAACACCCATTTATTACTGTTTTACGGCGTTTCCATCGCTGTTCCATACACTGGCATGAAAACGATACGAGTGGTTTTCGTTTCATATACGTTTTATTGCTAGATTATAATTAAAATTCGTCAAATTACAGTAAAATTCTGTTTAGCAACCCAAAAAGTTAGTACCTACAGTCTGTGCATATGTAGGTAATCAGGTGACAGGTGTCAGGCAGGGCAAATTGACATGACGGCTGATGATAGAGTTTTCTATGGTTAGATTTTTTAAATTACGTGGCAATGAAGTCATTCGTTTTTCATTTGCCAAATTGAATAGATATAGACAATTTTTTTGAAAATAGTTTAGCTCATTGCAATTTATTTCTTGCTATAACACATACTTGAAATAATTAAAGAACCCAAAATTTGGTAATAATTAAAATAACTAGACTTAGATTTAATATTAGTTATATTAAAACAACAGTACGCTTAAACATGAATAATACATAAATAGTTTAGTCTATTCTTCACTAGTTTCACTTGTTGATGCCTTTTCCATCACCACTAAATCAGTAGTTACTTTATTTTCATTTACAGCTTCAGTATCCATGGGATTCGCAACTTCTGTGGGTTTTGTTGACCCAGTATCAGATTCATCTTCCTTCCCTTCAAGAAACTTTCCCCATTTATCCATTCTCTTGTTGATATCTGCATCTGTTTCAGCAATCCTATATTTGGTCCTGCCATCCCAAATTTCAGCTGTAATCTGGCGTTTCCCAAACCATCTTCCATTTATAAGTTCTACTACAGCATCTGCTTGTTCGGGTTCTTTCATAGTAACCTGGGCCACACCTTCTGGATGTCCATCATATATAACTACCTTCCTAACTTCACCACATTTTCCACATTCCTCTCTCAAGTCCTGCTGATAATCCAATATGAGCTGCACCTCTTTGTCAAAATCTGTCGGGTGAAACAGGTTTTTGATAATAACAACCCTTTCATGTTTAGAACGTTCCCCGATAAACTTTTCAGGTCGCCAGTCGAATAATTTCTGCTGCATTTTTTTAATTTTCTCCAACTCTTTTTTTTTCTTTTTCTTAGGCTTGAGAGAGGGGTTGTAATCTCCTTTAAGTTCGAAATGTGCTTTCTCGACTTTAATCTTGTTACCTTTTAAATCGCTGCCATCTAGTAATTTGAGAGCTAAGTCTACTGACTCTATCTTAATGTAAGTACATAAAGCATCTCCTTTGAAGCAGTTCTGTTCCTTATCCATATACAATTTGACCTTCATTTTCTGTGTGGTCGGACATCTCTCCACAAGCCCACACTTCTGCATAAAATCAACAAATTCCTCCTCTGTTAAGTCCAAAGGTAAATTGGATACATAAACTTTTGTGTTTTTATCTTCCGACGGTTGAAACCATTGCGGTTCATTTTTCCTTTTTACCCCGGCAACATCGGTATTTTTTGGAGGTTCTTTTGGTTTTTCATCCTTTTTCTCTTCACTGTTATCAACAAAGCCATAAGACATTTGGTAGAAAGCTAGAAAATCATCATCAACTTTAGGTATCCAGGCTTTTTTGTCTTCATCCCAAAAGCACTTGGAGCCATCCGCTTCTGTGTATACATGTGTGTCATTCTCATAGCTATACACTCTGCTGGCCGTGTCTTTCGTGTCCCACGCGTTAGATTCTTTATTCCACACATATTTCTGCTTACTCGTAGGGTCTGTGTATATAGCATCCTCACCTTCGTAAGTGACGTATGCTGCATACTCTCCCCATGCATTTATTGATTCTGTGGCAGCATCTGATGGTTTTTCAGTGGTTTCAGAACTTTCCTGACTGCCCGCGGTTGAGGTTTCATTATCTTTTATCTCAGAGTCAGCATTTTCACTAGTATCAGCTGTGATAACCTCTAAATCTCTAGACCGATCTTTTTTAGTGTCAACTTTTTCATTCAAATTTCGATGGGTCTCTATAAGATTTATTTCCTTTATTTCTTCAACAGCAACTTCCTCAGCTTTATTTTTAGCTTGTTGCTCCTCGTCGGCTAATTTCTGTGCGGTTTCGGTCGATAGTTTGATCACAAACCCCGACCTTGAACTCTTCTCTTGCTTAGCCATTTATAGGAAAGCCATGGGCTCATAAGGAAATTATGATAAATTTCAATAAAGTGAGTTTGTTAAGCAAGAATTAACCTGTGCACACTCCTTTCTTTTGGGTTGTTTAAAATACATAGAACAAAATTATAATATTTTCACAATCATGAAGAAATCACAGAACACTAGCGGTGAGCGTTGAATGAACGAACTAGTTAAATCAACCGTCCACGTATGCGCGACGCATGGACGGTTCACCGTCCATTGATGGACGAGTTGAATTCGTAGACGGCTACGGTTCGTAGAATTCTACGGCGAGACGTTCATCGACGATGGACGAACAGTAACGTGTCTAAACTTAGACGCATAATAACGATCGACGGTCATAAACGAATTTGAACTCTAAAATGTCTGTGAGAAAGTTGATTTTTGAATGCACATCTCAGAGAATATACGCCATGATAAGCATTCGGATAAACTTCAATGTAAAAAAGGGATGGCGATAGTATTACTTCCAAAAAAGAAAGAGACAAACGTGTCGTTCGTTGGACTGTCGCGTCGTTCTTTAGACTGTCCGTCTAGAGTCTAGGGGTCTACGCGTTAAACTAGAGTCGTGGAGTCGACTCGTCGACAAATTCAACGCGTTGATCGTCTCGTCGATGAACGAAAATGGACGGTCGAGTTTCGTCTACGAGAAATGCGTCGACGACCCATCGCTACAGAACACTAAGTCACCACAGATCTCTATTTAGTAGAAGAGGCCACAGATGAAAAATCACACCGAATGAATGAACGAACTAAACCTGTCGTAAAATACTCGTAGAGAGAGAGAATCAAACTCTTGGGCTACGTAAAATACCCGTATGATGTCGCAAAACTTGGCGTGCCATAGTAAATAGTGCGCCACAGCTGTGTACGAAAGAAAGTACTTTGGGCGTTATAAATGGAATTAGTTCCAAAAACCGGCCACCGTCAACTTATACTTGTTGGCACTTTTTTAACTTTATCTTAAATGCAGTTGATTTGGTTGTTATTAATGAATTTTGTCTTGTCTTCTCTATATGTAGAGTTGTTTGCAATGATTTTGTCACTTGTCACCAGAGAATATGTTCCTCAATTTCAATAGGCATGATGACACTATAACAGATTAAAAAAATAAATGGTTTTAGTGAAAAATATATATCGAAAGGATTCTAAAAAACGACCCAGTATTATTGAAAACATTGAGATTAATAATATTTTTAATAAAATAAAAGTACAAAAAATTGCAATCGGCCATCTTAACTGAAACGCCAAGCAGAGCGAATGACGTCACGCCTCAGTAAATACTGTTACTGAGAGTATAAACATTGAAGTAAATATATACCATATCGCATTAACTTTTGTTGTGTTGTGATCAGTCACTTAATTTGTTATATATTCGTGGCAATCCAGGAATCATCGAAGATGGAACAAGGTTTTATTAAGGCAAAAATAAAATATTTACTTTGCGTGACGTCAGGACCCGACGCCATGACACATACGAGCGTTTTCGCGCTCATTTTAAATTAGAAAGTTAAAAATGCATTAATTTGCGGTAAAATGTAATTTTATTCTGAAAAAATGTTTTTTTCGGTAATATTAGACGTGTACCTACATTAAGAAACGGGATTTCAAAATCTGTCACCATGCCTATTCTTATTTTGTGGCTTGTGAAAGTGCTTATCTGTTCTGTGATACCATATTGTTTTGTCACTGTCAACTGTCAATGTCGTAATAATTGAGGTTAGGTGGTTTCTCGCTACTCGCTCCCTTATTTCTTCTATTAGTCGTCACAGAGTACTTTATTTATATTATAGTCTTGTATATGTGTTCTGTGATTATAGTCATTCGGTTTGTATTCTGTGTTATAGTCGTTCCGTGGTCGTTCCAGTAATAGTATTCTGTGGTCGTTCCTCTCTGTTCACTGTTCTGTGTATTAGTCTCTTGTATATGTGTTCTGTGATTAGTCTTTACTTAAATTTATTAAATTGCACACGTTTCTCGTAAAACAGGTGCGGCGCGTTTTTGCAGTTCATTAATATAATGGAGGATCTAGAAAATGTTTACTTCAGTCCCCTGCCGGACTCTCCTTACGTGAAACCATTCCGGTTTCATTACACACAAAATGGCAAAGCAAAGAGCTGGGATCTTCTGGAGGTGCATGATAGCGTTGCTATCGTCGTCTTCAACGTATCGAGGAAAGTTATGGTGTTTGTTAAACAGTTTCGTCCAGGTAAATACATTTTTATGTTACAATTAAATTTAAAAGAAATGTTTCTGAAAGTTACAAGGTAAAAGTCATGGTGCTTGACAATGATCCATTGTTTTTTCCAGCTACGATCTTATCAACCAAATGCTATAGAACTTTTTAATTAAGTACATACATTTTCAATTACCCACTTATCACTTACTAATCAACAGTCTCTCGACATAGATAAAACCGTGAATATAATTAACATTTAAATTTTTACAGTGAACTGATAAAATCAACATGAAATGATGATGAATAGTTTAATGAACGATAAGCATTTTATGTTAAAATTAAATTTTAAATAATATACAGAACACTTCACAGCAAAATTTGCATTTTAGCTCCTCGTTGCCTGGACATTTGTGCCCTGTGTATGGCAATATGTAATCTACTATGGTACTGAGTCTTGGGTACTCATCTGCCCTTCAGGGGAAAAGACTGTTTAGTTATGTATCTATTTACAAATGTTGTTTCTTAAATTGTTGTCTATTGCAGCAATATATTTCAATTGCATCGCCCGTGAGGATCGATTCAAGCCGATAGACACGCAGAAGTACCCGGCTTCACTTGGCATAGCACTGGAAATGTGCGCAGGGATCATAGATAAAGATAAATCAATAGACGAGATAGCAAGAGAGGAAGTTTTGGAGGAGTGTGGATATAATGTTCCTATCACAAGCTTGAAGAAGATTACTTCTTATAGGTTTGATTTCTTTTTGTTGTATTTATTTCCCTCTGAATAGAGCACTGAACGTCATGTCAAATGCAACCCTCCTGTAACAGTACTAAACTTATTCTGCTGGTGTTCAGACGCCATAAGGTATTTATTTTTATTTTTTTATGTTAGTGAGTGACAAGGCGAGCAAATCAGGTGTCTGATGGTAAGCATCATGATTGCCCATAACAGAAACAATGCCACCCAGTGTTTTAAAATTCAAAATTGTGCGTGGCACTGCACTGCACTGCACCTGTCACCCTCAGATATTAGTTGTTGAAACTCATCATACCCAGTAATTTCGCTGGTAACATTGCTCTTCAGACCGGAACACAGTAATGTTTGCACATTACTGCTTGGCGGTTGAATATCTGGCAAAGGTGTGGTACTTCCCCAGGCGGCCCCCTGCAAATGAGGCCTACCACTACAATGGTACGGTAATTATTACGGTAAATTTATATAATTATGGAAATTATTCAGGGAATTAAGTGCCAATCCTACTAATATTATAAAGGAAAGTTTATGAGGACGGATGGATTTGTTACTCTTTCACGCCAAAACTTCTAAACCGATTGGGTTGAAATTCAGTATGCATATATTTTAGATCCTGGAATAACTCACAGGTTATTTTTTATTCCGATATTCCCACGGGAACAATTACTATGCGTGTGAAACCGCAGGGCACAGCTAGTAATATGAAAAGCTAATTAAGTGTCACTTCTTTCCTACATACTGTGACCGAGGAACAAAGTGTAGAATAAACAACACCCACATGAGATAACCTCAAGCACATTGGAAAGTAAAGTCGCACGAAGTATGAGTACATTGCCATAAAATATGTCAACTTGTGGCAGAGAACAGACATAAATGAACATCGCCGCGGAGTTACCGGCTTTAGAATAGTGCTTCACCTTCTCTGCCTGTGATTGCCGTAAGAGCTGGCTAATGGTTAACAGATCCAAAGGACGGGCAGCAGCATCCTTTGTGTACAACCATTGAACTGCGCTCGACGACCCGCCTGCCAAGCGTGTCGAGTATTGGCAAAACCCCCTTTATGGGGGAGGCCTATGTTCAGTAGTGGATTACCAACATCTGAGATGATGATAAAATGAACATTATTGAATATGTTTCAGGTCTGGTGTAGGTGTGCAAGGATCTTTACAAACATTCTATTATTGTGAGGTGACTGATGAAATGAAAACTGAACAAGGTAAGGAAAATCCAACCTAAACTTATATAGCTTTGTTTATCTGCATAAATAACTACTTTGTGGGTATCTCTACTCATGTTGCTTAAATTAATTATTACACTCCACTTTCCATAATCATTATGCACAGTTTGTATCTGCTGTAAACTGATAAAGATATTATATGTTATTTATTATTACAATAATGTTCTCTACACTTGAAGATAATCGCAGGTAGGGTGCGGCTGGATACTCCTATGTCCTGTAAATAAAAATAAATATATAATTTAATTCAGGCATGTAAAACCCATAATACAAATTAAAGACAAAATGATATAATAATAATAATAAATAAAATATGGGACAACTTCCACACACGGTCATCTGGTCCCAAACTAGGCTAGAAGCCTGTACTATGGTAACCAGATGACTGATATACATACTTATATAAGCTTATAACACCCAGACACAGATCAAACAGACATGTTCATGCACACAAATGTTTGACCTGACCGGGGATCTAACCCGGGCCCTGCGGCACAGAAAGCAGAGTTACCACCAACTGAGCCAACGAGGCTGTCATATAGAACTGGCTGATATAGAACAAAATAAAATAACTTATAAATAAATAATTTTGTCACTTCGTTGTACCCGTTCTGGTGAACGGACATCCAGAATTGATATATTGGGCTGCTCAGATTGTCCGAAACAGCCCTCAATATCATATTGTTTGAACGGGTAATTCAAGTCCAGAGTGGGGGATATGTGATCTAATAATGGCAAAAAAGTCAGGAATCATCGCCTCAGCAAACATATGCCTGACCAGAGCAGGTCTGTACTCAGATTTTGGACCAACTTCATAATGAGGCAGTCCAGCCCTACACTGTACTTATAGTATGTCAAACACAAAGTTTGTATTTCATGTATTATTGATTTTATATATTGATATTATTAATAATATCAATATAATATAATAGATATTATTGATTTTGTAATATTTGACATCTTTGAATTTTAATAATAAGTAATTAATCAATATATAATGTAATTGTGTTTATGAAAAGGGTCTGAAATAAAGATATTTGAATTAATAACTTAGAAATTAGCACGGGATTATGTCTATCAGTCACGCTAGAAGTATAGGATATCCCATCCATCTCACGGTATTTCTTTAGATTTCTGTGAAAAATAAATTCTCCAAATAAGTTTTACCAATAACGCTCTATAGCCATTACAGAGGCCAATAACTGGTAATGTTGTTGTCAGGTGGTGGAGTAGACGACGAGATAATAGAAGTGGTAGAGATGTCAATCCCTGAAGTGGAGCAATACGTGACGTCTCCAGGCCCTATCAGCAGCCCGCCGAGTTGTCTCTTCGCTCTGACCTGGTTCCTGCACAACAAGGCACATCACTACAGGCAATGAACTTATTAACAATTGTTGAGGGTTATTGATAATCTGCATTTAGCATTCTCTAAAGACCATATCCTACCCTACCTGCCTGGTGATACGTAGCTTTAAGAGTACATAACCCAAAATCGCGTGTATCTTTTTGATATAAAAGAGAAGTAATTATAATAATTATATATTTTAATAATTTTGCCACAGGAGCGAGAAAATGGCTGTCTTAACAAAAGTATGAAACACATTGGTGTGACGATTTGCGAGTTAAGTATGTGACGCAATAATGATTGGTAGAAGTATTTAGGCTTACTTTAGTGTAATTACTTACCTTATCTTTATGCAAGGATTTACAAAAAGGTGTTTTTTTTTATGATAATGAATGAAGACAAGCAAATCAGGTCAGCATCATGATTGCCCATATCAGATACAGAGCCACCCAGTGTTTTAAAATTCAAAATTCTGCGCGGCACTGCACTGCGCCTGTCACCCTGAGATATTAGTTGTTGAATCTCATGATGCCCAGTAATTTCGCTGGTAACATTGCCCTTCACACCGGAACACAGTAATGTTTGCACATTACTGCTTGGCGGATGAATAACTGGCAAAGGTGTGGTACTTCCCCAGGCGGCCCCTAAAAGAGGCCTACCTTTAGCAGGGGGTGTACCTAGGTGTATAGTAAGTACCTAAAAGTTTGAGGCCGTCAAACTGAACCACTTCAAAAAGAAAGAATTGTAAAATTGCGAGAAAAATATCGACTTCCCATACTAATTCGCCTATCATCTGTTTTGCAAGTTCAATTTCAAGACTATATAGATGTAAATGCCCGAAAGTATTACTATATCTTTTTGTAAAACATTGTATGATATTTAATAGGTATTTATTTAATGTTTTTTTTAAATAAGTACAATAGTTAACCATGATACAGTATCTTGATAAATTTTTACCACAAATAGAGAGGTAAATATTTGTATCACAATGTTAAATTAATTTCCCTATACATATTAACCGCAAAGATACATATTATTATGTATTTACATATTACATTATCATAGCTTCTGAAGGTCTTATCGTACTGTAACTTCAATCGTTATAATGCATTATGTTTATAATTATGTATATTTTGTAATATCTAGTTTCCTTATTGTTGTTTTAGGTAATTTGGTATTATAATTTGGTATGAATATTATAATAGTCTTCTGGCATATATTTTAGCTAGGTACTCATGGCCTGTGGGAAAATTTTATTTTAGAGCACTTTATTATTATATGATTATTGAATATTTTATTTAAATATAATGTTTTGAGAAAAGATACCATCATGAGGAATGGTTGATTTAAAACCTATATTATTTGTGTAATATATTTTTAACATGTGAGTACTTACTCGTAATATATAATATTAAATTTTAAAAATTTTAATGCTATATTATAAAGCTATATATATAGGATATAATATAACTAAAATGCCATTGAATTTGTTTGCTAAATTATTTATTTTTATTTACAGTGAGAATGCGACAATGATAAGAATTTATTAATTGGGCTCAATATAATATTTATTATAATTAATTTATTAGTTAAAATGTACACAATTATCTGTGATTCTAAAATTGTACTTTCTGTGATTAAATCATGGAAATATTAATGCTTACTTATTTCGTTTTATTACCTGAACTTATTTCTTTTTTTTACCTGTTATTAGTAGTTACTTATTACTTGTATACACCTAAGCTGACGACAATCCGACACAACCCTAATGTTTTCATTTTTTTTTTTCAAAAACTTCGCCGACATTATTCTTGTGAAAGTTGTCGACATTTGGAGGCTTAGATATGTACCTACCTACCTAATCTTTTAAGTATCCAAACACGTTACCTATACTCCGCGCGCGAGCTGTGTGTCATTGGTATTGTGTTATTTTACTTCATATCTCCTAATAGTGTTTTATTTTTCATACAATTTGGTTTTGTTCGTTATCTTAAAAACGTTTAATTTCAAAAGTTTGTTAAGTAGAAGTTAAATTTATTATAAATATAACGTATCAAAGAAGATATACCTAGTACAGTAAAATAGCACAACGCCGGTGATACATAGGGCGCGCTCAGCCAAGTATAATATAGATACCAGAGAGGACAGTTATTACAATAGGTACTTACCTTTATTTTGCAGCTTTCGTATTGCCATACTTAGTTTTTTTTTTGCAACACTTTCTGCCATAGATATAGGATAACTCTGCTTTCTTCCAATTTCTTGGATCAGACTTGAAAAGCCCAAAAGGTATAGGTATATAAAAGGCCGTAGGTAGACCTTTGGAAAAGCCAATTCAAATTCAAATTCATTTTATTCAGACCATAGATCGAATGAAGCGGTCAAAATTCTGTCATTTCAGATCTTATCATAGACATAGCTTTAGAAGAGGTACACTTATAACAACTTCCAAGTATAATCACAAAATCAATATGGAGGTGTTAGAAAACGTTTACTTCAGCAACCTAGAAGATTCTCCGTTTGTTAAACCGTTCAGATTGCATTACACGCAGGGGGGCAAGGAGAAGAACTGGGACCTTCTGGAGGTCTACGATAGCGTGGTCATTGTGGTATTCAATGTCAACAGGAAGGTGGTGGTCTTTGTCAAGCAGTTTCGACCAGGTTTCGTTACTTTTTACTTATTTTGTGTAACGACTATCTCCAATGCAAGAAAGCCCTAGGAAGCATGGTCGTAGGCAGGGCAGGGGGGGGGTTTGTGGGTTACGGAATGCATGTGGTTGAACACTCCGACATAATATGGGTCACCCACACAAGTTTATACGTACAAGTTTAGGATAATCCTTAAGGCGCGGTGCTATTAAAAATATATACTTTATTTATTATTTTAAAGTGTTGTGTATATGTATAGTAAAATGTTTTTTATGTATGTATGTTTGTATGTATGTAGTTATTTCGACATTATTTCAGTCACACCACCGACCAAACTCAACTACTTTAGTCTCCTCTCTTTGCTCGGTTGTCTGGAAGAGATCGCTTTTAGCGATAAGACCGCCAATTGTTACACTAGACATATTCCTATTGTTCCATTTTAGTTTTAAGTTTTTTAAGATGTGGTGTAATAATAATGACTAATGAATTTATCTATCTATCTAAGCAAATTCGAATAAATAATTGTAGGTACGGTTTATTACTACCTTTTGGTACACGCTGCGTATTGGAGTTGGTAACATCAGCATTTATTCCCCTAGCGATCTACTTCAACTCTCTCCAACCAGATGACCGGTTTCAACCAGTGGATACCGTCAAGTATCCGGCTTCGCTAGGTATCTCTCTAGAGATGTGCGGCGGAATGGTCGACAAGGACAAACCGCTGGCGGAGATCGCTAGAGAGGAGGTCTTTGAAGAGACCGGGTATGACGTGCCCAAGGGTATGATGGATCAGATCACTTCGTATAGGTAACTTGGGAGATGGATATGTAAGACGGGGTGAATAAGGATAAACTGGTCTAGTTTTTTATCTCCCAACGGTAACTCCGGTGTCTCCTTCATGCCTATTGCAGGGTTGTAAACAAAAGACTTTTCAATTCAACAAGGGCACGCCAAAGTTGTTGTTGGGGAAATATAATCATGACCAGTTTATTCTTATTCACCCCACAGTCACCATTTACCCCGTTTTACTACATTCTAAAATCATTATTTCCATCCTCCACGAGAATATTCCCCCGACGCGTGATTTAGGAGACATTTTAGTCCTGACTGACTGTCATACTCAACATCAACGCCGAGACCTATTCTTGGACATAGAAAGCTATGATCTTGCACGTGTTTTTTTATTATGACAAAGACGAGTCAATATTTGTTTGTTACTCTATTACGCCAAAACTACTGAACCGATTGGGCTGAAATTTGGTATGCAGGTAGCTTAAGACCCTGGAATAACACATAGGGTACTTTTAATCCTGATGTTCCCACAGGAACAAAGACTACGCGGGTGAAACCGCGGGGCACAGCTCGTAAGATATAAATTCTCGGAGTTCGTACTGGAACAGCTTCGGGATTAAGGATTCACTCAGATGTCCATGTCCCATCTTAACACATTTTTACTGCTGATGTGGTGTTTTTAACTTTTTTTTGACCTGTCAAAACACGCCAGGTGTGTCTCGCCGCACTGGCGTTCGGCCGAGCAACGCGAGTGCGGCATACACGCACGGCGTGCAAACACGCCTGGCGCGTGTGGCCGCCCTGGCGGTCATGGTATGGTGTATTTTTAATTTGTTCGTAAAAATAAGCTCCTACCGTATGGCAATTGAGCCATACGCTAGTGCGAGAAAACAGAAATAAAAAATAATATAATCGAATTTTTTGTACTGTCACCTACTTACATATGAACTAGACCTCGCGCAGAATAGGAAAATGGGAGTGCTTTAAGGTGTGTTCTTGGACCGGTATTGTTTCTTGTATATTATGTAGATACATACCTATACAATTTATTACGTTCTTCATTTTTTTTAACTTCTCTTTAATATAACAGCGTTTTCTCCTTTTACCGTATATACTATAGGGTTGGAGTAGGCGTCATCGGAGCAATCCAAACATTATTCTACTGTGAAGTCACGGATGCAATGAAAACTGGCCCAGGTAACATTATCTGATACTTAGATCAGTACAAAAAAAAACTAATAAAACTCCATTGGGTTTGCTACCTTTGTGTGTAGGTATATTATGTGAAAATGTTTGTTACATCTTCGCCATAACTACTGAACCGATTGGGCTGTTTGGACTTGGCGAGTAAAACCGCGGGGTACTTAGTGCTTTAATAAAAACGTGTAGGAATTTTTTCACCCTACTTTGTTCGCTAGGAGGTGGCATAGAAGACGAGCTAATCGAACTAGTAGAGATGACAATACCTCATGTGGACCGTTACCTGGCGTCCGCCGAAGACATACCGATACGCAGTCCGCCAACGTGTCTGTACGCACTCATGTGGTTCATACATAACAAGGCGGATAGGTATCGTAAGTGAGTGGTTGTACATTTACTGTACTTATATCACAGAAAATATAATACTACGTATAGAATGGACACTGTCATCCGCCCACAAATCGGGCCTTCCTCACCCCGCGAGCGAGATTGAGTTCTCCTCGAACCATACGCACACTCTTGCACATGTACAAAACTCCATGTGTGCAGTGTCTGTGTAGTAGGTAGTTATAGCGCGGCTTTTGTATGGGATCGAGTCGAGTGTCCGGGGTGTGTTTATATGGCAATAGCTCAAGTGGACCATTGCCTGGCGTCCGCTGTAGACATAGGTACCGATATGCAGTCTTCATCACTCCATCCATTGAGGGAAAGCTGAGAATATCAATTCAGTAGTTTTCGGAGTTTGTCGCGAACATACACCAGACAGACACATTATAGATGGGCAGGATATCGTCGGTATGAAAACGTTACCTACTCTTATTTTAAAATAAAAAAATATTTATTTGCAGGAGCTTCGAAAGAACTTGCGCCGATTGCAAAATTTATGATTAAAGTTTATAAATATGTGGAATTGTAGAATAAAATTGCTCAGTATGTATCTAAAAGTACTTTCTTTGTAGATAGATAGATAAACACTTTATTAAATAAATTTGTACTTACTGAATAATATGTAATTTTATATGTTACACGATCACGTAAAGAAAATTACTTAAAAATCACGACTTTGCATCTGCAATGCTAAATATATACCTAGTTATTATTTTATTACTTTTTTGCACATTTGTCACAGAAAATGAAATAACAATATTTAAATGTATGATAATGTTGTATTATTTATTTATTGCAATAATATGAACGCATTACTATTTAGCAATTAATAGACATTAAGCGATTAAACGCTTTCCACACTACTGCTGTTCGTAATAAGGGCGCTGGTACATACTTTGCATGATTATTCCGACCTATACGTGTAGGTATTAGGTATGCAATCACTAGTTAATTTACCAGTGTATGATATGGGCAATCATGATGCTTACCATCAGGCACCTGATTTGCTCGTCTTGTTACTCACTAACAATAAAAAAAAAAAAAAAAAAAAAACCAGAATAATATGATTGTAATATAAATTCAATAAATTGTCATTTCTTCATTTCATTACCAAAATCTGATTTAACTAGGAAACTGGTTTATAGCGTTGTTTAATTAAAATTAAAAGGTGTTATCTTTACTGAATGAACGTTCTTGAAATATAAAAACACAGGATAATAAAACCATCAATATATTTCATATGTATATTGAAACTTATAACATTATTCTTAACAACAGTTATTTATTAGTGTATCCTGGTGAGATCTTCAACTATTTTGACGATGTCGTCTACGGTCGCGTCGCGCGACATTCCATCGCCATCATCGATCTAAAACAGAATAGTACAGGTCGCATCACGGTTTAATAGCACTCGGCAAAAGTGTGGGGGGCTTTGCGCAGGTGTATTGGTCTAAAAAGTCGTAACAGATCTAAAAATGGTTTAATAGCGCTGACCTTGAATGCTTAGAAATCGGCACATTTATTCAGCGCTATTAAACCGTGACGCGACAAAACTAACGAGATTTTGTTGACAATGAAATGTGAGGGTTGTTGTAAGTTCATCCAACGATACAAGAGCATCGCCAGTCTAACCGTTCCTATTGAACAAATAGTCCATTGACATTGATTGATTGGTCGTGTGATTCCCGGCTATTTGATATAATTTTCACATAAAAATAAGTTTAAAATTGTCAAATGGGCCTCTATCTAGACTTTGAGCCCACACACGCCTATAAAAGGAACAGATCCAAACACTATTGGCCCAAGATTCAGAAATTTGACAAACATAAGAAGTAACCATAGCTAAATCAAGTAGTTTCCATTCATTCACTATAGAGCAGGTGCTCTATATATATCTGCTAGGTAGCAGAAGCTGTCTTTGAGCTCATCTTCTGTAGATGGTTTAAGAGATGGGCCCTGATAAGTGATATCCATTACTTTACATTAAAATCTCAAAAATGTTTCTCCACGTTAGACGAAAAAAAAAGCCTTCGTACGTCGTACAAAAGTCCTGGTACATCCACTGTTTTAGAGCGACATAATAATAAATAAAGATGCCAAATTACCTTTAAATTCTTGACAGTCTCTAGCTGCATTTCCCTAGTGAGATCTAGGAAGCTCTCGATGAGATCTCCATCAATGAACCCTTCAGCGGGTTCCGTTTTGATATCAGTGTTGAAGGATCTCCAGAACTCGTGCGGGATCTTGCCCACAGACTTGATGGTTAGGTTCAGACGCTGTTCCAGCTGGTTGAGGAACTCGTATAGTTCTTGTGATATTTGGACTACGAGACCTGTGGGCAAATAGAGGATGTTAATAAATGGAAATATTACCTTTTAGGAATTTAATCTGACAGTTCTTTAGTATTCCTCCGTTTTCTTCTAATATAATTAATCCATTCGATACATTTATATCCTCATATGTTTTAGATAAAGTAAACTATTACTATAATCATCATCATCTCAGCCGTAGGAAGTCCACTGCTGGACAAAGGCGTCCTCCATAATGTGGGGTTTCGCCAAGCTTGGCAGGCGGGTTGGCGAGCGCAGTTTCATGGGCACCAGCGTTCTAAGTAAGAACGCTGGTGCCCATCCTCTGAATCTTAACCCTTAGCAGAATCTTATGGCAACCACGAGTAGAGGGTAGGTTACTACAGCACGGGACGGTGAGTACTCACAGATGGCGCCGGTGACGCAGGCCAGCAGCACGGGGCGGTGCAGTACTCACAGATGGCGCCGGTGACGCAGGCCAGCAGCACGGGGCGGTGCAGTACTCACAGATGGCGCCGGTGACGCAGGCCAGCAGCACGGGGCGGTGCAGTACTCACAGATGGCGCCGGTGACGCAGGCCAGCAGCACGGGGCGGTGCAGTACTCACAGATGGCGCCGGTGACGCAGGCCAGCAGCACGGGGCGGTGCAGTACTCACAGATGGCGCCGGTGACGCAGGCCAGCAGCACGGGGCGGTGCAGTACTCACAGATGGCGCCGGTGACGCAGGCCAGCAGCACGGGGCGGTGCAGTACTCACAGATGGCGCCGGTGACGCAGGCCAGCAGCACGGGGCGGTGCAGTACTCACAGATGGCGCCGGTGACGCAGGCCAGCAGCACGGGGCGGTGCAGTACTCACAGATGGCGCCGGTGACGCAGGCCAGCAGCACGGGGCGGTGCAGTACTCACAGATGGCGCCGGTGACGCAGGCCAGCAGCACGGGGCGGTGCAGTACTCACAGATGGCGCCGGTGACGCAGGCCAGCAGCACGCGGCGGTGCAGTACTCACAGATGGCGCCGGTGACGCAGGCCAGCAGCACGCGGCGGTGCAGTACTCACAGATGGCGCCGGTGACGCAGGCCAGCAGCACGCGGCGGTGCAGTACTCACAGATGGCGCCGGTGACGCAGGCCAGCAGCACGCGGCGGTGCAGTACTCACAGATGGCGCCGGTGACGCAGGCCAGCAGCACGCGGCGGTGCAGTACTCACAGATGGCGCCGGTGACGCAGGCCAGCAGCACGCGGCGGTGCAGTACTCACAGATGGCGCCGGTGACGCAGGCCAGCAGCACGCGGCGGTGCAGTACTCACAGATGGCGCCGGTGACGCAGGCCAGCAGCACGCGGCGGTGCAGTACTCACAGATGGCGCCGGTGACGCAGGCCAGCAGCACGCGGCGGTGCAGTACTCACAGATGGCGCCGGTGACGCAGGCCAGCAGCACGCGGCGGTGCAGTACTCACAGATGGCGCCGGTGACGCAGGCCAGCAGCACGCGGCGGTGCAGTACTCACAGATGGCGCCGGTGACGCAGGCCAGCAGCACGCGGCGGTGCAGTACTCACAGATGGCGCCGGTGACGCAGGCCAGCAGCACGCGGCGGTGCAGTACTCACAGATGGCGCCGGTGACGCAGGCCAGCAGCACGCGGCGGTGCAGTACTCACAGATGGCGCCGGTGACGCAGGCCAGCAGCACGCGGCGGTGCAGTACTCACAGATGGCGCCGGTGACGCAGGCCAGCAGCACGCGGCGGTGCAGTACTCACAGATGGCGCCGGTGACGCAGGCCAGCAGCACGCGGCGGTGCAGTACTCACAGATGGCGCCGGTGACGCAGGCCAGCAGCACGCGGCGGTGCAGTACTCACAGATGGCGCCGGTGACGCAGGCCAGCAGCACGCGGCGGTGCAGTACTCACAGATGGCGCCGGTGACGCAGGCCAGCAGCACGCGGCGGTGCAGTACTCACAGATGGCGCCGGTGACGCAGGCCAGCAGCACGCGGCGGTGCAGTACTCACAGATGGCGCCGGTGACGCAGGCCAGCAGCACGCGGCGGTGCAGTACTCACAGATGGCGCCGGTGACGCAGGCCAGCAGCACGCGGCGGTGCAGTACTCACAGATGGCGCCGGTGACGCAGGCCAGCAGCACGGGGCGGTGCAGTACTCACAGATGGCGCCGGTGACGCAGGCCAGCAGCACGGGGCGGTGCAGTACTCACAGATGGCGCCGGTGACGCAGGCCAGCAGCACGGGGTGGTGCACGGGCGCGGCGGTGTCGGCGAGCTGGGCCACGAGGGAGCCGCGCCGCATCACGTTGCACAAGTCTCCGATGTGGAACTGGCCCATGTAGCCCATCTGTTGCCGCTCCTCGTCCGTCGTGGCCGCACTGACACCGAATAACGACCATTTCTATTTATACCCTAAGAGCGGTCACGCACTACGTCCGAAACGAATCCGTGAAATACGGTCCAAAGTAGTCGTAGAACAATATTGTGTGGTAGCTAACGCAAGAGATACGACTTCTTTCATCCGTGAATCTCCATTTCGGAGACGATATTGACAGACCGAAGAAGGCATAGTTTTTTTTTTTGTATTAATACTCGCGCACTGCGTCCGGACCGAGTCCGAGTAGTGCGAAAAGCATTATAATTCGGTCAGTCTTCCGTATGATGGATTCGGATCGCATTTGTTTCGGACGTAGTACGAAACCGCTCAAATTAAGGGACGGCAAGTAAATTTCGAATGGGAATGAATGTCAGAGTTTCAGGTCGCTAAGTTTCCTACGCGGCTCCACGTTGACCTAACTGCCCCTCTACATATCTTATAGGAAACTATAAGGAGCTACAGTTTAACGTGACATCCGAAACAAGAAAGCGCCTCCGAAGAAGCCATCCGATTAAAAAAAAAAAAATTTTTTTTTTAAATTAATTATATAAGCAATTCAAAATTGATAAAATCACTTCAATCAAATCAAAAATAAGACTCACTTGATCACGAACGCGCTACAAGTGGCCGCCGTGATTGTGACGTCATTATGTTATAGTTATATATGGTACTTTATCACATTATCTAAAAATAGTTTTGTTACGAAAGTTATATATTATGATCTTTCCATTTATGCCAAGAAAAAAATCAAAATACCTCCTGGTGACACATAGACACCATATTAATGAGTTCTCACCTGTCCTTCTGACAGACGAACAAGTTGAAACTGTTCTCGGCTCCGAGGAAGGTATCGTCGTCCAATATTTCGACGGCGGTCATCCAGTTGGGGCTGTAGTCGCGAGCTATCTCTTCGAAACTGCCTTCCATCTGCACATTACATCGCTATTATACTCATTTACTTATGGTACTTACATTAATATACTTTAGCATTTGTGCTACACACTCTATATAGGTTGCGTCAAGGTTTAATAGCGCTCGACAAAAGTGCTTTGCGCAAGTGTACGGTCGCTATATAATTATAAAGCGAGTTTTTTTAGTAACTACCCAATTTGTCAAGTTAGCCGTGTAACAGTATGAAAAAAGGTGCAATAAGCGACACGGGCATGCGCAAATTAAATAAATTGAATTTATGTTTTGAATTTTAATCAAAAGGACACGTCAAATTATGTGGTATTTTATTCCGAGAGAGCAATAATAGACTCAGAATAACACGTCTTTTCGTGAGATGTAAAATTAAATAATAACATTTCGGAGTTCAATCTTATCTTTTTTTTATGATAGTGAGTGACAAGACGAGCAAATCAGGTGCCTGATGGTAAGCATCATGATTGCCCATATCGGACACAGTGCCACCCAGTGTTTAAAATTCAAAATTCTGCGCGGCACTGCACTGCGCCTGTCACCCTGAGATATTAGTTGTTGAAACTCGTCATGCCCAGTAATTTCGCTGGTAACATTGCCCTTCAGTCCGGAACACAGTAATGTTTGTACATTACTGCTTGTCGGATGAATAACTGGCAAAGGTGTGGAACTTCCCCAGGCGGCCCCCTGCAAAAGAGGCCTACCACTACAAAAGACTAGATCTAAACTAAATCTAGACTGTGTTCATGATCCGAGCTGTGCTCGCTCCCACACCAGTACTATGTATACGCGCGCCAGTACGCAGGACACTAGAGACAGTGACGGAGGTGAGACGCAGTGAAGACGAGCGAGGGACCGATGGAGCGCCTCTCCCGTCGCACCTCATTCCTGTCTCCAAACATATCTCAAAATCGATATCTACGCATTCAAGGTTAGCACTATTAAACCGTGACGCGACCTGTACTAAGTAAATAAATAAAATATTACTTAAATAAACAAATGTTTAGTTCTAAGTTTTGCTAATAAACATTGATGGCGCAAGATCAATAATAATGCGAAAGTTTGTGAGGGTGGCTGGATCTTTGATACTCTGTCACGCCAAAACTACTGAACTGCTTGGATTGAAATTTAGTATGCAGGTACGAGTAGCTTAGACCCTTGAAAAACCATCAGGGAAAAAAATCTCTATACGATGTCTACGCGGGTGAAACCGCATAGCACAACTAGTATTAATTAAATTACCTGTTTATATTGCAATAGAGACATAGATCTCATCAAATCTCCGACTAGAATGAAATCTCCCTTCACTTTGAGATACAATGCTACGATGTTGTTGAAATGGCTGCACTCCAGTCTTAATTCCTTCTCTGATGTCCATTCAAATAGCCGTACCTGCAATATAACATAACATCACACCTTTTTCTCGAAGGGGTAAAGGCACACCCTCACTTCGCCAGTTATTTTATGTCCTATGTAATAAGGGGAGAGCCTATTGCCATCTACCGGGCAGAGTTCCAAACTCCAGGCTGTTACTGAGAAAATCTCTAATGGAAAAATCCAATAGCATTTTGATCACTTGATCTGAGGATCAAACCCGGGGCCTCATGATCGGCAGTGGAAGTTCTGACCACTGCGCAAACGAGGCAGTTGTTCTTTATAGGACATCAAATTATGTATACAGACTTTGAAAATTTAAACATCTTGTATCTATATTATTATTATTTATTTACTAAGCCGTCTATTTGCTTTAAATAACATAACATACATTTATGCCTTTTTCCCGAAGGGGTAGGCAGAGGTATACCCAGGACATAGTCCCATAGTAGATACACCCACATTTCGCCAGTATGTTATTGGTCCCATGTAATAGGGGGCGAGCCTATTACCATCTACCGGGCACAGTTCCAGACTCCAGGCAGTTATTGAGATAATTCCTAATGGAAAAATCCAATATTTATCACTTTGCCTGACGTGGGGATCGAACCCGGGACCTCTTGATTGGCAGTCGAGCATGCGTCCTCTACGCCACTGAGGCAGTTTGCTTTAAATACAATATGAATATGGCAAGAAAAATTTTCATCCACGACCGGGACTTGAACCCACACCTTCCGCACCAATCCGCGTGGCGGCACTCTACAAACTGAGCTGCCGTGGAGGCACTAAACATGCATGATAGTGATAATTACCGTGCTATTGATAGAAGCGAGTAGTTTCCCATTGAATTCAACTAATGTGTAACAACCTCCCTTGATTTCCTTCTCTGCTACTTGCGATAGTTTACCTTCGGACCAGTGGAATAGGAGAATTCGACCCTGAAACAAATACATTTCGTTGTCACAAAGGCGTTACAACAAAATATTATATCCTATAATCCAGCTCGCAATTTTAAGAAGTATCGCTTCACGATTCATCTTTTCAAGCAATTTTGAAGCTGACATAACTCACATAATTTCAATAACCTCCGCTGTAAAACCATGGAATTATGAATTTTATTTCAAAATGAACAATTTCTTAATCACTAACAGGGTAAGAAAAGTGAATATTCAAATAGAATTAATTGCGTACCGTTTGAAATTAATACTGATATGTTTAGAAAAATATACTGATCAATGGGAAAATTTTTGCTTTCTTGTAAAATTCCCCATAACAACTGAAATTAATTAAAAACAAGAATATTATTCCGATGTAACTTACATAAACTCTCACCGTTTTGATTTAACGTTGAGTTGAAAGAACACATTACATTTGTAGACAAGAAAATTCTCTCCAACTTTCATTACGAGTATTATGTGCAAATTGTTTTCGTTTTCGCATTATATAAATCTAAAGCTAAACAAATAATTTTACTATTACGAAATAAACACAAGTAAGATAAACCGAAAATCCTTCCACAGAACACAAAGAATCTTACTTTATTTTTTTTTATTCACGAAGGAGAAAATGGACCATACGTTCGTGTATTTGCCACTGTCAAGTATTTTATGTTAAATCATAATAAAGATTCATTGTACATATTTTCATATGTGTATTATGATTTACTTCACTGTACATAATTTTTGTTTGCTAATAATATGAATAAAAAATAATTATGCAAATTAAACAGCAAGTAAACGATCCGACATGGTACGGCTGTACTACGAACTTGGTTCGCTACCTGGTTTGATAGCGAGCCAAGTAATATTCGATCGTGTGGCACACTGTACGGCGAACATTATTATTAGTATTACTCGGTACCGTATGTCGGTACGGTGGTACGGGAGCTTGCATATCAAACTTGGTACGGTACCGGACAGGTTCGGTTGTCTCCACGGCGCACCGTACTGGTTCTGAGTTCAGTCGCTCGCCGTCATTGGTCGTCGCGCAGCACGTTGCGATGTCACACGTAATGGATGAAATAAAAATAAATACTGGTTCCGATATTGATGACATCTTAATTAAAAACAATAAAACCTGTCAGATTTAATCGAACTATAATGAGATTTTTCTTGCATATGGAGCCCGAGCGACATACCGACTGCTTCCCACATAATACAATTATCATTAAGAGGAGACAAGGAGACAAGAGGAGACCCACAGTATGTGAGACCCTCACACACGGTCGACACATTCTAATGTCATTATTATATTATTGTAAAAAAAGGGATTTTTTTTGGAACAAAGAAAATGTTTATGAATAATGAACTATTAATTTACTTTTACAAACTTGTACAAATTCTTTTCTCGTTTAATTTTCTGTCTTCCTTTCAACTACACTCTACATTGTTTATTGTATAGGTATCATTTATAATTCAGCACAACGCTAGGACTAATTTAATGCTAGAGTAGCATGTGTGCCGGAGATCGATTAAAATCTGGTGGCAAGTAGCGCCGTTTATTGAAGTCCCATCTATTTTTATCAATACTGATTCAGCGGTAAAACGTGGAAAACAGAGAGACTTTATATTGCAAGTTGTTCAGTTTGACGGTTCGATGTATCTTCCTGATTTAGTAATTACTATACCTTTTTGTGACATCTTGTATTATAGGGTCTTTCATTTGGCTGCCAAATTACTAACTAACGTGTGCTCAACTTACTGGTGTTACTGTACCTACTGAAAAAAGAAAAGGGGGTTTCTTCTTCTTCTTCTTCCTAGCAATTATCCTGGCTATAGCCAGGGTCTGCTTTCCGGCTATTTCTCCTCCACTTCGCTCGGTCTTGTGCATCCTCTACGGAGAGTTCATTGGCACTCATGTCATCCCTATTTATCCCATTTTCATAGCTACTATTATTTTAGAGAAATCGTTATGAAATATCTATTGCTTTTTACGATAAGTTAAATACATAGTAGTATTAATCGTTATAATATAATTATGGAAGTCGTGTGTTAGCTATAACCATGTTTCTGGGATTACAATTCAAAAGCGTTGTTTTTTTCAATTTCCGTCGTTTGATCTGTTTTCTTACGTGACATTGACAATATTGAATGTTGATTGAGGTAGAGAAAAGAGTAGAAAATAATGGGGGCATCACAAGAGTAAAAACAATTTAATCAACACATACACTTTAAATTAGTTCCGTTTCTACTCTTTTCTGTCGAGCTATATTCCTTAGAGTTTTGACAAGCCAAAATAAATAAATTAAATATTTTCTTGTTTTTAATTAATATCAATCGTTATGGGGTAATAAAAAAGAAAGCAAAAGTTGACCAAATGATCAGTATATTTTGCTGAACATATCGGTATTTATTTCAAACGGTTCAAAATTAATACTGTTTCACCTAGAAAATTCCGGCAATCTGATAGGTCTATAAGAAATCCTTCAAACATGGCAAAATGAGAACTGTGGCTGAAAGTTTTGTATCATCCGATTCAAAAATCACTAAAAATATATTTTTATATTAATTATAAGCAATTAAATATTGATAATTGACAGCCTCGTTAGCACAGATGGTAGTAACTCTGCTTTCTGTGCCGCAGGCCCCGGGTTCGATCCCCGGCCAGGTCAAATATTTGTGTGCATGAACATGTCTGTTTGATCTGTGTCTGGGTGTTATAATCATATATAAGTATGTATATCAGTCATCTAGTTACCATAGTACAGGCTTCTAGCCTAGTTTGGGACCAGATGACCGTGTAAAAAAAATAAAATAATAATATTCCAATAAGACCAAGATAAGTTCCCACGAACGCGCTACGAGTGGTCGCCATGATTGTAACGTCATTATGTTATAGTTATGTATGGTACTTTATAACATTGTGACGTCACTACAGGTCATGAGCTCATTCGTGAACTATCGGCGTATTTTCGGTACTGTGGATTAAAAATGATCTTTTAATTTGATGTAACTTTGTTATTATAGCGAATAAAAAACAACTAAAAATAGTTTTATTACGAAACTTATATATGATCTTTCTAAAAATGTGTTATAAGACTTATTCAAATAAATCTTCTTTGAGTTTTAGCTATTTATGCCAAAAAAAAATTCAATACTCTATAATTTATTATTTGAAGTTATAAGCCGCGTCGATAGCGGCTATAGAATAGTACAACATCCTCTCTACCCGCGGTTAACAGATCCAGATGATGCAGCAGCGTCCTCTGCGTGAAACCTAAACTGCGCTCGCCAACCTACCCGCCAAGCGTGGCGAGTATTGACAAAACTATGTTCAGAAGTGGATTTCCTACGTCTGAGATGATGAAGTTATTAGCGCCAAAAGAACGAATCGAATGACATCTCATTGTTTAGTAGAGAAAATCTGGAAATTTCTAGATTCAACATATCATAAAATCACGCCTTTTCTCGAGGGGGTTGACAGAAGTGTACCCAAACTCAAACTCAAAGAAAATTTATTTAAAAAGTCTTAAAAAGACATTTTTAAACGTCAATCAATAATATCACACTAGTTAAGAATCTACCGTGTGTTCGGAAATATACCTTTACAAGAAGAACGCACAAGAAATTTGTACAGTTTGAATTTTTCCAACTGCGAGTTTTACAATATTTGGTTTGGTTACATTTGTGGGCTTGTAAGGTGCAGGTTGGTGGCTATGCAGAAGTTTCCAGGCATCTTTGTCCTCTAAACCAGGACTTACCTGTTTAGGTTCGGAGTCCTCAGGGTTGAGGAAGGCGGTGCCGACCGCATAGTAATGGTTGGTGTCGTCTCCGAGCTTGCACGATATCAACGACATTGCGAACTCGTTCGGCATCAGTTGGTGGGCGTGTAATACTGAAATATAAATATCCACTTTATAGACATGAAAAGGCCGCAGGAACTAAGGATGCTAACTGCTTGCAACCGGACTAGGTTGAACTCTTGGTCTTTATGCACTGCTGTAATAGATAGATAGATAGATAATACTTTATTGTACACCACACTTAAAGAACCAACACAAAGGATACAGAGAAACTATAATTAAATGTACAAGCGGCGGTCTTATCGCTAATAAGCGATTTCTTCCAGACAAGCGATAATTAACAATATTTAACAGGAAAGGGGACCTCTTAGCACAATCCTATGGAAAATTTACTAAATTGATGTTTTTTATTGCGTATCTATCTTTTCTCTCTGTCTAGCCCATAGAAATTGTACCGTCCAGACGGTACAATTTTATTTCGGCAGCATTTCGGTAGCTTCATACGGTTAATGCGGATTGTTTCAGGCCTAGTTATATTCGGTGGTAGATTATAGACGTTGAATCCCTTTCTGTTGATTCTCCCCGCACCGGTCACGCTCTCAACGCTCTCCCGCCGCATCGCTCCTCGCATTCAATCGATACTCTCACAACGCCGCGCCGTATATTTCCATACATTTAGTTCCCCTGCGCCGCTCAGCGCATTCAGTGCACTCCCGCCCCGTCACTCCATCATTTTAGGGCTGGCGCACAGTTAAAAACGTCCAGTCTCTTAAAAGGCTATGAATACATACATACATTTACGCCGTTTTCCCGAAGGGGTAGGCAGAGATGTACCCTGGACTCAGTCCCATAGTAGTTACACCTACATTTCGCCAGTATGTTATTGGTCCCATGTAATAGGGGGCGAGCCTATTGCCATCTACCGGGCATAGTTCCAGACTCCAGGCTGTTATTGAGATAATTCCTAATGGAAAAATCCAATATTTAACACTGCCTGACCTGGGGATCGAACCCGGGACCTCTTGATTGGCAGTCGAGCATGCGCCCTCTACGCCACCGAGGCAGCGAAGGCTATGAATAATTAATAAATATATATAATTATAAGCCGTGGAGTTACCGGCTTTAGAATAGTGCTCCACCCTCTCTACCCGTAGTTGTCGTGGCGGCCGGCTAAGGGTTAACAGATCCAGAGGACAGATAGCACCGTCCTCCGCAAAAACCCATCGAACTGCGCTCGACAACCCGCCTACTATGCGTGTCGAGTATTGGCAAAATCCCCCTTTATGGGGGTGGTCTATGTTCAGTAGTGGATTACCAACGGCCGAGATGATAATGATGACGATGTAATGATTACGACGTTTGATGTGTAAACAGCTAACCTTCGAAGGTGTGATGGTCGAGCACGAGCAGGTTGTGCACCTCGAGGTCGGCGGCGTGCGGCGCGTGCTTGGGCGGCACGAGGGGCGCCCCCCCGCCCCCGCCCGCGCCCCCGCCCCCCCCCGCCACCGTGGAGGCCGACCCCCGCACGGCGCCCTCCAGCCGCTCCACGCGCATGGTGATCACACCGAACGACTGCACACACACACGGCTCTACTGTACGCGCGTATTATCTCGCCCGGTCTGAACACGGCCTCTGCGAACTTCGGCGCACGGAAACTCGTCGACGGGGAGTTTTGGGGGAAGCCGAGGAGTACAGTTTGGCTCTCCCGTATCTTTATCGATTATCGGTGCATTTTCGTGTGTTTAACGTGTAACGATGGTGGAATATTACGTGTTGAGTGTTTTCGAAGATACGCAAGTCTCTCGGCGAGTGATGCGAGAGTTGAAATGTGATTTTTCGTGTCCCCGCCAAAACTCCGGCGGCTTCTTGTAAAAACCACCACTTTACTAGAGCTGTGACTCGACCGGGCTTGCCCCGACTCCGAATTGACCGATTGACCATATTGACTTGAAAATTTATATAACTTGACACTGGCAATAAATTCGTGTCAGTCCATAAAAGAAAACAAAAACTCGTCAACAAAACTGTTATACCCGGACAAACAAATATACGAACAAATGTTTGTTGCAATTGTAATTTTAGGTTCAGTTCGATCGTAACTATAACAGTTTTGTTTATGAGTTTACAAACTCTAAAGTTCGCGGAACCTATGTTCAGACTCGCCGAGATAAAACGCACGTACTGTACTATAGCATGTACTGTCATGCGTAAACCAATATTACCTTAAAATATTCACCTTAAAAAAATCTATTTAACTGACTATTATTCTACGACTGTTACTTCTTCTCCCTTACTCTCTCTTATTTCTGTAGTGGTAGGCCTCTTTTGCAGGGGGCTCCTGGGGAAGTACCACACCTTTGCCAGTTATTCATCCACCAAGCAATGTGCAAACATTACTGGTGTTCCGGTACGAAGGGCAATGTTACCAGCGAAATTACTGGGCATGACGAGGTTCAACAACTTATATCTCAGGGTGACAGGCGCAGTGCAGTGCCGCGCAGAATTTTGAATGTTAATACACTGGGTGGCACTGCGTCTGATATGGGCAATCATGATGCTTACCATAAGGCACCTGATTTGCTCGTCTTGTTACTCACTATCATAAAAAAAATACTAAGTATTTATATATTATCATCTACGCGTGCGAAGCCAGGGTCGGTTATTAATATTTGTACATTGTCTAGTGTATCTACAAATAGTCTATCTTACCTGTGAAGCCTCTTGATACGCGATCCTCCGAGGAGACTCTCCGAGCGGCACCGTCCTTATATGAAGCTTTTGTATTTCGTCTATGGTACCGATCGTTACTGTGCTGTCTGTAGCCAGGGCTAAACTGCAAGGGAAAGTAGACTTTACTGCTATTTAAACATGGTTTATTACGGACAGTTCAAATGAAGGTGACCAAAAACGCTGGAACCACTACGACTCCGATTTTTACCTGATTTTACTAATAGGTCAGACTAATCGATAAAAATCATTGTTTCCAACTATTGGACACAACTTTCATTTTCTTATTTTTTTTAATTCGAATATCAACGATTAGCTTGAAAATAGTTTTTATTTATAAAAAATAAGGGCCTAAGACATAGACAAAATCGAGAGAAAGCAAAGTGAATTATTAGACAAAGTTCAAATTAAAAAAAAATGTTGTTGAATATTTTCCAGGTGTTTGCTGTTTCCCAGGGGCTTAAAACATAATAAACTTGATCAAAGTAGATAATACTTACCTATCAGGGTAGGCTTGAGCGTTGAGCGAGCACATATGTGTGACTTCCTTCAGGTTAACGTTGGAGAACACCAGTTTATGATTCGACGAGAATATCACTGTCGGTCTGTCTGAACACGCGAATATATTCGTTGTTGATAATGATCTGTAAAGAGAATTACCTGGTAAAGCACAGAATACTAAAATATTAAAGGTACAGAAGAGACACTCCTCAAAATCATTTATATAAATAGCGACTCTAGCCCCGACGCAATAAGGCGCAATTCAGGTCGCACAGCGCTTAAATAATTATCGTTATTAACCTACAAGCTGCCTCTCTTTCTATAGCGTATCTCTCTATCAGTTCTCTCTGTCTAGCACATAGACATTGTACCGTCAAGACGGACGCCCCGGGTACTTGTAGCTTCATACCTTTACTGCGGAGTGTCCCAATCCTGGTAATAAAGGTAACACAGTAACTGTCTGATGATTTGACATAAAGGCGATACCACAGAATACAGACCTAAAGTTGCAGAAGGGACCATACCTCAAATTCATGTATAAAACGCGATACAAAAAGGTGTAATTATAATACTCAAAGGGTTTTTTAGGGGTTAATATTAATTTTTCTTATAAACCCTTGTTTTTTTCATAATGAACTTGCAATTATCGCAGTTTTACTCGCGTGATTGGACGTTCACTACAAAATCATAACAAACAAAAATATAACAATAGAGACATACTTTACGTCATCTTTAAAATATTAGGATATAAATATATCCTGATATATTGACAGCCTCGTTGGCTCAGACGGTAGTAACTCTGCTTTCTGTGCCGCAGGGCCCGGGTTCGATCCCCGGCCAGTTTAAACATTTGTGTGCATGAACATGTCATGATCTGTGTCTGGGTGTTATAAGCTTATATATGTATGTATATCAGTCCTCTGGTTACCATAGTACAGGCTTCTAGCCTAGTTTGGGACCAGATGACCGTGTGTGGAAGTTGTCTCATATTATTATTATTATTAATTATATCAAATAGGTTTATTGTATTCGGAGGGAACAGGGGAATACAAAACATCGATTTAGTAAATTTTCTATAGGATTGTGTCAAACTGTTAAGAGGTCCACTGTTCTGTTAAGTATCACGTTTTTGTAACAAGTTTTATATCCCTGTGTATGGGCTCACCATACAGAGCACTTGAGTTCCCACGTTAACTAAACACTTAACATAACTCTACAGAATTCTTTAGCCATAAGTTTGTTAAAACCAACAGTACCAATAAAGGCGTCGTTCAGAGCACACTGCTCTTTCATTTTTTAAGTAAGCGTCCCGGCGTCGCGCACCCGTACTCAAAAACAAACAAACAATTAACTATTAATTCTAACTATAACTTAACGATAAAAACAATGTATGCAGAGTCTCAAAACAGTCGAAACTCTACACCCTGTATAAGCCGGTTCAATAAAGAAACGAAAATAAAATGGCGGAGATAATCATGTCCTCTCGAGAAAACATGATTTTTAGAGATCATTTTAGATTCGTTTCATTATTGAACCGACTCATAACGTGGAAGGAGCCCCAAGTAAAACTTGTACCAGTAAATAAAAATACATTTTTTTTGAATACCTAAAGCTGCGCAGCACGGTGGGCTGCGTGCCAAGCGTGACCTTCTTCTTGTTGTGCAAGGCGCCGGTGTCCCGGTCCACCGTGAAGTAGAACATGGAGCCGTCTCCCAGCGCACACACCAGGTAGCATATGCCTTCCAACACGCAGATCAACAGGGAGCGGGGGATCATTTCTGTTATACGAACACATGGACTTACAACCCAGCAAATCCTGCTAATGTTATAAGTGCGAAAGTTTGTGAGGATGGATGGATGTCTGTTACTCTTTCACGCCAAAACTACTGAACCGATAAGCCTGAAATTTGGTATATAGGTAGCTTTGATCCTGGAATTACACATGGGGTACTTTTTTCCCCGATATTCCCACGGGAACGATGTCTGCGCGGGTGAAACCGCGGGGTAAGGCTAGTCAAAAACAAAAATAAAATAAAAATGTTTTATTTTCAGACATTACATCCATAGTCTATCATACACATAATCATTGAAAATAAAATAAAATAAAAATAAATTAAACAAAATCAAAATAAATTAAGTCAACTCAAATGAATTAAAATTAAAACAAATTTAATTAAAATCATATTTAAAATAAAAATAACAACAACCTGATTAAAATGAAATGATTGAATTAAAATAAACTCTAAGGAGTACCGTTTGACAATTATTTTGTCTCGTTTTAGAGATTTGTATTTAAATTAATCGATAAAGAATTGTACATCTTGTGAAAAAAAATGTAATTCCATGGTTTTACAGCGAAGGTTATTGAAATTGTATTAGTTACGCCTGTGCAAGTTATTTAGGCTTCAAAATTGCTTGAAAAGAAGAAACGACAAACGATCGCAATAATTCGATACGGAGACGGTTACGAATAAAGAGATTTCTTTGAAAATAATCCTTACTAGCGACACAATCAATAATACCAATATAATAATGAGTTTTCATTCATTCATTCAATACAAAGTGTTTTTCTTTTTTAAAATTAACTTCTACGATTTACGACGCTGGTAATTATTAAAAAAATGTCATGGTGACGCTTTAGTTACAATCAAAATCGGTCACATGCGTGTGACCAATTCTTCTTTTAGCATTTTTGAAGTTCGCGATAGTTTCAAAAATGGCCCTGAAAACCCAGTTAAAAAATTCACCCACCGATTGAAGTGTCAGAATCAAAGCAGAACTCAATTAGTTCCTATTTTTGGAAACATAAACCAAAGTTTTAATTAAGACTTTGGTTTATATTATAAAGTCAACCAATAAATTGAGGACAAAATGCCTTCTGCATAGCAACCATCCGGCACCATTGTTAAACTGACAAATCAGTTGACAGACAGTGGACAGACGATCTGATAAAGACGGTAGGAACACGTTGCAGGCGGGCCGCTTACTACCGGACTGGATGGAAATCTATGGGGGAGGCCTATGTTCAGCAGTGGACGTCCTATGGCTGAGAGGATGATGATGATGATCAGTTGAAAAATTAAGCCTACTTTTTTGTGCATTCTTCCTGTAGAGGTATCTTTCTGAACTCGCGGTAGACAAATTACTTCTTTGCTCCAATGACTTGGGACATTTTCTGAACACGCGGGAGACACATTACTTATTTGCTCCAATTACTTGGGACGTTATCTGAACGCGCGGGAGACACATTACTTATTTGCTCCAATGACTTAGGACATTTTTTGAACGCGCGGGAGATATTACTTATTTGCTCCAATGACTTGGGACATTTTCTGAACGCGCGGGATACACATTACTTATTTATTCCATTGACTTGGGACATTTTCTGAACGCGCGGGAGACACATTACTTATTTGCTCCAATAACTTGAGACATTTTCTGAACGCGCGGGAGACACATTACTTATTTGCTCCAATGACTTGGGACATTTTCTGAACGCGCGGTAGACACATTACTTATTTGCTCCAATTACTTGGGACATTTTCTGAACGCGCGGGATACACATTACTTATTTGCTCCAATGACTTGGGACATTTTCTGAACGCGCGGGAGACACATTACTTATTTGCTTCAATGACTTGGGACATTTTCTGAACGCGCGGGAGACACATTACTTATTTGCTCCAATTACTTGGGACATTTTCTGAACGCGTGGGAGACACATTACTTATTTGCTCCAATTACTTGGGACATTTTCTGAACGCGTGGGAGACACATTACTTATTTGCTCCAATGACTTGGGACATTTTTGGAACACGCGGGAGATACATTACTTATTTGCTCCAATTACTTGGGACATTTTCTGAACGCGCGAGATACACATTACTTATTTGCTCCAATGACTTGGGACATTTTCTGAACGCGCGGGAGACACATTACTTATTTGCTCCAATGACTTGGGACATTTTCTGAACGCGCGGGAGACACATTGCTTAATTCCTTAATTGACTTGGGACATCAGTGTATTCTTGAGACAAAATTGAATAAAAAAAATTACATTTTATGTACAACTTTAACGTAAACAAACCTTACCTCCATGCAACTTCTCAGTGTGTAACGGCCTTAGGTCTGGTAGTTTGAGTACTCGCACAGAGATATCGGTCCACAGGCCCACTCCCAGCAAAGCCTCGTCCCCACCGGGGCCCAGATCCAGGCACGCCACCTCTTCGTCCATGCATACTTCACTGAAATATTATACAACTATTAGGTGTACTGTATTTAGTATTTAATATAGTGAGGTCTAGTTCTTAATGGTTATTTTTGGCGAAGCGTGTTTGAATTTTAGTAGAACATTTGGTTGTTAGATATTATAATTAATGGCGGTAGAAAGAAATATATTCACCTATAGTCCATAAAATCTAAGAAGTACCGTTTGACATTTCATTTTATGAAGCCTAAATAACTTAGCATAGGAGTTACTCACACAATTTCAACAACCTTCGCTGTCAAACCATGGAATTATGAATTTCATTGCAAGATATACAATTTCCAATCTACTAAATTAATATTCGAATTCTTCAAATAAGGCAAAATAAGAACTGTCAAACAGTACTGTTTAGATTTGCTGGTCTGTAGTGTGGGATAAGGGCAGGAAGATGACGAGTGATCGACCTGTAGTAAGGAAGTTTACAATAACATAAAAACCAAAAATTATTGTAAAAATTTGCTGATTATAAAAAAATATATTATATTTAGGGCCTGTTTCACCATCCTCCAGTAAGGTGCCGAGTAAGCTACTTGTCTATAAAAGTGGTGGGTAAGGCGCCGTGCTAATTTCATGATGTCCAATTTATGCTAATCGGCACATGGCCTTTTTTTGTGAAACATGTATGTATCTCACGTGTTGTGTTGTAGCGCGCGGTCCAGTATAGCGACGAGGTGCAGGCGCGGGCCGGCGGCGCACACGCAGGCCGTATCTATGTATGTATGTATGTATGTATGTATCTCACGTGTTGTGTTGTAGCGCGCGGTCCAGTATAGCGACGAGGTGCAGGCGCGGGCCGGCGGCGCACACGCAGGCCGTATCTATGTATGTATGTATGTATGTATGTATCTCACGTGTTGTGTTGTAGCGCGCGGTCCAGTATAGCGACGAGGTGCAGGCGCGGGCCGGCGGCGCACACGCAGGCCGTATCTATGTATGTATGTATGTATGTATGTATCTCACGTGTTGTGTTGTAGCGCGCGGTCCAGTATAGCGACGAGGTGCAGGCGCGGGCCGGCGGCGCACACGCAGGCCGTATCTATGTATGTATGTATGTATGTATGTATCTCACGTGTTGTGTTGTAGCGCGCGGTCCAGTATAGCGACGAGGTGCAGGCGCGGGCCGGCGGCGCACACGCAGGCCGTATCTATGTATGTATGTATGTATGTATGTATCTCACGTGTTGTGTTGTAGCGCGCGGTCCAGTATAGCGACGAGGTGCAGGCGCGGGCCGGCGGCGCACACGCAGGCCGTATCTATGTATGTATGTATGTATGTATGTATCTCACGTGTTGTGTTGTAGCGCGCGGTCCAGTATAGCGACGAGGTGCAGGCGCGGGCCGGCGGCGCACACGCAGGCCGTATCTATGTATGTATGTATGTATGTATGTATCTCACGTGTTGTGTTGTAGCGCGCGGTCCAGTATAGCGACGAGGTGCAGGCGCGGGCCGGCGGCGCACACGCAGGCCGTATCTATGTATGTATGTATGTATGTATGTATCTCACGTGTTGTGTTGTAGCGCGCGGTCCAGTATAGCGACGAGGTGCAGGCGCGGGCCGGCGGCGCACACGCAGGCCGTATCTATGTATGTATGTATGTATGTATCTCACGTGTTGTGTTGTAGCGCGCGGTCCAGTATAGCGACGAGGTGCAGGCGCGGGCCGGCGGCGCACACGCAGGCCGTATCTATGTATGTATGTATGTATGTATGTATCTCACGTGTTGTGTTGTAGCGCGCGGTCCAGTATAGCGACGAGGTGCAGGCGCGGGCCGGCGGCGCACACGCAGGCCGTATCTATGTATGTATGTATGTATGTATGTATCTCACGTGTTGTGTTGTAGCGCGCGGTCCAGTATAGCGACGAGGTGCAGGCGCGGGCCGGCGGCGCACACGCAGGCCGTATCTATGTATGTATGTATGTATGTATGTATCTCACGTGTTGTGTTGTAGCGCGCGGTCCAGTATAGCGACGAGGTGCAGGCGCGGGCCGGCGGCGCACACGCAGGCCGTATCTATGTATGTATGTATGTATGTATCTCACGTGTTGTGTTGTAGCGCGCGGTCCAGTATAGCGACGAGGTGCAGGCGCGGGCCGGCGGCGCACACGCAGGCCGTATCTATGTATGTATGTATGTATGTATGTATCTCACGTGTTGTGTTGTAGCGCGCGGTCCAGTATAGCGACGAGGTGCAGGCGCGGGCCGGCGGCGCACACGCAGGCCGTATCTATGTATGTATGTATGTATCTCACGTGTTGTGTTGTAGCGCGCGGTCCAGTATAGCGACGAGGTGCAGGCGCGGGCCGGCGGCGCACACGCAGGCCGTATGTATGTATGTATGTATGTATGTATGTATCTCACGTGTTGTGTTGTAGCGCGCGGTCCAGTATAGCGACGAGGTGCAGGCGCGGGCCGGCGGCGCACACGCAGGCCGTATCTATGTATGTATGTATGTATGTATGTATCTCACGTGTTGTGTTGTAGCGCGCGGTCCAGTATAGCGACGAGGTGCAGGCGCGGGCCGGCGGCGCACACGCAGGCCGTATCTATGTATGTATGTATGTATGTATGTATCTCACGTGTTGTGTTGTAGCGCGCGGTCCAGTATAGCGACGAGGTGCAGGCGCGGGCCGGCGGCGCACACGCAGGCCGTATCTATGTATGTATGTATGTATGTATCTCACGTGTTGTGTTGTAGCGCGCGGTCCAGTATAGCGACGAGGTGCAGGCGCGGGCCGGCGGCGCACACGCAGGCCGTATCTATGTATGTATGTATGTATGTATCTCACGTGTTGTGTTGTAGCGCGCGGTCCAGTATAGCGACGAGGTGCAGGCGCGGGCCGGCGGCGCACACGCAGGCCGTATCTATGTATGTATGTATGTATGTATCTCACGTGTTGTGTTGTAGCGCGCGGTCCAGTATAGCGACGAGGTGCAGGCGCGGGCCGGCGGCGCACACGCAGGCCGTATCTATGTATGTATGTATGTATGTATCTCACGTGTTGTGTTGTAGCGCGCGGTCCAGTATAGCGACGAGGTGCAGGCGCGGGCCGGCGGCGCACACGCAGGCCGTATCTATGTATGTATGTATGTATGTATCTCACGTGTTGTGTTGTAGCGCGCGGTCCAGTATAGCGACGAGGTGCAGGCGCGGGCCGGCGGCGCACACGCAGGCCGTGCTGTTGGCCGCCACCACAGAGAGCGCGCGGGGCGGGGGCGCGCGCCACTCCGCCACTAGTTGCCAGCCGCCGTTACACCTGCCTATCAGGCGGATGCCCTCGTCCGTCACCTGCCGACCGTTACAACACCGTAAACATATCTACAGTATTGTGACTCGTCCCTGTCCTTGACATGGATACCTACAGCCTCGCGGTACGTAGACACGTGATAGGCTAATAAAATCAGCTATTACCTACACTAGCACGGAGCGACACGAAATAATTGTCACAACTCGATTTTTTGGTCACCCATCCGATGTTCGATGACAGTGATTTGTTAAGATTCTGTGATCGAAGTTTCAAAACCATCGCACCGTGTGTTCGCCACACTGCAGCGCATTCGCGACTGTGCGTATGTTGAGTATGTATTGAATTCGAGGCGCGTAGTTATATCTAGCGGATTTTGATACGTTGAAAACGGAAAAAATCTCTCTAGCGGCTGACGGGATATTTAACGGGACAGAAAAACATTTTTCAAATTTATGGTGTGTTTCATAAGAATTATTTTGTATGATATTATTTTGAGAAATTGATGCTAAACCAACTGCTGTCACATTTCAATAGAAATAGAATACTGCATTCAAACCAGTATGGTTTCACCAAATGCAGATCAACAACCGATGCGGGCTGTCATCTCATGACTCTTGTCTTGGAGGCTTGGGAGAGTTCACAGGATGCCATTGGAGTGTTTTGTGATCTTTCCAAAGCATTCGACTGTGTAGAACACTGCACGTTACTGCGCAAGTTAGAATTATATGGAATTCATGGGAATGCCCTCAACCTGGTGGAATCATACTTGTCTAGTAGGCAGCAGAAGGTGAGCGTCAATGGTATCACATCTGCTAGTTCTCCTGTCAAGATGGGAGTCCCACAGGGATCAATTTTGGGTCCTTTCCTGTTTTTGGCATATATTAACGATTTGCCTTACATGGTCCACGGTCTAGCAGATATAGTTCTATTTGCCGATGATACGTCATTGATTTTTAAAGTTGATAGGAAGGATACTTCACTAGTACATGTTAATAATACTTTAGCAAGTATATCCAGATGGTTCACAGCAAACAATCTGTTATTGAATGCGAAAAAGACTAAATGTTTGAAATTTTCGTTGCCTAACGTCAGAAGTATAGAACCAATCATAGTTCTTGACGGTGAAAGACTCAATATTGACAATGCAACTTTGTTCCTTGGCATAAATATAGACTCTAAACTGCAATGGAGCACTCATATCACCGAGCTCTCAGGGAAACTAAGCTCTGCAGCTTACGCGGTTTATAAAATTAGGCAACTAACAGATATAGCCACGGCGAGATTAGTGTACTTTGCATATTTCCATAGCTTGATGTCTTATGGGATTCTGTTGTGGGGATCAGCCGCAGATATAGAAACTATCTTTATACTACAAAAACGTGCGATTCGTGCCATCTATGAGATGCGTCCACGCGAATCCCTGAGGGAATTATTTAAAGATATAAACATACTGACCCTACCATCCTTATACATTTATGAGAACATCATGTATGTGCGTAAAAATTTACATAAATTCAAATTAAATAGTGACCTTCATAATTTTAATACTAGAAATAAATACAAAATAGCTGCACCTAGCTTTAGATTATCTAAAACAAATAAAAAGACATTCTTAGGAAATAGTGTACGTTTCTATAATAAAATCCCAAAAGAGATAACTGGGCTCTCAGAGGGTAAATTCAAAACCTATATAAAATCTACTTTACTAAAGAAGGCTTATTATAAAGTCAACCAGTACATAGAGGACAAAGATGCCTGGAAACTTTTGCATAGCCGCCTCGCGGCACCTTTAAAGAAAACGAATGTAACCAAACCAAATATTGTAAAACTATCTGTTGAAAAAATTAAGCCCTACAAGTTTCTTGTGCGTTCTTCTTGTAGAGGTATCTTTCCGAACGCACGGTAGACTCAGTACTGTTTATCTTTATTGACGTGCAAAAGTGTCAGATTATGACCTATTTGAATAAATCTGTTTGAGTTTGAGTTTGAGTTTGAGAACTTAATCATATTCACTAACTACTTCTTTAATAGCATGGATAACCAAATTCAAGTCGATGCCATGTATACAGATTTTAAAAAAGCCTTTGACAAAGTTGATCATGAAATACTACTAAATGAGATTGCATTCTATAGAATATATGGTAATTTGTTGAGATGGTTTGCGTCTTATATCAAAAATCGCTCACAAAAAGTCGTCATTAATGGCTATCAGTCTAAAAATATCCCAGTAACGTCGGGAGTACCTCAAGGCTCTATTCTTGGGCCGTTACTTTTTATTCATGAATGATATTAAAAAATGTTTTCTGAATGTCAATATTTTATTATATGCTGACGATCTTAAAATTTATATACCTATCAGATCTCTCGATGACTGTGTTAGTCTTCAGGGCGATTTGGTTAGATTTTCTTCATATTGTTATAATAATAAACTCCTGTTAAGTATAAATAAATGTAATTACATCAATTTCACATAAAATAAAAATATTATTATATATAATCTCCTCGTTGGCACAGATGGTAGTAACTCTGCTTTCTGTGCCGCAGGGCCCGGGTTCGATCCCCGACCAGGTCAAACATTTGTGTGCATGAACATATCTGTTTGATCTGTGTCTGGGTGTTATAAGCTTATATAAGTATGTATATCAGTCATCTGGTTACCATAGTACAGGCTTCTAGCCTAGTTTGGGACCAAATGACCGTGTGTGGAAGTTGTCCCATATTATTATTATTATTATTATTATATATAATAATACTACACCGGCGAATGTGACAATACTTAGGGATTTGGGTGTTCAATTAGACAACAAATTACATCTAAATAATCACGTAGATAATATTATAGTCAACAAGGCATTTAAAATGTATGGGTTTGTTTTGCGTTCCTCCCAGGACTTTAAAAGAACTTCCACCAACCTTTATCTATTTAAAACTCTTGTGCGCCCAAGAGTTGAGTATGCAGCTCCTATATAGAATCCATTTTACAATGTATATATTTATAGAGTCCATAGAGAAAGTTCAAAGAAAATTTTTACGTACGATGCACTACAGATGTCACAGACGTTACTTGAAGAATGTATCTTGAAGCTACTACGTTATTTAAGATTATTAGAAATGATTTTGATTGCATTGATCTAGTGAGAAGTATATGTTATTCTGTACCTAGAACTGTAAATATACGTAGTGTGCGAGCAGGCTCTCTGTATGCCCTGACATCATGCCGCACGAATGCTGGTAAAAGAGTTCCTATTCGGCGCATGGTAGAACTGTATGACACAAATTTTATCAATACTGATATTTTTAATTACATCGTGTTGAGATATACGATCGCTTGGTAGATCGTCGCTGCCGTTATTCAATTCTTGTATTTGTTTACCGAGCTTGTCCAGCTGAATGGAATATTCTTGAAGTTCTGCATCGTTGGCATCGGTTGAAAGAGAATCGTTCGTCAATGGCAATGTTAAGTTTAAAATATTGCTGATAGGTGGGATGTTTATTTTTAGAACAGCTGGTCGTACCGTAATAGAGTTGGATTGTTGCATGTGTGTGTAGATTGTTAACGAATCAGTCTTTATGATACACCCCTTGCCAATAGTGATAATGCTGGCCATGGTGACGCGTTCGGCGGTAATCTGATACTCTCATAATATTCTTATCGCGAGTTCACCACAACTAAAGTAAAGGAAGGTGTTCACATTGTTGGCATGCGTGCAGGAAACCACCCTAGGCAACGGCGTCTGGCAACAGACGTCCCTCTGTTCGTCTGTTGCCAGACGCCGGCCGATATCCTGCTAAATGGGCTGTGGTGGGCTCTTCAGTGAGTAGACCGCCACGCCCGGGAGGAGCGTCTCCGCGTGTCCTCATGAAATTAGCAGGGGGCACAGCGGACGGCGCAGGCGGGCTCAATTGAGCCTCGCCGAGAGATGGATTCTCTACTTTCCCCTGTGCAGATCCACCCCTGCGCGGGGGCAACTAGAGAATCCCTGCGCTTGTTGCGCGAGGTGGTGGGCGCGGGCGGGTCTTTCGCGTCCTCCCGCACGTTTGTTACGGCGTTCGGGAAGGCGGGAAACACCTCTCCATGCCCTTAAGTTGAAGAGGGTTCTCTATTTTCCTCTGTGCGGGTCTGGACCCCTGCACAGGGGCAACTAGAGAATACCTGCGCTTGTTGCGCGTGGTGTTGTGTATTCCCCTGTTTCCTCCAAATACAGTAAACTTATTTGATATATTTATATCATGATATTCTAAAGTTGAAATACAGTATAATATGTTGAATGAACATATTAATATGTTGAAATACCCTATAATCTTATTTTTGTTTATAAACTGTATATTTTTTTGTAGTGAACGTCCAATCACGCGAGTAAAACTGCTATTTTTGGAAGTTTACTATGAGAAAACCAAGGGTTTATAAGAAAAATTAAAATGTCAGGGACATAGCTTACTTCACTATAAAAATATCAGGATATAAATTTATAGAATGGGTTAATTATATTCGAAGGAAACACGGGAATACAAAACATCGATTTCGTAAATTTTTCATAGGATTGTATCAAATTCCTAGAAGGCCGCTTACTCTTAACGTAGCTACAACTGACAACTAACCTAGCTGATTTTTAGAAATCTTTTTGGCAACACTGCATTACATACTGCTTGCAACGCCGGCTAATTCTAACTATTTTTTTTAAGCCTTCGGTGGGGACAGACGCAGACGGTGTGCGGTGCTGGTGGGCGGTTACCGCCGCCTATGGATACCTGCAACACTATTGCCAGCATGTTGCCGACCCGACCAACACTCTATTCGCACTCCTATTGAAGACCCTCATGTTGTTACTCAACGGGAAGACCGTAGCAGGGAGATCATTCGACAGTTTGCACATATGTGGCAGAAAAGAACGGGAAAATCACACAGTGTGCGACGTCCACGTATCGATTATGTGCGGATGAGCTTTCAGACGATGGATGGTTGATTTATTCATCAATTTAAAAATATATATATATTTGGTCACAATATGAAACAACTAGCCGTGCCCTTCGGTTTCACGCGCGTAGTCTTCGTTCCCGCGGGAATTTCGGGATAAAAAGTACTCTTGGTGCTATTTCAGGGTTCAAACTATCTATATACCGAATACCAGCCCATTCGGTTCAGTGGTTATTGCGTAAAGGTGTAACAAACATCCATCCATTCTCAAACTATCACATTTATGATATTACTAGCTGTACCCCGCGGTTTCACCCGCGTAGTCTTAGTTCCTGTGGAAATACCCTATGGTTCTTCCCCAACTGGTAAGCCTTATGAAAATCAGTTCAGTCATATAAAAATAATTTCTTCTAGATAATTTCTAATAGTTTAGTAATAGTTAGCGTTTTTCTAAAGAGATTAAAGAATCTTCTAGTTATTTGATCAATTCTAGAAATATCCTATCACCTTAATGATTAGAACTTACTTGAAGTAATTGATCGTGGCACACGTTTCCTGTGAAAAATGTCTGTCTGTCCGAATCGAACCCTTGGATCTCTGTCTCTTCTACTTCTTCACCATTCAGTTGTAATACTCTGAAACCAAATATACATGTTACAAAAAGATAATACTACCATCTACCCATGAAACTGAACAACTCTCAAAGGAGAGTATTGCGAAATTAGCAAAAAAAGAAATTCTACTTCGTCTGTTTTTCGATCGGGGACTAAACTGAATATACATTTAAGACCCGCTGGATTCAAATCACATTGATAAGTGGATCTTTTGCTTGGGCGCTATCATGTTTCGGATGGCATAATAAACTGAAGTCCTAGTACTCTTAGAGCGGTTTCACACTACGTTCGAAACGAATCCAAAAATACGGTCTGAATTAGTCGTAGAACTATTTGTATATGGTAGTTAACGCACTCGATACGATTTCCTTCATTCGATTTTTCTTCCTCATCCATGAATCTTTATTTCGGAGAAGATATTGACGGACCGAAGTAGCTATATTTCTATTTGATGATTTTTCACGCACTGCGTCAGGACCGAGTCTATTTGAATCCGTGATCACGGATTGACGGAAACTAGGTAGTTTGTCCAACAAAACAGAGTGTGCGGTGTAAGGGCACACTAAAGATGAGAGATGGGCTTAGATACGATTGAAAGAGTTCGGGTTGCGGAAATATTAAAGTTTATTACTAACTGAGTGGCACTGTATCTGATATGAGCAATCATGATGCTTACCATCAGGCACCTGATTTTTCTTCACTCACCTCTTGTGTCTACTATCATAAAAAACAACACTATGTCTAGTCTATGAATGCAATGATTAATTAAGTTGAACTGATAAATCGCTAGAAACTGATAATTGATACTATTAACGATAATAACCAAAACCAAGTCACTTGATTCATCCCCAGACTTGGCGGAGACTTTTCTTAAAGAAAACTTCCAACGCACTATACCTGAATTTTCGTTCGAACACATCTCATTAATTGATATCAAAAAGACGTACAAGAGTTTAAATGTTAAAGCTACTGAAGATCTATGGGGTCTATCTGTAAAAATGCTAGATTCTATAATAAACACAATTGCTCCTTACTTAGCAGAATTATTTAACCTATGCATAGATAAAGGCACGTTTCCAGAACTAATGAAAATAAGTAAAATCACTCCTATCTTTAAATCGGGAAGTAAGGCAGATCCCTCAAACTATAGGCCAATCTCTGTTTTGCCAGTATTAAGTAAAATCTTTGAGAAATTGATGCTAAACCAACTGCTGTCACATTTCAATAGAAATAGAATATTGCATTCAAACCAGTATGGTTTCACCAAATGCAGATCAACAACCGATGCGGGCTGTCATCTCATGACTCATGTCTTGGAGGCTTGGGAGAGTTCACAGGATGCCATTGGAGTGTTTTGTGATCTTTCCAAAGCATTCGACTGTGTAGAACACTGCACGTTACTGCGCAAGTTAGAAGTATAATATATGGAATTCATGGGAATGCCCTGAACCTGGTGGAATCATACTTGTCTAGTAGGCAGCAGAAGGTTAGCGTCAATGGTATCATATCTGCTAGTTCTCCTGTCAAGATGGGAGTCCCACAGGGATCAATTTTGGGTCCTTTCCTGTTTTTGGCATATATTAACGATTTGCCTTACATGGTCCACGGTCTAGCAGATATAGTTCTATTTGCCGATGATACGTCATTGATTTTTAAAGTTGATAGGAAGGATACTTCACTAGTACATGTTAATAATACTTTAGCAAGTATATCCAGATGGTTCACAGCAAACAATCTGTTATTGAATGCGAAAAAGACTAAATGTTTGAAATTTTCGTTGCCTAACGTCAGAAGTATAGAACCAATCATAGTTCTTGACGGTGAAAGACTCAATATTGACAATGCAACTTTGTTCCTTGGCATAAATATAGATTCTAAACTGCAATGGAGCACTCATATCACCGAGCTCTCAGGGAAACTAAGCTCTGCAGCTTACGCGGTTTATAAAATTAGGCAACTAACAGATATAGCCACGGCGAGATTAGTGTACTTTGCATATTTCCATAGCTTGATGTCTTATGGGATTCTGTTGTGGGGGTCTGCCGCAGATATAGAAACTATCTTTATACTACAAAAACGTGCGATTCGTGCCATCTATGAGATGCGTCCACAAGAATCCCTGAGGGAATTATTTAAAGAAATAAACATACTGACCCTACCATCCTTATACATTTATGAGAACATCATGTATGTGCGTAAAAATTAACATAAATTCAAATTAAATAGTGACCTTCATAATTTTAACATAACATACATTCACGCCTTTTTCCCGAAGGGGTAGGCAGAGGTGTACCCAGGACTCAGTCCCATAGTAGATACACCCACATTTCGCCAGTATGTTATTGGTCCCATGTAATAGGGGGCGAGCCTATTGCCATATACCGGGCACAGTTCCAGACTCCAGGCAGCTATTGAGATAATTCCTAATGGAAAAATCCAATATTTAACACTATGCCTGACCTGGGGATCGAACCCGGGACCTCTTGATTGGCAGTCGAGCATGCGCCCACTACGCCACCGAGGCAGTCATAATTTTAATACTAGGAATAAAGACAAAATAGCTGTACCTAGCTTTAGATTATCTAAAACAAATAAAAAGACATTCTTAGGAAATAGTGTACGTTTCTATAATAAAATCCCAAAAGAGATAACTGGGCTCTCAGAAGGTAAATTCAAAACCTATATAAAATCTACTTTACTAAAGAAGGCTTATTATAAAGTCAACCAGTACATAGAGGACAAAGATGCCTGGAAACTTCTGCATAGCCGCCTCGCGGCACCTTCAAAGAAAACGAATGTAACCAAACCAAATATTGTGAAACTATCTGTTGAAAAAACTAAGCCCTACAAGTTTCTTGTGCGTTCTTCTTGTAGAGGTATCTTTCCGAACGCACGGTAGACTCAGTACTGTTTATCTTCATTGACGTACAAAAGTGTCAGATTATGACCTATTTGAATAAATCTGTTTGAATTTGAGTTGAGTTTGAATAATTGATATTAATGACAAGTGAGTGGTTTGGCCGATGGCACCGACCGCACCAGGAAATGTATTGCAGCCGCGTCAACTGCAGCGACTGCAATAATCGGCAATATGTATGTCGAAACACAGAGCCATACCCGAACACAGAGAGGTCACATCAACTTGATCCCGGGTAGGTCTATGGACGCTTGTCGTCTGCTATATATGAGGTCCATATTGTGAACATATACCTAGTTTGTCCAACGAAGGCCAGCACAAGTGTGTCGTGATGGGAAGTCTCCCCGAGACAGAGAGGCCACATCCCCTTGATCCCGGGTAGGTCTATGGACGCTTGTCGTCTGCTATATATGAGGTCCATATTGTGAACATATACCTAGTTTGTCCAACGAAGGCCAGCACAAGTGTGTCGTGATGGGAAGTCTCCCCGAGACAGAGAGGCCACATCCCCTTGATCCCGGGTAGGTCTATGGACGCTTGTCGTCTGCTATATATGAGGTCCATATTGTGAACATATACCTAGTTTGTCCAACGAAGGCCAGCACAAGTGTGTCGTGATGGGAAGTCTCCCCGAGACAGAGAGGCCACATCCCCTTGATCCCGGGTAGGTCTATGGACGCCTGTTCTTGTATGCCGATACCGTTGCGGATTACACGCAGGGAGCCCATCTTGAATGCCCCTGTGTAATAGAAAAACAAATTACACATTGAATAATTATGTTCAAACTCTAGGGAATAAAGTAAATTTCTTTTTAATCTTTGTCTGTTACAGCAGTTTGTTGCAGCAGTGTTACAGATGTTCCCTTAAAGTTAGTGGATAAAAAAATACCAAGTCTCACCACTGGGTTGTAAATAATATCTCAAATCTTCTATTTATGCAACTGAAGTATGTTGATACATGTTAGAAGTTGTGGTTTCAGGGAAGTCGAAAAAATCAATCCTTTTTAAAATTCAAACAAAGTCTTTCTTAGGGAACTGTGTAACTTTCTATAATAAAATCCCAAAAGAGATAACTGGGCTCTCTGTATATATCTGGGTATAGTTAACCAATACATAGAGGACAGAGATGCCTGGAAACTTCTGCATAGCTACTACCCGGCACTACAAGCAAACAAGTGTAACCAAACCAAATATTGTAAAACTCGCAGTTGAAATAATTAAACCTTACAAGTTTGTTGTGCATTTTTCTTGTAGAGGTATATTTCCGAACGCACGGTAGATTCATGACGTTTAAAATGTCTAAAAATTTATAAATAATAATAATTTTGTAGTGGTAGGCCTCTTTTGCAGGGGGCCGCCTGGGGAAGTACCACACCTTTGCCAGTTATTCAGCCGTCAATCAGTAATGTGCAAACATTACTGTGTTCCGGTCTGAAGGGCATTGTTACCAGCGAAATTACTGGGCATGATGAGATTCAACAACTCATATCTCAGGGTGACAGGCGCAGTGCAGTGCCGCGCAGAATTATGAATTTCAAAACACTGGATAGCACTGTTTCTGTTATGGGCAATCATGATGCTTACCATCAGGCACCTGATTTGCTCGTCTTGTTACTCACTATCATTAAAAAAAAAATTTTTTTTGCGAGTTTGAATTTGATTTGATTTGAGTTTGAGTTTTAATTAGGAGGATAGGATGATAAGTTCTTAGCCTAACCAAATTTCATTGTTTTATTTTGAAATTTAATTTTATAAACTAATCATAAAAATATGGCTATGGGTCTTCAGCTAAATGTTTATTTTAGGCCAAAAACATCACATCGTCATAGCAAAGTATTCACATTTACATTTTCGACGGGATTAAACTTAAATCTTACCAGAACAAGTAATCAACTGATTCTGCCCCTGCTTCTCAAGGTCCACCACACACATATCAACAATGGGCGCTAGACTAGTGAAGGTCTCCATGGTCTGCACATATTGGCTGGCTTCGTCCCTTGAAGCCGACAGCCTGACGAGGGCAGAGTCCCCGAGCCGGGAGCCTATGAACACCACTCCGTTGTCAAGGTAGGTCATGCATTCCGGGATTGGGATTTCACCTGAAAAATAATGACATTTCTTTATTGAATGATAAGTGTAATTTAAGATATAAAAAAAACCCTGTCCTTCTCTCCTTCTTGCTCCATCATCAAACCTTGGTCACCATTTATCTGTTACTTATTCATTGAGGCGACTCCAATGAGCCCAAACACAATATATTTGACTGACCCATCTGAACCAGATGCTGCAGCATCAGGGTCAAGGTTATCTAGTCGTTGAAATATTGTCGAAGTAACACGATATTTTTTATGCCGTGGAGTTACCGAATCAGAATCAGAATAATTTATTGCAAGAATGTCGTACAAAATGGTGTTATACCACATAAGTGCGGTGTGCAATACAAAACAAAAAAAATACAATACGTCATAATTAATTAAAACATTTAAAACAACATTTTAAACCGATTTTAGAATAGTGCTCCACCTTCTCTCCCCGTGGTTGTCGTGGCGGCCGGCTAAGGGTTAACAGATCCAGAGGACGGGCAGCAGCGTCCTCTGCAAAACACCATCAAATTGCGCTCGAGAACCCGCACAACAAGCGTGTCGAGTATTGGCAAAACCCTCCTTTATGGGGGAGGCCTATGTTCAGTAGTGGATAACCAACGGCTGAGATGAAGAACAGGATATTTTCAAATCGATCAGACCACTAAAAGTTGCTCATATCCCTTCAGCCTAAGAAAAGAGCTGATAATCTTGAAACGGTTGAACCGATTTTCATGAGACATAGCTAAGAACATGTCTCAAAAAACACGTCAGCTCTCAAACAACACAAAAACCGCGTAAAAATCGGTCCATTCGTTTTGGAGCTGCAATACCACAGACATTTTAAACTTAAAAACCCCTTCCAACGGTTGCGAGTTAATTACTAAAAGGATAACCAGCTGCCAGGTGGTTGTACACAACCCTTAAACCTGCCTCCTACATATCTTAAGAGACGACTGGGACCTGGTTTAACGTCTCATCTAAAATATGTAAAACCAGGCTCCAAACAAGGATGTTTAATGTAATAATAATATAATAAAAATTGACGAGTTGAGTTGCGACACGAACGTTGTTGCTCTGTTAAAATAGTGAATTATTAAATGGTTTAAGATTGTGTGACGCTTTTATATGGTGTGTGGACGTTGATTAGTTCAGTGGACAGTTCTCCGTGCTGTGTACAGTGACACTCTTTTGTGCATTGTTTAGATTTTGGACAAAACAAATTACGTGTTCAAATTTTGTATCCTACCCGTTACTAAAGTAACTTAAAAAAAACCGGTAAATTTATTTAATGTATCAACTCTAGGCAACAAGTTAAAGAACTTTAACCGGTAACTTATGAGCGCCATCTAGTGGTGAGAAGCAGAAATACTACCTGTATGCCATCTATTAACGAGTAGTCAAACTTGAATCAACCCGTCCCTGCCCAATATGACTAAGTCGTGTGGAGGATGTGGAAGATTCATATCGCCGCAAGAGGGCGCTAAATGCAACAAATGTGCAGTAGCATACCACAGGGCGTGTGTTGGCATTCCGGATAAGGGAAAAATTACCCCGACATGGTTATGCCCAGATTGTAAAGCGACTAAACCCCGGGACAATAACCCTTCTACGCCGGTAAGAGGGCTGATGCAGCAATGTGTGGAACTAGATGATGAGCATCCACTAAAAGAGCAAGCTTATCACTCCCCCGTTCCTGAACAAGATCCTGTTCCAGCCACCCAAAACTTTATTCAACAGCTGATGCTGGTCGTTAATGACCTCAAAGGGGAGATTCACTCCAAGAGTGGCAATGAGAGTAAGATCATGGAGGAAATGAATCTGCTCAGGAAGGATCTGAATGAAAGTAGGGCTGAGGTACGAGCCCTCCGATCAGAACTGAAGGAATTAAGAGGAATTATTAGTGCTGAAAAGAGCATACTTCCCCCTACCATTATTATAGAGCCTTCAACGAGTTCAAACGACCAGCCGACCCCGACTAATCTAAAACCGGCTGAAACGCGGCAGAAGAAGAGACCGAATAGTACAAAACGCCAAATTTCTCCTAAAGGTCCTCGCGATATTCGGAGTGTAGCAAAAGACTCTACTGCAGTGGAAATAGAGTTGCCAGCTACCCAGGATTTGGTAGGAGAGCTAACTGCTGTGGCGATCAAAAAAGTCGCGTCCATCTCGCAGGAACCGGTGGATTTAGAGCAACCCGAGGACCAAAAGGCGGAAAAGTGGACAACAGTGGTGAACAAGAAACGTCGTAGAGAAACTATTTGTGGCACAGGTGAAGTCGATGCGGAGCTCCAAGCTGTAGAAAAGACAAAATCTATTCATCTTTGGTCTCTTAAGACGGATACTACTGTCGAAAATGTGACAAATTTTATGAATCGTAAGAGCCTAAAGGGTGGGCAGAAATTCTGCGTTGAGAAGCTACAGCTCAAGCATGATAATTACGCGTCATTTGTCGTTACAGTGCCTGAGAGTCTGTTCAACTTTTTTATGGAAGGGAAGAACTGGCCTCCTAATACCAGAGTCAATGAGTGGTTTCGGAGGAGCAATAGGGCATCGGCAGATTAGATTCAAAGATAGACACTCATCTCCCAATGCAAATAGACATAATAAATTGATCAGATTATATTACCAGAACGTCAGAGGTCTGCGCACTAAGCTGCATGATTTTTCTGCGGCTCTAGCAGTATCTGAAGCTGATATATTTTTTATTACTGAAACGTGGTTAGCAGAAGGCATATTGGATGAGGAGGTGATACCAAGAGGATACTCCATTGTTCGCGTGGATAGACCGGGACAGCGGCGCGGCGGAGGAGTGGCCATTGTAGTGTCTCCCAGATATGAAATAAGAGGAATTCAACCCAATATTAATATATCTGATACTGGTTGTGAGTTAGTATGCGCTGGTATTTTTAAAGGACATAATTTAATTATGGTTGCTTTTTGTGTGTATATACCACCTAGTATGAATGAAGATATTTACAATAAAGTGTTTGACTCAATAGAAAGCACATGTACCAACTACAAATGTATTATTGTTTGTGGAGACTTTAATTTAAGCTCTTGTTCAGATAATGTTAACTCTAGGTTCGAATATCTATTGTCGTTCTGTGAACTCACGCAGGTCAATAAGGTTACAAATTGTAGAGATAGTATCTTAGATCTAGTTCTCGTTAGTCAATCATTTAATCAGGCCTTAACTGTTCATAAAGAAGATGAGTGGTTAGTGAAGCCGGATAGTTACCACCCGCCGCTCGCAATAGATATGAGGTTACAATATTCGTTACCCGTACACAATTCTAATCAATCTGTTGAATTTTCATGGAATTTTAAAAAAGCCAATTTCTTTGGTCTCTATGATAGATTGCAATGGATAGAGTGGGAGGAACTCTATCATATTAATAATCCACAACAAGCTGTAGACCACTTCTATCGAGTCTTAAATAATTCTTTTGACGAATTTGTACCCCTCAAATCGTCCGCCATTACGCAGCCCAGATATGTATATCCGGAATGGTATACAACGCGTACTATAGGTCATATTCGTAAAAAGGCATTCTATCATCGTACATATAAAGCTACTGGAAGTCCATCATGTCGTAAAAATTTCATGGAATGGAGGGCGAGAGTGAAACTTAATATTAAGGACGATTTCAAGGGTTATAAAGACCGGATGGAGAATGACTTAAAGCGTGATCCATCGACGTTCTGGGGATATGTAAGATCTAAGAGAACTGCTAATAAAACTGCAAAAAAGTTGTTGCATGAAGGTAGAGTTGTCTCGGATCAGGAAGCAGTAAACTGTTTTGCGAATTACTTTCAGTCGGTTTACTCGCCACATCCGCCCTTATTAGATGCGGTTGATGCTGCAAAGTGGGGAGGCAATGATAGTGTTAGAATACACATCTCTTCTATCTTAAGCGGTGACCTAGAACAGGCAATTAAATCTCTAAAGCCTAAACGTTCGGTTGGTCCCGATGGAGTTCCTCCATTTGTAGTAAAGGATTGTGGGGCAGTTCTAATGGCGCCGTTGCTGCATGTTCTTCAACTTTGCTTTGGGAATACTTTTTATCCGGACTGTTGGAAGATTACAAGAGTAATTCCGGTTCCTAAGGGTTCAGCTAAGGAAGTGTGTGACTACAGACCCGTAGCTGTCTTGTCAGTCTTCGGGAAGTTGTTTGAGTCAATTCTGCAGCGTCGGGTTAGCAGGCAGGTGGAGTGTCAATTGGCCGACGCTCAGCATGGGTTTAGGCCAAATCGTTCTACTTCGTCTAACCTATTGTCCTTCTGGTCATATACCGTCAATGGCGTAGATGCTGGGATGCAGGTGGATGCCACTTATTTCGATTTCCGTAAGGCTTTCGATACAGTAGACAATGACGTTCTTCTTAGGAAGCTCTCTATGATAGGCTTTACTCCTCACTTGCTTAATTTTTTTGCTGAATACATGCGTGATCGTCGGCAATACGTTCAGTATAGGGGTTATATATCTGAGCAGTATAACACGTATTCAGGGGTTAGTCAAGGAACAAATTTAGGTCCGTTGTTGTTTTTGGTAATGGTAAATGATTTACCCCAGGTTGTCAAGACGGCTAGGTGTTTGTTATTCGCAGACGACCTCAAACTATTCATGCGGATAGAAAACCTGGAAGATACTTATCTGCTACAATCGGACATTGATGGAGTGCGAAACTGGAGTGATACAAATAAACTTTTTTTTAATGACAAGAAATGCTCAATTATTTCATTTACGCGTGCGAAAAATCCAGTGATTGCTCTCTATCGTCTTGGCGATGTAGTTGTACCGAGAGTTGGCCTCGTTAGGGACCTAGGGGTTTGGATGAGTAGTGATATGTCTTTTAGTATACATGTAAGAAAGATCTGCTCCCAAGCCTTTAGGACTCTAGGGTTTGTTATGCGACAGGCACGTCATTTAGACTCTATTCCAGCCATTAAACTTCTGTATAATGCTTTTGTCAGGAGTAAGTTGGAAAGTAACGCCGTCATTTGGAATCCCTACTAAATTAAATACACGCTAATGGTAGAGAAAATTCAAAGAAAATTTCTTAGGTGGCTCTACCAGAAGCAGTATGGGTTCTACGTTGGTTATCCGCACCTATATCCTTCGGATTTCATCCTGGGTATGACGGGCTACAACAGTCTGGAAGTTAGGCGAATTGTGTCGCTGATGAGGTATGTGGCTCGAATAATCTTGGGTCAGTTAAATAATCCCTCCGTTCTGGAGGAAGTTAACTTATTGGTACCGGATACGTCAGGTTATCTTAGAGCACGTCGACATAGACCCTTTGCGGTGCCAATTTGTAGGACGGAGCTGAAGAAATTTTCTCCGCTACCTAGAGCATTACGACTGCTTAATGCTCTAGTAATAGAAAAGGATCTAGACCTCTTTGTGAGTGAGCTCAACATAACGACTCTAGATGTTGGTTCCTCTAATATTAATAAATTGGCAATGTAATATTTTTTAGGTTACATATATAAATAACATGTATTTTTAATTTTACTTTATAAAGAATGTATTCTCTTTATAATTTGTAAAACGGTATTCATGTAATAGGTTATGATAATTTTTATTTTATTGTTAGTTATTAATATATTTAATTAACTTTTTAGTAGCACTAAGTTTGGCGGTTTGGTTTTACGCTGTTATGTCAACTTAGTAGTAATAATAATAAATAAATAAATAAATAATAATAATATGAGCCAACTTCCACACACGGTCATCTGGTCCCAAACTAGGCTAGAAACCTGTACTATGGTAACCAGATGACTGATATACATACTTATATAAGCTTATAACACCCAGACACAGATCAAACAGACATGTTCATGCACACAAATGTTTGACCTGGCCGGGGATCGAACCCGGGGCCTGCGGCACAGAAAGCAGAGTTACTACCATCTGAGCCAACGAGGCTGTCAATGGATGGTTTGATGGATGGTTGATCGTGTTTAGAGGACTAAACATGATGATATTTGAATGAGTGTAACGAAGTGTTGATGAACATACCGAGTAGCTCCACCTTGAGATCCCTGACAGAGTGAGAGTGCGTGGGTTTGTCGTGGAGTTCCAACAACAACATGAACAGTCTGCCCGCCGTGTCTCCCAACAAGTATCGCAACCCGCGACTGTCCACGCGACAATAGCAGCATATTGGTGTTAACTGCGACATCATATTTACACTTTTATGACATAACATAACATCACGCCTTGTTGGGTATGCAGAGGTATACCCAGTCCCATAGTAGGTACATCTACACTTTGCCAGTCAAATTTTTAAATCCCATTTAATAGCCTATTGCCATCTACCGGGCACAGGTACATACTCCAGGCTGTCAATGAGAAAATTGCTGACGGAAAAAAATTAATCTCATTTTTGCCTGACCTGGGAATTGAACCCGGTACCTCATGATCGATGCCACCGAAACAGACACCTATATAGAAAAATTGATTATCGCTTAATCACATAAGTTGCTAGCTGAGAATAAGCTAGCGTACGCATAATGCATAAGGTTGCGATTGAATAACCCATTTAAACCCATGTTATTGAATGCACCGAAATGCAATTAGGCGTCAACTGCTTTAGTTGCCTAGCAAGTTCGGTACGCCGCATCCCAATGTACATAATATATATGTCATCGTAAAATTTTAAGAACTGTTAGTTTATAATTAATCTGGTGAGATTTATAAACTGTAGATAGATTTTAAACAGATACTAAAATTTATAATTTAATTTAATAATCGTTTCTTTAGACCAACATGGATCATAATAATAATATTACAATAGTAAAAGTAGTAATTTTCTTTTTTTTTATTATAAATATTTATTTATTTTAATTTGGACATGTACATCATTTTTTTTTTATAGTAATAGTAATATTATTTAGTAATAGTAATAGTATTTAAATAGTCTCTGCCTACCCCACCGGGAACAAGGCGTGACTGTATGTACAATAGTTAATTCAAGATAAGTGATAAGAACAAACACAAAAAAAAAAACATATAAAAATGAACGGATAATCTAACGCTTACATTCTCGTAAGTTTATAAACTGACCATGTTCAGCTGTCAAATTGTGATTTTGCCTGCGATTATTGTGATTGTTCAAATGAATCCACCTGTCAAGAGAACAATGGTTATTATTATTTGTTTTGTGACAATGGCGGGAGGGAGCGGGTGCAAAACAGCCCCGGTAGCAAAGTGAGCTGGGAACACGAAGTCCCAGGGGGTTAGAACGCGACAGCAGATATGAATTGTTCGAGCGCGAAAGAGAGAAACGGGGAAAACTAGTTATCCCCGTGCCATGATAGAATTACATGTGATTAGTTTCGATTAATCAGAGCGCGCCTCGCGTTTCGTCACACACAAAAAGACAATTCGACTGGACATGGTCAGTTTATTATCTTCATCATCGTCATCTCAGCCAAAGGACGTCCACTGCTGAACATAGGCCTTCCCCATAGATTTGTATCCAGTCCGGTTGTAAGCGGCCCGTCTCCAGCGTGTTCCTGCCGTCCTGATTAGATCGTCTGTCTACCTTGTGGGTGGACGTCTTACGTTGCGCTTGTCGGTCTGTGGTCTCCATTCTCCAACTTTCCAGCCCCATCGGCCATCAGTTCTACGTGCTATGTGCCGCCCATTGGCACTTCAACTTGCTAATCCGCTGGGCTATGTTACTTAACTTTCGTTCGCGTACAGTATCTCCTCATTTCTTAATCAATCTCTCAGAAATCCCGAGCATAGCCCTCTCCATAGCTCGTTGCGCTATTTTGATACTGATAAGGTCCACAGTCAGAGACCACGTTTCAGATCCGTAAGTCATCACTGGTAACACACACTGGTCGAAGACCTTCGACTTGAGGCACTGAGGTATTATAAACTAACGAAAATGTAAACGACAGTTTATAATCTCACTAGATTAATTATAAACTAACGGTTCCTACAATCTTAGAGTGACTTAAACAATAGAACCGAGATGACGGTTTCACTTCATGTTTCATGCGGCTTGCAGAATGCCATTGGGACTGACCGTCCCCACATACCAAAGGTTGAACTTAAAATAGCAACAACTTTTGCATATGTTGTAATTTCAAATCTTACCTTGATTTGTGGCGGAGCAACTGCTACATAACTTTGCCCGTCGTGGTAAACAATAGATTCTTGACCTATCACTATAGCACCACCTACAAACAAAATGATTCGGTCATTCAGGATTAATATCTTGGTAAAACTTAACCTCACAGTGTGTGTGTTGATATCATCAAGCAAATTGCGGGCAGGGTGGCGAAAACTTATAGAGCTTTGACAATAAATGTTTCAGCAACTTGATGCTAGGGCTGTGAAATCCTCATAGAATTTTGACGAAAAATAACTATACTTCGAGCAATATGCTTTGAAGTACGATATGATAATAAATGCGCGGGCAGCTTGCTGCGAGCGCGGTGATTAATAAAATTTGTCAATGAAAGAGATGAATTTCAAGTCTCTTTGGGACTTTATATTGTGATAATTTACACTCGGTGGCGTAGTGGGCGCAAGCTCGACTGCCGACCATGAGGTCCCGGGTTCGATCCCCAGGGCAGGCAGTATCGTTGGATTTTTCCATTAGGAATTATAGGTAAGTTACTTACCATATGGGCTAGGGACGGGTATTAAAATAGACGCCTCTGTTTCAACATTATCCTGTTTCCACGGTATTTTCATAAACTCTTTATCGCGTAGATTGATCTCGTGAGTCTGGAAACACAGTCATTATGATCAATTATTTCCAAATTAGAATCTTTAAATCTCTTGCTTTCTAAATTTATCTCTTTTTATAAAATTCAAACTCCTGACTGACTGACACATCCACTTTAGTCCATTGAAAAGTTACATTTGGGGTTGCGTTTTTTAGAGGACGCAATTTTATTTTTTTGATGTGTAGGGGGGGTCAGTGTAAAGCTAAAACCAAGTTTGTGGGGTCGCCACCCTTGTCCCGCGGCCGCCATCTTGAAAATAGGGGTTGAAATGGTTTTTACGGTATACCTCTTAAACTATTTATTTGATAAAAAAAAATTGTTAACATTTTTTGTTGCAAATGAAATTCTCTACAACTTTGGTCCAGTAACTTTTTGTCGTAGAACTATAAATAAAAAAGTTATAAGCGAAAATCTTCAGAAATTCGAGAAAAAAATATTTTACGATGTAACTTTGTTTTTTATCATTTTACGAAAAAATGATATCTGACCATTTTTGTAGATTGTTTTTTGAGGAACAACTTTTATTCACATCATTTTTTCATTACGTCAATAGCTAAGGTTTTACAGCGCTCCGAAGTGAGTACTATTTTTTAGTACTCTTAACTATACCTATATTATACGTGTGTACTAATAATATGTCATCAGTTATTTTTTTATTTTGATATTATAACTTTTTTAATTACAAATTTTGCAATATTATTAATAATTAATTATTGACTCTTTTCCCCACCACCCACGAGGTAGTCTAGAGGCGCGTTTTTTTTACGTGGTATCCCCAATAGGCATAATCCACGGTGATTTTCTGAATTAGAACTACTCCGTCCTCAGTCGTTTCGATGGACCAGGCTGCGGCTCAGCATCTGATCGGCTTTCTGAATTAAATACCAGTGGGAGAACTGGCGAAGGAAGGGGTGTTAATGTCGGCGGTTCATCATCAACAGAGGTTAAGAATAATAATAACAATAGCAGGCAGCTGTTCTTTTATTCCCTCATGCTCAGTTGGGTATTTTCTACCTGAACAGTATTCTCGGTAACGGCTATCAGATTTAAAATTATTTTAAAAATCAATAATTGTTAAATTCTGTTATGGAGTGAAAAAGAGTCAATAATTAATTTTTAATAATATTGCAAAATTTATAATTAAAAAAATTATAATAACAAAGTAAAAAAAAAAAAAAAAGCAATAACTGATGACATATTATTAGTACACACGTATAATATAGGTATAGTTAAGAGTACTGAAAAATAGTACTCACTTCGGAGCGCTGTAAAACCTTAGCTATTGACTGAATGAAAAAATGATACGAATAAAAGTTGTTCCTCAAAAAACGATCTACAAAAATGGTCAGATATCATTTTTTCGTAAAATGATAAAAAAAAAGTTACATGGAAAAATATTTTTTTCTCGAATTTCTGAAGTATTTCGCTTATAACTTTTTTATTTATAGTTCTACGACAAAAAGTTACTGGACCAAAGTTGTAGAGAATTTAATTTGCAACAAAAAATGTTAAAATTTTTTTTTATCAAATAAATAGTTTAAGAGATATACCGTAAAAACCATTTCAACCCTTATTTTCAAGATGGCGGCCGTGGGACAAGGGTTGCGACCCCACAAACTTGTTTTTAGCTTTACACTGACCCCCCCTACACATCAAAAAAATAAAATTGCGTCCTCTAAAAAACGCAAGGTAAGGCCTAAAAAATGTAACATTTCAATGGACTACTTATCAAAACCCTTGAGAGGATGGATGGATGTTTGGTACTTTTTCATGCCAAAAGTACTGAACCGATTGGGCTGAAATTCAGTATGTATACATAGTTTATACCGTGGAATAACATATAGGGTAGTTTTTATCTCGATATTCCCACGGGAACAGACTACGGATTAGTATCTATAATAATAATAATAGTCATTGATTTAAAGAAAAGAGGAGATAGGGTACATTCTCTCAGCGCTTACTCAACTGGCACATGCAATTTGAAACAACAAAGATAGAAAGACATACCTAAGACCGAAGTGCGAACGAGACAACAATTTACCGACGTATGAGGACCTTATTCGAGCTTTCCATTTTCGAGAAGCCAGTACCTCATCTCCCCGTTTCTTTAAACCAATGATAATAATGTAATAATTTGTAATATTATGTATAAGACTTGCCTTTTATAACATTCAATGTATACTTTGGTGAAATGAAACCGCAGGGCACACCTAAATAATATACTTACTTTAATATGTCTTCCATTAGCATCCTGGTGAATTAGTATGAGTGTAGGGTTAGCACAACCATGTAAGAATTCCACATCGTGCACGTTTAACTCTTCCAATCTAAACAACAAATATTTTATTATTACAATCGCAACATGACGCGCGTAAACACGGGCTATATCCGCGTGGCTATTACCAACGTTGCAATAACAATGTAACTGCAGCACGAGCGGCGTAAATTGCCCAATTACTTCTGTCAAACATAATTTTGCTATAATTTGTATAACTCTGGCTACACCTGGAAGGGACTACATGTCCACAACATAAGAGCAGTCGCACAGCGTCTAACTAATTACCCTTCAGCACCTAGAAAAAAGCTGATAATCTTCTGTTCAGCTTCTTTAAACTTCCTAACATCACTATTCCATATATATGTTTTTTATGATAGTGCCTGATGGTAAGCATCATGATTGCCCATATCAAACACAGTGCCACCCAGTGTTATAATATTCAAAATTCTGCGCGGCACTGCACTGCGCCTGTCACCCTGAGATATGAGTGGTTGAATCTCGTCATGCCCAGTAATTTCACTGGTGACATTGCCCTTCAGACCGGAACACAGTAATTTTTGCACATTACTGTTTGGCAGATGAATAACTGGCAAAGGTATGGTACTTCCCCAGGCGGCCGCCTGCAAAAGAGGCCTACCACTACACAGAATATACATAATATAGAAATGTGTTCCTGATAAAAAGGGGCTTGACAGACAGGACAGACAAACAGATGGAAAACAAAGTGATCATAAGATCACTTTTTTTTTTTCATGGAACTTATAAAAGTTCCATTTATAACGCAAGCATAATAAGAGGTAAAATTATGAACTTTACAACCTTATTATTTCTGAAATTACCTCAAACTGGCAGCCTTCAGCTCCGTAGAGTCCTTATCGAGCGGTATAATCTTGAAGAGGCCGTCATACAGCCTCAGTCCAATCACTCTAGCTTGTGGGTCTATCACTGCAAGTATGCCGTTCTCCGAAGGCTTGCCGATCCTGTCTGACACATTGCCGTGTGCTCGGGTCACCACTTCTAAGTCTCCGTTGGGGTTTATACGCCATTCTAGTATCATGGCATTGTAGCGTGTGGTTAGTATGAAGACTAGGTCTTTTTTCTCGTACTGAAAAAGATTAATTTAAAAAGTCTTTCTTAGGGAACTGCATATTATGTTTCTATAACAAAATCCCAAAAGAGATATAACTGGGCTCTCAGAAGGTAAATTCCTATATAAATCGAATTTGTTAAGAAAGGCTTATTATAGTATTAACCAATACATAGAGGACAAAGATGCCTGGAAACTTCTGCATAACCACCACACGACACCTTACAAGCCAACAAAAGTAACCAAACCAAATATTGTAACACTCTCAGTTGAAAAAATTAAACCTTACAAGTTTCTTGTGCATTCTTCTTGTAGAAGAATATTTAAGAACGCATGGTAGATTTTAACTAGTTTGATGTTACTGATATTAATGTTTAAAAATGTCTTTTTAAGACTTATTTATATAAATTTTCTTTCGAGTTTTCAGTTTGAGTAATAGATAAAGTTAAACTGATGATGCCATAAGGAAAAGCCAGATAAAAAGTATATCTATAACTGATAAGCATAATATGTATGAAGTTATGAAAGTAGAAGAGACAAAGTCGTATGTCAGTAATACAATCCTGACATAAAACTTTTATTTCTTCTACTTGCAAATGGTGAGAAAGACTCAATGATAAAAATAGCTTGGAACATGATGAAAATCTTTCTTGATTTTCCATTTACCCACTTGTTTCCAAACATCCTAGGTTTTCTTACAATGAGTAATTTTTCTAAGCATCATGCAACACATAGGCTTGAAACTTGTACATATATTAAGATTTTACTTACAGGAGGTCTGAATAACTTCATCTTAGCGACTCTCCCATACAGGCCCACTTCTTTCATAGGCCTCAGTCCTTCAGGAGTGACCAGGTACATCTCCAGGCGATTCACCTTCGCCACCAACAGGTTCAGATCCGTTGGTGACGTGAAATTGCCTAAAATTACATTATATTATTGGTAGCTTTACATATAACATCACATTTTTACCCCGAAAGGGTTAGAGATACAGGTGTACCTCATACCCACGGAAGGTATACTCACAATTCGCCCGTAATGTTTTAAGTCCCTTGTAATAGGGGGTTAGCCATCAACTGGGTACAAACAGACTCCAGGCATATTGGGAAAATCCCAATATCACTATTTGAACTAATTGAAAATTGGACCATGTTTAGCATTTATTAATGGTTGCTTAACACTTTTATGAAAGCCGTGGAGTTTTTGTAGAAATATACCAACCTACACCTGTCTCTATGGACAATAATAATTATTGAGAAATGGTTGATTTTAGGCGCACTTCAAAGGAATAACGGCAAAATAATATAATGGCATGTATAGACAGAGAAAATAAGTGAGAAGCCATGAAATAGATAAGGTTGGGTTTTTACTCTGCAGTTAGATTCCTGGTTAGCGACTCAAGGTTGGCCAGATATAAGCATTCGTTGCTTCCTAATCATAATCCAATAAGAATAATCGTGAACTGCAAAATTTAGGAGTTAGGGAGATCTTATCATGGCCTTGTTCATTCGTCATTGAAGATTTTGGGATTCGCGGTGACTTCAAGAATTCCTTCTTAAAGTCACTACCATGCTGAAGCATGTCATGTGTGGTCATAATTTATAGAAACCAATTTACAAAACCTTATGCAATCTGAACGGATATATTATACAAATCCCTATATGTGGCATAATAAATATACAAGCCATAGAATTGGATAAGAAAATAAAGATTTTAACCTCAATACGAAAACTAAATAGAATCGAGTAGTTTATACCTGTAACGCATGCTGTTACAGCGGTAGACTTTTGAGCTGTAACTACGTAATGGTAAGCCATTTCTTGATTTCACCAGGTGACCAACAATAACCACAAAACACAACAAAAATAAATATCATTTATTGGCAAACACAAACAATACAAAAATTCGCCGACATGAGACTTCGATCAATTTTGATTTTTTCAGCATTTATTTAGGGATGAGAACATGGGGTGTTGATTACTGACAACTGACAAATCGAAATGTTGAATTTCGCGATTTTAAAAAAAGATCAATCGATTCAGTAATAATATTATATTTTATCTTGAAGACATTTTAAAATACTATTCACTATTCTTAAATTTAGCATTTCGGGTATGATATTCAGGTTTTTAACCATTAGGTACTGTTATATGTCTAAACTGCCTCGTGCCGTGTACAACACTTTTTTATTTGATGAAAGGTTATCATAAGATGGGTGAACTAGAGTTGTTGAAATCGACTTTGGGCTGGTGGTATGAATGCGAAAAACGATAACTATGTGCGCAATCAGTACTATTTTGACTGATTGATACCACGAAGTTTGCCAATAATATTATTATCAAAGACTAGGTACTTTACACTAGAACTTTTAGTCACAATATTGCAGATTTGAGGTTACTAATTATTTACTCTGCTTCACCATGCCAACTTGACTTGAACTCAAGTTACTGAATTTAACTCGAGTCGCGTTTATTTGGAGCGCATCTCTAAGGATATAAGTTACCATAGAGTAGAACTTGTCAATGGTTTATTCTCAATCGGCAATAGAGTCGGCGCAAAAGAGTTTTATTTATCACAGAACAGAGAGTTATTTATTATCATATATCTATGGTCGGCGCCCAGGCCATAAACTCAAGATTAATATCATTGACTCAGGCACAGAACACATATACGGACTCAGGTCTGATAGACGCGGCGCTAGTTTCAATATAAAATTATAAGACAAATGGTTAGTTCCATATGTGGTTTAAGTTTTAAGCCACGAAGCCCATATAGATGAGCGGCAGGCGGCAATGTCCGTATCACCTATAACTTTATATCCTATCCTACTAATATTATAAATGCAGAAGTTTCCGCGGATGGATGGATGAATTTTTGTTAATTTTTCACGTCAAAACTACTAAACCGATTGGGCTGAAATTCGGTATGTAGACAGTTATAACCCTGTAATAACTCGGGTACTTTTTATCCCGATATTCCGCGGAGTCTTCGTTCCCGTGGGAATGGAATACCCACGGGAACGAAGACTCCGCGGGGCGAGCTAGTATTATTTAAAATAGGTCCAACAGGTCCAAGCGACCACTGCCACGATCCACTGCCTCTGGCCTCTACCTACCTTAGTTCATTCAGATTAATTCATACACTGTGGTAACTAAATACGTAATTAAAAAAAACAAGTTTGTAGTACATATTGTAGTAGGTGGTACATTGATATCAAAATATTTTATTTGTAATAAATCATAATCTCATCTAATATTTACATAAAATATAATAATAAGTATAATTAGTTCATTGAAGTCAGTCTTCATGGTTGCTCGGCGGGACGCTCTCGAACAGCACTTGAGTTAGGAATGTGAGTTTACCTGCAAATAATATAATTATTTTTCACTTTTCTTGTGATAAGGTACACCCATTGATATAAAGAAAAGGGGAGATAGGGTACGTTCTAGAGCTTACTCAACAAATGGCACGTGCAATTTGCTCAGTATGAAGTTTGAATATAATACAAAGATAGAAAGACGTACCAAGACCGAAGTGCGGCCGAGACAACAATAATAATCGCTCGTACGACCTTACTTTACTGACGTAAGTGGACCTTAATGGGACCTAATTTGAGCTTGCCATTTTCGAGAAGCCAGTACCTTATTTCCCCTTTTCTTTATATCCATTTAGTACTTTTTTATCGAAATTTCATCTCACGGACCTGTTATCTATAGAATAGAATATAATAGATAACTTTTTATTGGTATCACAATACAGAAAATAATAAAAACTAGAAAACGTGTCACAATTGGCGGCCTTATCGCTCAGAGCGATCTCTTCCAGGCAACCATGCAGTGACAGGAATTATTCTTAGATGCTGGAAGGACGGTTGTTTCTTTTATTTTACACTATTTTGAAAGGTGTTTAATTTGACAAGTAGACCCATCTCATTAAAGTATTACTACACCGTTTTTTAGGGTTCCATACTTCAAAAGGAAAAAAGGAACCCTTATAGGATCACTTTCTTGTCCGTCTGTCTGTCCGTCTGTTAAGACACTTTTTGACGGGAACGCGTGTAGGTATAAAGTTGAAATTTATATCTTTATATTTTATTCAGATCTGCGGTCCCTTGTGGCTGTAAAAGAATCATACTTCTAAGTTCTAAGTTAACGCGATCAAAAGTTATGGCCATTTTACTGCATATTTCCATACTTTGCGCAAGGAACTAATAGATGGCGCTGTTTTTTAAGAGGCGGATTGTTTTCGGGATTGGAAGCGTTTTGTTCAGGTAACTAGGTATGGAACCCTACACTATGCATACATACGTATGCCTTAACAATTTATTTTTTAACAGCTACTTCCTACTAATTAATAAATGCGAAAGTTAGTTTGTATGTAACAAATATAGGTACACACAGACGTCACGTGAACATAACATAACATATAACATACATTCACGCCTTTTTCCCGAAGGTGTAGGCAGAGGTGTACCCCGGACTCAGTCCCATAGTAGATACACCCACATTTCGCCAGTATGTTATTGGTCCTATTGCCATCTACCGGGCACAGTTCCAGACTCCAGGCAGTTATTGAGATAATTCCTAATGGAAAAATCCAATATTTAACACTTTGCCTGACCTGGGGATCGAACCCGGGACCTCTTGATTGGCAGTCGAGTATGCGCCCTCTACGCCACCGAGGCAGTCTCGTGTGCTTGTTATATATGCAATAGATAGACCGTGACCGATATTCCCATGGAAACGAAGACTACGCGGGTGAAACCGCGGGGCACAGCGAGTATAATATACCTTTACTTACTTAACAAAGCAGTAGGGGTCTTCTTATAATAAACGAAAACAGTGTAAACAATGATGCCGAGCAGCAAAAACCCGATTGCCATGAGATACTTGGCCGACGGATCGTGTACTATTGGCAACACCGACAGAAATATTGCCACTAGCAACACAAAACATGGTATTACCGTTGGCACTCGGTACGGCCTGAAATAAAACAAAACTGCTTAGAACATGGATTTTAATCTCTAATTGTTATCTATACTATTAATATTATAAAGAGAGAAACTTTGTTTTTTTGTTTGTAACGAATAGGCTCCGAAACTACTGGACCGATTAAAAAAATTCTTTCACTTATGGATAGCTTAATTCAGTGTGAGTGCCATAGGCTATATGAGATTTTGAAAAAAAATAGGGATCCGTAAGAAAACTGCAATATTGTGAACCAAGGTGTTACATAATATAATTACCATATTCATAAATTTGCGTGCGCTGTGAAATGCATTGATGGTAGAATAATATAATGTACTAGGGGTTTGTAGTACTTATCAATATCTACAAAATAGTCCACGGAAATTTTATCCATTAATTTTGGTTTAGTCACATTAATCGAAACAGACATTATATGCATGCGCTGTGAAAAGTATTGGTGGTAGAATAAAGTAATGTACTAGGGGTTTTAAGTACTTATCAATACCTACAAAACAGTAGACATAGATTATAATATCCATCTTTTTCGGTTTAGTCAAAATAATCGAAAAAGTGATTATTTTTCATTCGGTGTGAAAACTATTGGTGGTAGAGTAATGTACTAGGGGTTTGTAGTACTTATCAATACCTACAAAACAGTATACATAGATTATAACCATCTTTTTTGGTTTAGTCGCAATAATCGAAAAAGTGATTATTTTTCATGCGGTGTGAAAACTATTGGTGGTAGAGTAAAGTAATGTACTAGGGGTTTGTAGTACTTATCAATACCTACAAAACAGTATACATAGATTATATCCATCTATTTTGGTTTAGTCACAATAATTGAAGCAGTGATTATTTTTCATGCGGTGTGAAAACTATTGGTGGTAGAGTAAAGTAATGTACGAGGGGTTTGTAGTACTTATTAATATCTACAAAACAGTATACATAGATTTTATCCATCTATTTTGGTTTAGTCACAATAATCGAAACAGTGAATATTATTCATGCGGTGTGAAAACTATTGGTGGTAGAGTAAAGTCATGTACTAGGGGTTTGTAGTACTTATCAATACCTACAAAACAGTATACATAGATTATATCCATCTTTCTGGTTTAGTCACAATAATCGAAGCAGTGATTATTTTTCATGCGGTGTGAAAAGTATTGGTGGTAGAATAAAGTAATTATAATAATAATATGGGACAACTTCCACACACGGTCATCTGGTCCCAAACTAGGCTAGAAGCCTGTACTATGGTAACCAGATGACTGATATACATACTTATATAAGCTTATAACACCCAGACACAGATCAAACAGACATGTTCATGCACACAAATGGTTGACCTGACCGGGGATCGAACCCGGGCCCTGCGGCACAGAAAGCAGAGTTACTACTATCTGAGCCATCGAGGCTGTCAATGTACTAATGTACTAGGGGTTTGTAGTACTCATCAATATCTTCAAAATAGCCCACGATAAATTATAACATGTGTTAAGGTTTGGTCATTGTAACAGAAATAGTCATTAATTTGCGTGCGCTGCGTAAACCATTAGGGTTATATCTATTAAAATACAATGTATCACGAATTTACTCCTGTTAATCGTCCACTATACCTACTTCTGCTACCCGTGCGAAGCCGGGGCGGGTCGCTAGTAATAAAATACAGACTTAAAAGTACAGAAGGAACACTCCTGAAATTCATGTATATAAATAGCGACTATGGCTGCGACGCAATAAAGTGCAATTCAGCTTGCACAACGCTATTAACCACAGATAAATTCATCTATAAATTCCCTCTCTTTCTATATCGTATCTCTGTCTCTAGTCCATTTAAATTGTATTAATGTACAGTCTTGTAGGGCACCCCGGCGACTTGAAACTTCAACCTATGGATGCGGATGGATGGCAGAGTTTATTATTGTCAAGTGTTTGCGATATCGTGAGAAAGATGAATGAAAGTTAGTGTTTTATTATTATGATTGTATTTTTTTATGATAATTTTTTTTTTTTTTTATTGTTTGATATGTTTTTATTTTAATTATTTGTTTGACATTTTATTTCGTAGTTATTTTATTCTTAAATTTAATGAAACTTTAATTAATGTTGGTGTTAAATTGGTGTTTTAATTAAAGTTAATAAATAAATAAATAATGTGGAATGTCCCAAGATTATCTTACATAGTATATATTATAAAACATAACATACATACATTCACGCCTTTTTCCCGAAGGGGTAGGCAGAGGTGTACCCAGGACTCAGTCCCATTATAGTAGATACACCCACATTTCGCCAGTATGTTATTGGTCCCATGTAATAGGGGGCGAGCCTATTGCCATCTACCGGACACAGTTCCAGACTCCAGGCAGTTATTGAGATAATTCCTAATGGAAAAATCCAATATTTAACACTGCCTGACCTGGGGATCGAACCCGGGACCTCTTGATTGGCAGTCGAGCATGCGCCCTCTACGCCACCGAGGCATAGTATATATAAAGTTTAAATTTAGGAAAAAAAATCTCTTTTCCCGTTTTCCTGCTTCATGAACAGACCCTGGTCTCCATAATCCTACTATCATACTAATATTATACTTAAATGCGACCGTTTGTCAGGATGGATGGATGTTTGTTACTCTTTCACGCCAAAACTACTGGACCGATTGGGCTGAAATTCGATATGTAGATAGATTAGACCCTGGAATAACACATATAGTACTTTTTATCCAGATATTCCCGCGGGAACGAAGACTACGCGCACAGCTAGATGTTCATAAAAGGAGCATTTTAGAGTCAAATTACCTGTGTTTATTCGGCTGAGTTTTGCGTAGGACGAGAAGGGCAACCATGGCTAGGCCGTAGAAAAACCAGAGGAACCAACTGGCAAACTCTATGAGAGTTGGAATGTTGCCCACTAAGATGAACAGAGAGGTCAGGGCTGCCTGGAATGATACAAACTATCAGTCATTACATAAAATACACGTGTTTCAGGTCACACCCCGGTCACTCGACTTAATTCCCATACAAAAGCCGCGATATAAGAATAGAATAGAAACGTTTTTATTCAGATAAATAAGTAGAGGCAGTTACAGTTTTTAAGCTTATAGCTAGATAAAAAACTTAGTATTACTTATTACCAAATGCCAAAAACTTCAAATTAGGTTCAACTACCTACTACACAGACACTGCACACATAGAGTTTTGTTACACGCGCAAGAGTGTGCGTGAGGTGATTTCCAAGCGAAGCGGGGCTCGTGGAGAGCTCAATCTCGGTCGCGGGGTGAGGAAGGCCCGATTGGTGGGCGGACGACAGTGTCCATTCTATACGTAGTACTAGTGTAAGAACAGCGGCTTTGCCCGCTCGCAATTATGAAATATGGCAGTTTAATACCAAAACCATGACGTCTTTTTTGGACCTCTAAGAATATGAATTTTAAAAAAAATCCTTTCTTAGCACACGTCCAGAGTCCAGACAACGAAAATAACCTAAATTCCAAGTTTCAAGTCTAGGTAAGTGATTTGGGCTCTGCGTTGCATGTCAGTCAGTGAGTCATTTAGGAATTTATAATTATTTATAGTGATATGTTACCTGAAAAGCAACCGCGGGCGCTGGCGTGAGTCGCTTCATGTTAACATATGAGAATAGTTCGAGCATATGGCCGCCTCTTGCTGCTGTGTAACATACCCTGGAATTACAACATATCTATTTTATGATACATATTTATTGGTATCACATTTTGGTGTTATCATCATTAGGTGATTGTCCACTGCTAGATTAATACGCTTTTCCTATTCAACAACAACAGTTTGGTTTTTTTATGCCTTCGATTTGGGCTGACGCAGACGGTGTGCCTGATGGGTCGCGGTTACCGCCGCCTATGGATACCTGCAACACCAGGAGTATTGCCAGTATGTTGCTGAACCGACCAACACTGTTCTATCTCCTTTTGAAAGCCCCATGTTGTAGCTCAACGGGAAGACTGCAGCAAGGAGATCAGGTTTGTACGTATGCGGCAGAAAATAACGGGAAAATCTGTTTGTTCCGGCTGTTGGGAAGCTTTTTTTGTAATATTCTGTGCACATGGTTTTTTGTACACGTGCAAGAGTGTGCGCGAGGTGATTTCCCAGCGAAGCGGGGCTCGTCGAGAGCTCAATCTCGCGGGGTGAGGAAGGCTCGCATACCGCAAACATGTTAGTGATCACAATTTATTTTTTGTTAAATTTTACGGATTCCTTTACTTGTGATATACTAAGATCTTATTTCTTAGCAAATTTCATGATGCTAGGCTGACGGGAAGTGCCCGATGCTCAAAGTATGGAAATGTGCAGTAAAATAGTTGTATCTTTTGATTGACTTGACTTAGAAGTCAAGGGACCGTGGACCTGAGCTGTTGATATGAGTTTCAAGTTAATACCTCAACGCGTTCGCAAGAAAAGGGATCTTGACAGACTGACAGACACACAGACGGACAGCGAAGTGATCCCTTAAGGGTTTCTTTTATCCTTTTGAGGTACAGAACCCTACAAATTAGCTCGTTCATGTTTTTTTATTTATTTTTTATTTTTATGTTATAAGAGAAAATTTATCTGTAATTAGTTTAAAATAAGAAAATAGTTTAAAATAAGAATATTATAAAACGTATTCATTTGAATACCCGTTGAAATACTGGGTGGTACTGTGTCTGATATGGGCAATCATGATGCTTACCATCAGGCACCTGATTTGCTCGTCTTGTCACTCACTATCATAAAAAAAAAATTAAAATTATAAATGTTACCTGGTAACACCGAACTGCACGCTCATAGCACATCCAAAGGTAGCCACAGCAACTCCCAGTGGTATCAGGAACCTCGCCGGGCCCAGCACCTGAGCACCAAACTCTACAGCCACTGCTGGGACCGATACCATCTGACTATAATCTAATACGGTCATGTAAGCTACGTTCATGAACACGTATAGAGATGTTATTAGAGGAACCGCTATTGATATGCTCAGAGGGACGTTTCTGCAACAAAACAAAATACCTATGGTCAATGAAAAAATTCAATGAGGGTCAAAGGAAAATAAGGTTGAATTTGAAATTGGAGGCAAAGTTTGGGAAAAAATATGGTCTTACATATTATATATAAATTATGTCAAAAACAGTTAGTTTATTGTGTTATGAGTGCATTTATTAACATATATTGTCTGAATTCTACAGCCACTGCTGAGACCGATAGGTACCATCTGACTATATTATTATAGTATACAAGCGTTTTATTTTAATGAATATAATATAGTCATGTAAGCCTCGTTTATGAAGACTGAGAGGTGTTATGCCTATTGATATGCTTAGAGCGACGTTTCTGAACAAAGCAGAGTTAATTACTGACATCTATGTAAATTACAACAAATTAAAACAATTATTTACCTACTGCAAACAAGCTTATTGTAAATTTGTTTTATGTGTTCGACTAAACAGGCGTTTGACCGCAATGTCACCTGCTGGTAAGTGATGATGCGGCCTTAGTTGGAGCACGCTTGTTCAGTAAAAACCTATTCACTCTTACATACATACTTACAGTCACGCCTTGTTCCCGGTGGGGTAGGCAAAGACTGTTTACTTGCTACGATTCTGACATACAACTTTCGCTTCGTTCACTTTCATGACATTTTTCATACATGCTCGTATGAAAAATGTATTATTGATTAAATTGGATATTATAATAAATCATTTATACTATATCCTCCTATTCACTCTTGACTTGAACAAACCCACGTCATAGTTTACGGGTAAAACGGACGACGGCAGCGAGTTCCATTGCTTCACCGTTCTCATGACAAATAATGAGGCTTCTATGTTATGAGGCAAATCGCTTCGTGCGAGCTGTTGGAAAATCTACCAAAATAGTGATGACACTTTGCCGTTTGTTTAGTGGTTCGGTAGAAGGGCGATGGTGGGATCAGCTCATGCAATTCTGTGGCGCATAATCCGTGATTTAGAATAGAATAGAAAACTTTATTAAGTATTAACTTTTACTAAGTATATAAATAATATAACAGCACAGTTCTTGACTGTCATTGAAAAAATTATTGACAAGGTGATCGATCCCGGGACGTCATAATCGGCAGTAGCGCTTGCAATCACTATGCCATGTCACTGAGGCAGTCTCTAGCTCTACTATTTTGGATTTTTGTCCTATAAGCCTACTTGTGCCATAAAACTTTGTTTCTTGCTTATTAGATGAGTGTGGGCCAATCTAGGCCAATGCCCAGCCAAATCATAGATTGTAAAAGATGTAATCCGCCAGAGAATATGATTATTTATTTGGTGTGTAAGTTTAATATTTACTAAGATAGTCTGCGGGCCGCATATTACGGCGGAACATTGTCCTTTCTACATGAGAATGCGTTTTCTGAAACAATGTAAGACTCTTATCATTAATGTACCTAGGTACATAAATAACAGTACATAAATGAGTATTTACAATATTATGTGAGTTTAACACGACAGATTATCAAATAATACCAATGCTTGTTATTACTACTGCTGTCAATAAAATTGATAATGAGTTTTCTCCCTAGTTATTCACCCTTGAAGCAAACACATTTGGGCTGTGGATGTAGGTAGTGACCTACGAATAATAATAAGTCAGGAAATGTAATTGCACCCAAAAAATAACACAACGAAAACTAGGTACAAGTGGGTGGTGCTTAAAAACTATGTACACGCGGGACTTAGTCGGCCATTTACATTGCAAGTGAGCACACGTTAAATCTTCGCGTACGTTTTCGTTTTTATAACTGAGCAGCAAGAATAAAATAATGCCAGGATGTGTTGTGGCGTGGTGAAGGAGCCATACGAGAATGAAATGTCCAAGGATCTCATTTCACAGGTTTCACCTAGTCGTTAAATTATAATTTTAAACAAAAATATTTAAATACGCCATTAAATCAAGATGGTCAATATTATGCAAAATGAAGTCAGTTCAATACCTTATTGAGTATTTTTGCATAAATGGAAAGATTCATACAATATGAAATAAAAGTATGTCAAATATGTTTTTATCAAAAGTTACAGTATTAAAATTGAAAAAAAAAATGAAAATGAAGCCAAACATGTATATATCAAATGCAGCAGTATACCAAATGAAAATATATCAAGTGAAATTATACGAAATGGTTATTCATCCGCCAAGCAGTAATGTGCAAACATTACTGTGTTCCGGTCTGAAGAGAAATGTTACCTACCAGCGAAATTACTGGGCATGAGTTTCAACAACTAATATCTCAGGGTGACAGGCGCACTGCAGTGCCGCGTCAAAATTCATAATTTTATAACTCTGGGTGGCACTGTGTCTGATATAGGCAATCATGATGCTTACCATCAGTCACCTGATTTGCTCGTCTTGACTCACTATCATAAAAAAAAATGTATGTATATACTCACACTGAAGGGTTGATGATCTCTTCGGTGACAACAGTGACGCTGTTCCATCCATCATAAGCCCACAAGCCGGAGTACAACGCTAGGGCTATCCCTCCTGGGTTCCAGTTGCTGCCTTCGAATCCTTTCTCTAGGTTCGCTGTGTTGCCTGCAGACACATTACATAACATCACAGATATGTAGGGAGCAGTCGTTAGGTCATGTCGGAAGCCTTGCAGGAATCTTGGCGACTTGAAGCTCTGACTTATGGGTTGTCCACATAACTCATATGAATTGCTTCGAGCAGTGTAATTGATAACCCGTTGGTTAAGAGTTAAGGAATGATAAATAAATTTATTTATCATTCCTTTTTTCCGAAGGTGTATCCAGGTTCTAGGTCAGTCCCTCAGTCCCATAGTAGGTTCACCCACACTTAGCCAATTATATTTAAGTCCCATGTAATAGGAGGCGAGCCTATTGCCATCTACAATCTACCAGGCACAGTTCCAAACTCCAGGCTGTTATTCGAGTTAATGATAATTCCAATAACACTTGCCTGTCCTGGGGATCGAACCCGAGACCTCATGATCGGCAGTAGAGCTTGCGACCACTACGCCACCGAGGCGGCGAGAACATAATATTTGATACTTTATACCATCCTAATAAATTTCCACGGTCACGATATTAAATGGAATTTTTAACATAGATACTTAATATCAAGGTAGGTATTAGCGTTCACCGCGCTTGCAACAAATTGCTCGCACATAACATGTACCTACATTATGTTGATCTAAATAAATAAATGAAAAATCGAATTTTTTTGCGGCGCACGCAGCAAGCTGTTCGGCTGCTCGCGCATTCATCTCAAATGGCAAAGAATAGGGGCGCCAACAGTTTTGATTTATTTTATACTTATAAACTTGATAACCTCAAGCAATCCAAGGCACTGGCAATACTCTATTCTGGTCTGTGAACTTCGCTCACATGTTTGCAATGCATTGCCTGCTTTCTGTCAAACAAAAGCCTCACAAAAATCTACCCCCAATGAGCCTCGTAATGGCTAAGGCCGACCCTGAAAGTACCTAGCTGATGTTTTAACCCTTAAATAAAACCTACATACTTTATTGCTCATTTACCAGACATAACTAGAATCTAGATCTTTCACGCCAATCTTGGTACAGTAATTACCGTGCAAACTATCATGCAGGTTATCAATAGGTCAAAGTATAATTGGTGCAGTTACCAACAAAAGTTTTAAGTAGGTACATGTACTTAACTGAAGGAGGTATCTAATAGAGCAGGTTTTTGGACGAAATTCTTACGAAAGACTTGTTGCTAGGAAGAGATCACTTAAAGCGACAAGGCGGCTCCTTGACCAATAAACAAACATACCGCTGGTCCTTAATCATTCGTCCCCACTGGGGACAACCGCGAATTATTTCAAGTCCCCACATGTCCCCAGTGTTTTTAAAAGAAAACGATGTCAATTTTATTTAAACTCCCAGTTGTTGTATTGGGGACGATTCTCACTTGTCGGTTTATCGGTAGGTGCCAGGCTAGGTGTGTAAGTGGTTTTCTTAGACTTATTGTCGCCGAGCTTGTTTGCCCAGCTGATGTTCAATCATAAATCATTGGTGACAATTTGGACTTTTTTTTTTATTCCCAGTTGTCCCCAGTGAGGTCAAAGGAGTAGGGATCAGCGGGAATGACCCATACCCTGGGATAGTTACTATGAAAAAAATTGTTACATAAGTACCTACCTCTAACAATTTCATAGATGCCCCCTCCAATGACGATGAGACACGCAAATACTTTGCACACTCCAAATATATTCTGCACCTTTACAAATAGCTTCACACTTGTCATGTTAATGTAGGTCATTATAACTGAAAACAATATATTTATTTAAACCCAGGACTCAGTCCCATAGTATAAGGTACACCCACATTTCGCCAGTATGTTATTGGTCCAATGTAATAGGGGGCGAGCCTATTGTCATCATCGGGCACAGTACCAGACTCCTTGAGATAATTCCTCATAGAAAAATCTAATATTTAACACTTTTGTGTAGTGGTAGGCCTCTTTTGCAGGGGGCCGCCACACCTTTGCCAGTTATTCATCCGCCAAGCAGTAATGTACAAACATAACTGTGTTCCGGTCTGAAGGGCAATGTTACCAGCGATATTACTGGGCATGTCGAGTTTCAACAACTAATATCTCAGGGTGACCGGCGCAGTGCAGTGCCGCGCAGAATTTTGAATTTTAAAACTGGCACTGTGTCTGATATGGACAATCCTAATGCTTTTACCATCAGGCACCGGATTGACTCGTCTTGTTACTCACTAAAAAAAAAAAAATTGCCTGACGTGGGGATCGAACCCGGGACCTCTTGATTGGCAGTCGAGCATGCGCCCACTACGCCACCGAGGCAGTCCACCTCATTCTTGTCTCATTCACATTGGAAAAACCACTATGTTACATATTTGAATCCATGTGGATGAAATCGCAGCTAGTACTATAATTTATTATACTTATGACTACCCTACAAAGGTCAAAATCTTTAAAATAAAAAGTCAAAATAAGTATCATAGTTTTAATTATTATTTATTATAGAGGTATGAGGTAACATATCAAATTGTTTAAACAAAATTTAATTATTATAAGTAAGTTTGACTTCCATATTATTGTAAGGGTTTGGAGTGATAATGTTCATGTCCTTCAGAAAGCCAATCAGGTCATAGTTTTCTGGTGTGATGGGTAGGTAGACATCTGGACCGATTAACTTTGCACTCATAAGTTCCTGAAAAAGATGAGGTTTTTTTATTCCTTATTTTCTATTAAATAGCATTTTTAGCATAATCATCATATGGCATAACTTTTTAGAATAATTTTTATTTGCATAATTTTTTATTGGCATATTTCCATAGGTACAAAAATTCTTTTACCCATTTGGATACTTATGCCTTACGATGAGTATGCCTAATGATGTTATTGGAAATAAAATTATGCCTTTAAATATTATGCCATACTACAGCATGCATAATTATTGTTGTGCCAAAATAAAATATGCATAACATACGTTATGCGAAAAAAAGTTATGCCACATAACATTATGCGAAACACAATTATTCCAAATGATCATTATGCCTATAGAAGTATTTTTTTTTTATGGTAGTGTGACAAGACGAGCTCATCAGATGCCTGATGGTAAGCATCATGATTGCCCATATCAGACACAGTGCCACCCAGTATTTTAAAATTCAAAATTCTGCACGGCACTGCACTGCGCCTATCACCCTGAGATATGAGTTATGGCAAACATCATTATTGACAAATAAAATTATGCCTATCAAAGGGATCGCAATTAGCTCACTCGGTGACTGAATTGGTGGCATAGTAGGCGCAAGCTGGACTGCCGATCAGGAGGTCCTGGGTTCGATCCCCAGGTCAGGCATTGTTAAACATTGGATTTTTCCATTAGGAGTTAAACTCAATAACTGCCTGGAGTCCTATTACATGGGACCAATGACATACTGGTGAAATGTGGGTGTGCCGACTATGGGACTGCGAGTCCTGGGTGTGTACCCCCGGGGTCTGCCTACCCCATCAAGAAAAAGGTGTGATTGTATGTTACTAACTTACCCCCATAATAACCCTCATTTGTTCATGGCATTGCGGAAACAAGGACTGCATGAGTCCATGAAGTTCATTCTTCATCATTGTGAACTTCTCCCTAGCCTTCTGTACATGTTCTGGAAGAACCTCACTTTCCATCAACTTAGGTTTAGATTGGGCCTCATTTGTTACTTTTATTAGGTCTTTCAATCTGAAATTTGTTTATGAATTTATTGTCCATTTCATTGCTACTAATATTATTATAAACTATGGCTCAGCATATTTCATCTTTATACTTTGCATGGACGTAACTCACACAATTTCAATAACTATAGATGTCAAACCATGTAATCATCATTTTTATCACAAGATGAACAATTCATAATAATAATAAATAATATGGGACAACTTCCACATAGACGTCTACGGGAAAACTAGTTCACAGCATAATTGACATGCGCAGCATAATTGGTATATCGGGTCATTTTTAAGCACTAAGAATACTTCCATGTTTTTTTCTGTTCACCGTAAATAACAAGGTAGTCTTACAAACATATTGAACAAGATTATGCAAAAAATAATAAATGGCAGAGTTTGTATTTACTTATTATTTACTGTACAAATATTTTACATACCTATTTATCTCTGCATCCACCTCATGGATAGTTCCTTTAGTAAATGCCAACAACTGTTTTACTCGAATAGTCTTCTCTTTGATCTCTTTTAAAAACTGACTTGTAAGAAGATTATCATCTGTACAGATTTGTGTGTTTGTATTTTGTATTTCCTCCTTCAATCCTATATTAAAATAGTTATTTCTCTCAACAACTTCTTCAGGATTCATTACTGGTGGGTCCGGTGGAGCATTTTCGATTATATGATATGTGTGTGTACAATTTGCTCGCACAGCTTTGATTTCCCGTTTGAGAGACTCCAGAGTCTCAATATTACGCTCGTCAGACATCTTGAAACATATTTTTTTATTATTTAACATACTTTTGAGTCAATATTCAAAAACAACAATATTTGTAAGCTGATAACAAAAACTTAAATTGTTATACTAACCTTTGAAACTTGAACACCTACTTATTTACTCTTTTATTTAGGTTATTCTTCAGTAAAACCAAAATAACTGCGTAATATTACTTAATTCTCACTATAAATCACAAAATTTACTTAGATAAATAAATATTTAGATGTAAATATTTTATGACAAAATATTTTCCGCCAACCGTTTTCTTTGATTCAAAAACAAACCAAACTGTATAAAATTTGACAGCTGACAGCTAAAACAAAACTTCAATTTGACAGTTGTGAGTAGTGCTGAGACAAAAATAACGAATCGATATTTTTCAAACACGTGAAATCGATATAATGTGATAACTAACAATATTAAGAATTAAGAGTAAATAATAGTACATCATTGTAGAATATATCATTAACATATTATATGGATATGATATATATTCAAAATTTAAACAATACTTACACAGAGCTGATATTGAGGCTAGTTTGATGGCCGTATCTTTATAGTCAGGTTGTATGTTAGGGGTAAATGGTTGTATAGCATATTCAGCGAAGGTCATCACAACAATTGCCACTTCAACTGGGCGCAATATCATTACATAAATCCATGCACAACTAAATGAAGGAAGTGGTCCCCAATATCTGTGGATTTTTCCGAATGCTTCTTCAAAATATGAATATTCAGCTCCAGACTTACCAACCACCGTACCAAGTTCAGCAAATGATAATGCCCCTTAAAATTTTAAAATCATGTTATTTTTAAAGATACTCACCATACTCGTATAATTATTTCTATGTACAAGGGATTTTTAATTGTACCAAATATAGGTGTATTACCTACCTACACCCACCTAATAACGAAATGATTCCTGAGAGAGTCCATATGACCAAACATAGGCCAACTGAACCTGAATATCTTAGGGCTGCTGCAGGCGAGACAAATATACCAGATCCAATCATTACACCCAGAATCAAATTTACCGCCGAAAATAATCCAAGTTCTCTTTTGAGTTTTATACTAGTTTTGCTTCCAGCTGCACTTGCTATATTATCATTTTCGATTTCATCATTTTTATCGGTCCGTCCCGATAGTTTAGTGGACATTTTTCTGGAACAAATAAAGTTAAGCAATCAATACTTTATTAATTTATTATTACTTATAGTTAATACACAAACAATTTGTTAAATTTTGGTAAGCTTTTACATCGTTGTTTCCTTTTGTTACTTATAATAATTATAACTTTTTTAAAGGAGTAATAAATTCCTTTCAAACTCAAACTTAAACAGATTTATTCAAATAGGTCTGACACTTTTGCACGTCAATTGAGATAAACAGTACTGTGTCTACCATGCCTTCGGAAAGATACATCTACAAGAAGAACTCACAAGAAACTTGTAGGGCTTAATTTTTTCTATTTTCTTATACTTATTATACATATGAAAAGAATAGAATACTAGTTATCATGATCGATAAGTATACACAGACGATGTTAATAATATAAGTAAGTATACAAAGTAAAGCTTAAGATTAGGTGCCTACTAATTAACTTATTGATCAACAAAGGGCGACCTTATTGCTATATATTACCCATATTTTATTTATTGTTTATTATTCATTGTATGTATGGCTCATATTATTCATGGTATTGTAGTTCATCATGCCTCTGAATCTTCCTAACGTTTTGGTGTAATTTGCGAATGAATAATTTTGCTAGCCGCACGTTTAGCCATGAAAACTAAAACTGAAAATAGCTTTAACTAGCTAATTCGTCTCGACATGTTCAATTCCATAGTCTACATGCTAAGTGGCTTTACTAACCACAATTGGCTCCCCTAATAATGTAATAAAGATACAAAATCCTTGACAATGACGACCCAAGAGTCAAGAGGTACAAATTCCGTCTCTATAATGATCTGACCACCGAGTGCCGGTGCATGCTATATAATCGAGTTAACGGTGAATGAACTTGAGTCCTCTGTCCTCACGTGAGTCGTATTATAGTAATATGGGAACGATGCGATCTCGACAAATTCATTTTTTTTTAAAGATTTTATGGCAGCAAAAAGGATGGTAAGCAAACACCTACTTAATAAAAAAAAAGGCTTGTGTTGTGAATATAGGTAGATATATGATAACTAGACATAAATAACCCACTTCAGTGGGGTCGATATTCGAAATCACTTTGATATTAATACCTACTTAATCGAATATTTATCTCTAGCATTTTTATGTCGTCGATTGATAAGAGATCAACAAGGTAGGGGCATATTATTTATATTAATCTGTAGGTACTTAGTTATCTATACATACCTATTATACCTATACACAGCGTAGCTTACGTATAATATTTAAATGTAAGTAGTAGGTATACCTTTATATTAAAAGTGTGCTGCCTAATGAGATTACAGTAGAATAGAAATACTCATTATTACGACTATGATTACATGTTTATACTTAAATTAATGAGATATAAATAGATAGATAGGTATGTAAGTTTTTATAAACATGGCAAGTGCCTCTATTGAAAAAAGAATAAACTATTCCACAGCAGTTACTTTCCCAACTATTGACTTTATAACTCTTTCGAATCCACGTACGTATCGCTTCGAAAATCCACAAGCCGAAATGTCAGCCTGTAAGTTATTCGAAATAGATTTACGTTCCGCTAGTATATCCATATATTATACCTAAACACAAATAGTAAACACAGGTGTGAGGAATGAGGTCACACTCACTATCGCCATTTAATTAAAACAATAAAACAGCATGATCTTCCCTGAAGGCTTTTTCCGTAATAAATTATCATCCCATTAATGATAATTAGCTTATTTTTATCTGTTTATATATAAAAGACGCTTCCTTTTTCCAATACAAAAGAAACACAATTTAAAAAAAAAATTAATAAACTGTTGTTACACTGATAAGGGCAGTGTTTACTATAAATCATTATGTATTGAAGTCGTCGCTTTTTTTTAAATAAATAATAAATTATATTATCGAGACACCTAATAGGATATTAATAGAATAAAATCACTATATTATAATATAAAATCCTAAGATTTAGAGCGCAGAGCCCAAACTACTGGGTCTAGAGACTTGAAACTTGGAATGTAGATTATTTTCGTTGTCTGAAGGTTTAAAATAAAAATAAAATACAAATATTTTATTCTCAGACATTACATCCATAGTCCACATAATTATACTTACTAAATAAAATTAAATAAATAAAATTAAAATTTAATTAAATAAATAAAATTTAAAATAAAATTAAATAAATAAAATTAAATTACATGAAATGACGTTAGATTAAATCAAATCAGTTTACACAATATTAAATTAAATCAAATTAAATTTAATTACATACGAAAGTTTAGCACACGAAAGGATTTTTGAAAATTCGCATTCAAAGTGGTCCAAAATGGGCTTCAAAGTTTTGGTATCAAACTCTCATATTTCGTAATTGCGAGCGGGCAAACCCGCTTGATTTACACTAGTTTCTAATGAGTATTTTTTTAATATCCAGGAAAATTTTATTTTTCATACCTACTTGCCTACTATATTTTTTACTCCGACCGAAAATGTCATGATCTGTGTCATCTTTGTTCCTAAACAAATTATAATTGTTCAATTTGTTTAGATGCGGTTTTTTTATTTGGTATAGATGGATCAGCAGTCATATATAATAAGTACTATAGTGATTGGGATCATTGGAATCATCTCATTATTATTTTACAGGTGACTAGGATCTGATGATGGAGCGGAAAATAGAAGAATGGACTTGTAAATTTCATTTTCATCTCCCCATCTCGGAAACTCTGCCTCGGTGGCGTAGAGGGCGCATGCTCGACTGCCAATCAAGAGGTCCCGGGTTCGATCCCCATGTCAGGCAGTGTTAAATCTTGGATTTTTCCATTAGGAATTATCTCAATGACAGCCTGGAGTCTGGAACTGTGCCCGGTAGATGGCAATAGGCTCGCCCCCTATTACATGGGATCAATAACATACTGGCATAATGTGGGTGTAGCTGGTAGCTACTATGGGACTGAGAATAACGAACATTCATCATTCATCACCATCATGACAGATGCCTATCTAGAACCTTTTATTACAAGCTCGTGTTTGTAGAATGCTAACTATAAAGTCACGATTTCTTAGTTTACATGGTATAAAAATCTAAAATTGGTGAATGATACACGCACTATAGTTACTAATATTACTAGGAACAAGGAACCAGGTAAATACTCGTAACTCGTAAGTAACTACTATACCTTGGTAATAATATGTGAAACGAACATTTATATTAGGTAGGCATATAATATTTTTTCTCATTCTTAGTTTTAATTCATATTGTCACAAGTTACAACATTTATTAGGAAGTCCCCTATTTTCGTTTCACTCTCTAGACTAGATTGATGGTACTTTCTTGATCTGCCAGCTAACCATGCTATTTGAACGTGTGACTAGTAGTGAAGTGACCCTAATTAATACATCCGATTTTAATTAGAGGTAGGTACAAGCAACGTTCATGGATGTATAAACACAAAGCGGTCAAGGAAAAGAATCGCATTATTTATTCGAATTACCAAATAAATATCCCGGTTCCCAAAATAAATTGTAATATATTTGGACAGGGGCGTCGCCAGCCGATGATCAAGGGGGGGGCTAGTCAAGGAATTTCTACCCAAATTCCTCATTTGGGTAGACGGTAGATATACAACAGGTATTTGCCTGTATACAATTTACAATTACAAATTTCTATGAAACAGAAAAGCCCTACAATCATACAATTTTGTAGATTATTTACAGTTTTATAGGTTTTTTTTTATGAAATAGGGCCCAGATGGTTCTGTATTTAAAAATACGTGTCTATGGCGGCACTTGAATGTCAACATTGACAATAAAGGCTAAATTTTTTCGATTCTCTAGGGGGGGCAGTAGCCCCCCCCTGCCCCCCCTTGGCGACGCCCTTGTATTTGGAGTTTCTTAGTGAATTCTGCGTGTAAACTCGAGACTACGCAATTGGGAGCTGTGTACAAACACTATGTTTGTTATGAATGTTCATTTATTTATAGTTTTAATGACAACCGCAACAAAGAAACTGATACCTAATTGGTATATTATTTACTAATAATCGCTACTTAAGTCCGTAGGTACATACTCGTATACGAGCTTATAGTAGCCTAGGTTTCCTAGGTGGTGCATACAAAATAACACTTCCTATGAACATATCATATTAGTATCTGTACTTATAAGTAATCACTTATATTATGTTATTTTTAATAAACTGCGCTCTTTGTTCAGCGCATGTTATTGATAAATTCGCAGACTCACAGATCAACGTACAGCTTTTGTGCATGATGATTCCAAAAATATGTCCAGACGCCCCGTGTGGTAGGCGGTAGGTACCTTTAATATTAAAAACATGCATGTGGTTACGCGAATGCATATTTTAATATGACACTGCGCATGCAAGCTTGCAGAATAAAAAGGATTTATCGTACCGTGCGCGTTTCTACGAAAAAACTCTTAGTGTTCAATTTCTTATATCAAATTATTATGCTTTTTGGCTTGTCGGCGCATGCCTCAATATTCTCAGAAATAGGGTTTTTATTTGGAAAAAATTAATATTTTTTTTTTTGATTCCACTGCGCTCCACCAAACAAAATTCAAAATAATATTTTTGGTCGATATAGCTCCATAGGAATTTGAGTACAGTTAGCAACGGAATGAATGGTTAAATAATATTTTTGGTCGATATAGCTCCATAGGAATTTGAGTACAGTTAGCAACGGAAGGAATGGTTAAATAATATTTTTGGTCGATATAGCTCCATAGGAATTTGAGTACAGTTAGCAACGGAATGAATGGTTAAATGAATATGATATAAAATATGATTTCTTATCTAACATAGATTAGGCATTTAGGTACCTACTTACTTACCTATAAGAAGAAATATTATGAGTTTTAGATTTGATTTTGATTCCAACTTTTAAATTATTAGTTAAAGTTTTACAGTTACATATATATTTAAGTAGTATTACTTTGAGACGTTTTGGGACAAAAAAGCGTGAAGAATCAAGTCTGTCCTTGAGTAAAGTGTAATGAGCGGATTAATTTGGAATTTTACGGATTGTAAAACTAGTTGCTAGTCAGTTTCTTCAGAGATAAGATAGCAATAGTCTACTAAAATCATTCCTATCTTGGAATGATAGGCAGGCAATTACAAAATTTTATGAACGATAAAATATAATATTATCAGAGAATAAGTTATATATCTCACCAGCCACCACGTTGCAGTGATTTGATGAAATGGTTATCATTTGATTAACTACCTTATATTATATATAAGTACATAACCTTATATTATTACTTAGAACATTTGCAATATACTCGTTATGATAAGGGTCTAGTCAAGCCTTACCTCATATACCTAACGCCATTTTTTTCTTTAAAAGTATATTTTATATATCTTATTATAATCATATTATAATAGTCAGGAAGACAATAGTCATAACTGCTCGTACGTTAAACATAAGGTAAAAGTTTTTAATACAACGATCAAAGCATGATCCTCATATCAGTCTTATAAAGAAAACGTCGTCAAGTATTAACGTCGTCTCTACCATGTCACAATTTTGATTTTTAGCACAGTATGTTCTGGAAATCCTATGAATTGAGAGTAAGTAGTTTAAATGATTATACGCTAAACTATATGTAATATATGAAAGTCAACTACACAACATATTTTTTTTAATAATATAATATTATGGACTAATTTTAAAAAAATGTATTATTACCAGCGTACCTATCTAGTTGCTAGTATAATATAAGAACTAGGTACACATATTATTAATAAATAAATAATCATTTATAACAAGTGCTATTTCGCATTAATTATTAAAATGTCGTTCACTTTTCGCATTAGTAGGTAACTAATGCGAAAAGTGAACGAAGTGAAGTGAACTTGGCTGCATAAACTTAGAAAAATATGTAAACATTTTTATGTTCAAAATACCTGTCTGGCTGGTGATTGTTCCGATGTCACAAATAAATTGATATCACGCTGGTAAATAATGTTCCTTTTATTTACTCATCGGTACTTCGTGTCGTTGCAAGCTTTACTATTCAATACATGCGTTCATCCACGGTCACTTCAAAGCAAATACTGTCAGTATAATTTGTCTGTCGTGTCGCATATCCACAACTGAGGGTGTTAGATAAGTCAAAAGGACGTGATAACAACTCATTTAGTTGATTTGCTTCTGCTAATCAGATTGAACTCACGTAAATAAGGTGACTTATCTATTTGATTAATTATTATTGATGTTATTTTGTAAGCATCAAGTCACTAATTATTATTGTCGGCTAAATGTAAATGATTGGTGTTTATAATAAAGTGTGTGTTATAATTAAGATCATGTCGCAACCTACAGCAGTAAGAGCAAAATCTATTGCTCTACAATTAATATTAAAAATATGTGACGAACTAAGGATAAAGAATATAATAATATACAGCACAAGTTAGTCTTGTTTTATTGACCTCCTTTCATCTTGGATTGGACTAGCATTGGAAAAATAAGTCAGTACTCGTACCTACCCATTGAATAATTTTATTATTGGAATGTAGTGGAATGAGTAATGTTATCATTGGCACGCAATAGAGTTTTATCATCGCATTGCGACAGTTATGTTGGGAGGCGTATGTTCTAAGTTCAACAAAATATTATCTGATGGTACACAGAATAGTATAAGTAGGTACATAATTTAATTATTGATTTGTACATATCCTTATTTACTTCATAGTCATAATCATAATTTTCTTTATAATATATATATTTTCTTAATATTTGATAAAAATAATTATTAATTTTGCACAATATAGATCAAAATAATCAAAATATTTTAAAATAAATTAATTTACTTTAAATTGTCATACGTAAAAGTATATCGTTAATAATTTATTTTAATTATTAAAAAAAAAACATTTATTAAGGGGATTGCTAGTCCATACAAAGTGAAAATGCACAAATATGAAGAAACATGGAATATTTTTCCACTCAATTGTTTGTGGTTGGCTCTGGATCCAGTCCCCATTTGCGTAAAAATATATTTGGTTATTGAAAACCTTGCAGTTTCTTCGTATTTATAAAAAAATTAAAAAAGTAGTTATTAGGTCCAGCTAATGTTTTTTTAAATATCAAATATGGGTTTCCTTAACAAAATATGTTTTCACACATATATAGGCCAGATCCACAAACAATTGAGTAGAAAATGTTTCTCAACTTTTTACTCGACTTTTCACTTATAGACGAGTGTAATCCCCTTAATAAAATGATTTTTTATTAATAAAAAAAATCACTTTAAACAAATTCAATATACATAATATTAAAAAAAAGTTTGATCCTAGTTTCTCTAAGAATTAATATTTGAACTCCATTATATACAAGCTAAGTTCCCGTAGGTATTTTAGGAATTCCTTTCTTATTCCTTGTTTAAATTATTATAAAACTGTAAAATTTCAGGGTTCCCCAGGTTCAAAGTTTATTGAGTGTGTGTGTCAGTGAATCAGTCAGGACTTTGAATTTTAGATAAAGATTAGTAACTGTACTGTAGTTATTTATTATTTATCAGTTAACAGACTATGACCTAATAAACATTATTTAATAATGACGATTCTTTTACAACAAGCCTATGTCATTTGTTTACTCACTTTGTGGTTTCAATATTTCACATCCAAGTTCAATACTTAGAACTCAAATACGCTTTAACAAGACCGATTTTAGCTCGATACTTTTCCCGCCAACACAATTTATACACAAGCACTGGGGCCCAATTCTGAAATTGTACTATAAGCGCAATGGTGTTTCGATCGTGTATCATCGGCACTTTTTTTGAAATACGCGAGTCTATATGTCATTTAAAAAACTCCAATGGAAAACCGATGAAATCAGAATGAACACGTTTGATCTGTCATTGCTCGCATAATTATAAACCCAATTCACTAAGACTCTGGTGATCAATGTCGTATTGATGGTTGACTTTAACCGAATTCTGTAACCATTTTGACATCAAGTACTTCGGCTTTTCAATGATAGATTCTATCGTAAACTACCATTGAATGACCATTTTGCAGCTGAACCTTTTGAGTAGCAGTTGCTCAATGGTAGTGCGATGAAACCTTGAAATTACTCTTAAAATGGCCGTTTATGAGGCGCTGAAAATAAATTTACTATACAAATACGAGTAAATTATCATGAAATAGAGAAAAAATGCCCGCGTCGACGCTTTCTAAGACCTTCCGGATAGTGAATATGAAATGGGAAACACGAAAATCAGACTTATAATTTTATAACCAAACATCCCTATCGTCAATATCTTCGGGACATAGTCAGTGTGGTCTGAGAGTAATAGGGTAAGTAAAAAAAAATAATAATAAGTTATTACCTAGTCTAATATATCCATTTATAAAAATATTTTTTATAAGCGCCATGCAAGGAATTTCTACCCATAGCGCCATGACTGCTGTGCATATGGCCTTTGGTTTTATGCCACTCTTGATGCTATCGATAAATCGCGCCCTGGATTTTTCAATTCTGACCACAGCAGTTGTACATCACTCACCTAAACAAAGCTAGCCTAAATAATATTTCTTATAATTTTTTTTCAGGTGGTTCAGACATTTGGAGAGGATGGATGAAAGGAGATTAACAAAAGAGCTGTAAATAAGACTGGTGTGAATGGTAAAATTGGTAGGGGTCGACCTAGGCGTACATTTCATGAACAAATTGATGTTGTTCTAAGACGAGCATGTATGAAGAATGTCATAAAAGTGGACAAAGCGAGAGCTGTATGTCCGGGTCGTAGCAAGTGAAGGAAAATAGTCTGCATACCCCAACGTGAACAAGGCGTGAATGTATGTATGTATAACATTTCATCCTAATTTGTGCCGTCGTTTTAGCGTGAAAAGGTAACAAGCATACAATTTATTATATAAGTTGGGATTCTTCATCACTTTTCTATTAGAAATGTGGTAAAAGTAAATAAATATAGGCACATTTATTACAAGTAAAAATTCGTTTATTTGTTACAGCATGGGTTACAAAATAAAACAACCAGTCGAACAATAAAACAAGCCTTATTCAGCTATAAAACCATAGGTACCATACATATAAGAATATACATAAAATGTTATATGTTATAATTATTGTGAATGTAACTTCAATCAGAACATTAAAAATTATAATTTATGAGAATTTCATTTCTATCTTGTTACATAGATTATTATTTACAGACCCCACATCATTCATTAATCAACTTGATATTATATAAGTAGTTTCTTTTGACAAAACATGAAGGAGAAATTTAAAGTAGAAAGGTGTTATGAGTATGTTGTCAACCTTGAGCACTAGAATTCAGTCCCACACTGCAAGCTTGATCTGCGAAGAATAAAGACAGAATTGTTTAATGGTGTTATTTCATGCCTACTATACACCTAACCCTTCAACCAATATTACTTATGATGAAATTTATCATCTGATCTAAAGCGATAATTCATTGTGTTACCTAATCTAATTTCAAAAATTTACTATAGTATCATCAATCCGTTTTTTTTTTCTATGTTATTTTACCTAATCAATCTATGTTACACACCGCTATAAAATATCTTGTGACTTACAGCATTTAACTTAGACTGCCTCAGTGGCGTAGAGGGTGCATGCTCAAATGCCAATCAAGAGGTCATGGGTTCGATTCCCAGGTCAGGCAAAGTGTTAAATAAGGATTTTTCCATTAGGTATTATCTCAATAACTGCCTGGAGTCTGGAACTGTGCCCAGTAGAGGGCAATAGGCTCACCCCCTGTTAAATGGGACCAAAAACATACTGGCGAAATGTGGGTGTATCTACTATGGGACTGAGTCCTGGGTACACCTCTGCCTACCCCTTCGGGGAAAGGCGTGAATGTATGTTTAAAGCCGATTGTCAGGATTGTAGCAAGTGGAGAGAAATAGTCTGCTTACTCCATCGGGAACAAAGTGTAACTGTATGCTGTATGTATGTATAGCATAATTAACAAAGTTGTAAATCACATCTCTGGGCCCTAAGATACAGGCTCTTTCTTAGTTTAAGGATCCGCTGGAAATATAACAGAATAATATATGTTTTAAATGTAAAAGTTTAAGTTAAGAATTTTAAATTTATTTGCAGGTTGACTTGTAACATTTTCTATTATAAATAAAGAACTTGAACTTATAAAATAAAATTTGATTAGGCAGGCGGGTTGAAGAGCACAGTCCAATGCTAAAATAATCTAAATCTGGTACCCATGCCTGGTAATCTGGCAATAATTAGTTTCCACAACAGAATCTTACACTAATCTCTTTTCATAGAATTCCAAGATCTGACTGTTTGACTTAATAAGTAATCAAGACAAAAGGGTAGGTACTTATACTCACTTTTAAACATTTTGTTGATCATTTGTAATATCCAGTTTTGACTTACACCAGGTAAGCTTGTTAATCTGCAAGGTACCTACTTCTATTATAACGATAGACTATTTCTTGGATACAAAGCGGACGCCCATTGTAAGATTTTTGTGAAAACTAGTTCTATCTGTACTCTGGCGCAGCACCTTCTCTGAAAGAATAACAATAATACAATTTAATGACAAGCGTTATTATTCCCGGGATTTCGTTCTGGTAGGAATCTTGGGTCAAGACTTGATTATCATCATCACCATCATCTCAGACGTAGAAGTTTACTAGACATAGGTCCCATTGGGGGGCCTTGGCCTATACTTACCACGCTTGGCAGGCAGGTTGGCGAGATATATATATTATGAAGATAAATATTTGAGTACATTTTTCTACTGAATTAACTGTTTATGTATTTCACTTTTACTTAAGGAGTTGAATACACAGAATACTATTGCTAGGAGGTTGAGACGAGAAACTACGTTTTTCTAAAACTTTCTAGTGATTGTGTGTATTTTTAATTTATTAAATTCGTAAATATTTACACTCGACTCGACTGACAGTATTACTGACTTTGACATGTTCTGTGCTTTGACAGTAAAATAATGAAATTTTCACAGGCTATCCTAAATATTTGCATTTTTGAATTAATTATAGCGTCTTTTCTTTTACCGTTTTTTTGCAGGCAACATTTTTTACATGATTGATTTTGACTGGCAGCACTGTTCATTCCGAGAAGACGCGACTCCGACGACAGGCCAATGCGATCTTTGTGACACTGGTAATTTGATGTTCCGGAATTGACACTTAGGCCACTCTGGCGTTATAATCGTATCGGCCTCTCAGTCGTGTCGGAATGGTCGAAAAATTAAGGTGTCCGTACGGAATCGAGGCCCTGGACAAATACGTGCTTCAACTTTGCATTTGGCTCGTGCACTGACATTAAATCTCTTTGGAAAACCTTGAATAGATTTAATGTTATTAACACATATACTTGCTGCTTTATTTTTTGAATATTATCCTCATTATAATAATAATAATAATAATTTAAATATTCTTAGTGTGATTGACTCATATCTACTTATATATAGCGCACGTTTTGCGTTACGTTACGTTACTTTAGCATGTAGGTATGTGTGTAATGTGTAGGTAGTAAGGTAGGTATTATATTTTATTAACATAGGTTCATACTTCGTTCCTATATTACTGACCAAGCGATGAAAGCGTCTTTCTCTCTTTGCTCTGTTTTTGTCCGTCAGTCTGTTCTCGCCTACAGGTCGCATTTTTCAACCGATTTTGATTGCAAGTTCCTTGATTTAAATAATAACATTTTGGTAGATTGTGATTTTCGATTGGGGGGAAAATTAGGGGGAAAAGGGGAGAAGTTTGCTTACGGTTATTTATCGACAGATTTATATCAAATTTAAGAGACCCACTTAGGACTTTATTCTACGCAATTCATTACAAAAAATCCAAATAGAGGGGATGGGCAAAAGGGATATGTTTTCTGTAGCGCTATACATATATTTCAATTTTTTATTATTTTTTCGGAAAATGTATACCTACCTATAGGGGAGTGGGCTAACCTACGGTGGGGACTGTGGGTGGAGGATGGGTGTTGGGTGAAGAGGAGTGTTCTTTGCAATATAGGTAGGATAGGATAGGATTGCCTCGGTGGCATAGTGGGCTCAAGCTTGACTACCGATCATGATCCCGGCTTCGATTGGTCAGGCAAAGTATGAAATATTGGATTTTCCATTAGGAATTATATCAATAACTGCCTGGAGTCTGGAGCTGTGCCCTGTAGATTGCAGTAGGCTCCCCCCTATTACATGGGACCAATAATATACTGGTAAAATGTGGGAGTAACTACTATGAGACTGTCCTGGGTACACCTCTGCCTACCCCTTGGAGGAAAAGGTGTGATTATAATATGTTATGTATGTAGGATTGTTTCAAAACTCTGGAATGGTGTGGCTAAGCCAGGGGAAAGGGGAATGTTATAAGGCCTCGCGAGGGCTACTGTTCCCACATAACCACTAGTACCTACTTACTAACTAGGTACGTAGATATTTTCTGAGCATGAATATGACCAAAATAATAAAAAAATTTTCAGCTGTCACGTATCAAGCTAAAATTGTACAAGATATAGTTTTTCTAAATAATACTACCTATATTTTAATAATGCACAATAATATGATATTAATATATAATATACACATTATTATCATAAGTCAGTACATAAACAATATAATTACTTATCATATTATTATTATAGTAATTTTGCGGATAGTTCTATTTAATATTCCTTATTTAGTTCCTCCTGGCCTCTTTTGCAGGGGGGCCGCCTGGGGAAGTACCACACCTTTGCCAGATATTCATCCGCCAAGCAGTAATGTGCAAACATTACTGTGTTCCGGTATGAAGGGCAATGTTACCAGCGAAATTACTGGGCATGACGAGATTCAACAACTCATATCTCAGGGTGGCAGGCGCAGTGCAGTGCCGCGCAGAATTTTTGAATTTTAAAACACTGCGTGGCACTGTGTCTGATATGGGCAATCATGATGCTTACCATCAGGCACCTGATTTGCTTGTCTTGTCACTCACCATTCACCATCATAAAAAAATAAAAAATATAAGTATGTATATTATGTTGTTAAGTTTTAATAATAATGTCATATTTAATAATAATAATATCATTATATTAGGTATTAAAAGTCACCCATATCACAATATAATACTTAGAATCTAAATTAATACTACACAAATTTCATTAATAAAAATTTATTATAATATCAATAATAAAAATCACGTTTAGAAACGAGTTCACGTTAGTGCGTTTTTAGTGCAATTATTAATGTTTCAAATCGATCGATTCTTACTGGTTTGGATTAACACGTACAACACTATATTAAGTGTTGCTGTTAATGAAAAATTCTTCAAAATTCAAATGTTTACCATATTATATGATATAGGTGGACCATTGAACTCGTTATAAATTAAGCGGATAATTTTCAACTGCTTAATTTCATTATATTAATTATCATAAAATCCCAAATAATTGCTCTTTTTATTGTATGATTGAACATTAATAGTGTGAACAGACGATCATACTTGGTACGGCCGAACCACAGTGCTACCTAATCTGTGACCCGAATTGTTCGGTACGGCGTTCACGCCACACGATCGCACCGAACCACAGTCCGTCCAGGGGCTTAATTCTCGATCTAAAATATAAGCGCAATCGTACTTTTTTTTTAAATACGAAACTATACATCACTAAAAAATACCTATGGACAACGGATGAAATCAGAAAAAATCATCGCAATCGTACTTTTTTTAAATACGAAACTATACGTCATTATAAAACACCTATGGAAAACGGATGAAATCAGAATGAACATTTGAGCTGTCATTGATCTCTTAATATTAAACCCAATTCACTAAGACTGTGGTGGTCAATAATAATATGGGACAACTTACACACACGGTCATCTGGTCCCAAACTAGGCTAGAAGCCGGTACTATGGTAACTAGATGACTGATATACATACATATAACTTATAACACCCAGACACAGATTAAACAGACATGTTCATGCACTTAAATGTTTGACCTGGCCGGGGATCGAACCTGTCTGTTTGATCTGTGTCTGGGTATTATAAGCGTATAAAAGTATGTATATCAGTCATCTGGTTACCATAGTACAAGCTTCTAGCCTATTTTGGGACCAGATGACCGTGTGTGGAAGTTGTCCCATATTATTAAATATTATTATTATAATTTAAAAAATATATATAGTTTTCAATAGTTTAATTTTTAATTTTAATAGATTCAAATTTTTAGTGAAGGTTTCATTTTATAAAATTCTAAATTTATATTAGCTCTTGTTTTAAAATGACCCTAGACTTATTTAAATAATTAACTCTACATTATTATGACATGCCAGGTTGTATATGTGTACCTATATAGCCTTCATATTTTTATAATCTTATTACAACAATAAAAGTTAAAATGCTAGTAATAAAATGCAACTTTGTTGCAAAACGTCATAGTATTTAGCTATATTACTGTGTATTGTGTTATGTGAAGCTGAGTTTTACATAGTGTACCTACAATAACTAACTGTTGATCAATAAAGTGATTGATGACATTTGTGTAGTTTTATTATCTCAATAAGTTAGTATAGTATGAAGTGAGAATGAGGAGCAAATTTAATGCTAGGTGTGAAGAGTGAAGTGTGTTTCAAGTATTGACTGCCACCTGCATGACTGCCCAGTTTCTGAAGTGTGCTATTTTATTTATGTAAATAATTTGTTAACAGGTGAAGCGATGATCTGCGAGTCCCAAAAATTAGGAAAGGTATATTTCCAGCATGGGCTAATAGAGAATAAAGGACCCATCACTGTGACAGTAAGTCCTGTGAAGCACAGGACATGTTATGCGCTATAGTTGGTTTTTCAACCTTTAATTAATTTGCTACTGTAGTCTCAGACAGGTTGTGCATTCAAACTGCGTAAATAAGTAAAAAAACTTGAGGTTACTTTAAATTATGTAAATATATATTTGAACTTAAATAAAAAATGTCGTTAATCTAATTTTTTAATTAGATAGCGCTTTCACTGGCATCCAGCCAATCATTATACACATCAATTGGTACGGACAATATATTTGTTGCTGTTTGAAAGTCTTCTAAATATACTCTACATTGTATCCTTGCTGTATTTCTACGGTCCCTGAAAAATAAACTTTTTATACTGATATCTAATGATGTAAAACCAGTAGGTTTTAGTAGTAAAATTCATTAACTTGGTTTTCAAAGAAAACTTCACAAATACGATGTCACTAGAACGTTACCTATTTGACTAAGAAAAACGTATTCAGTGTGCGCACTAAATTGAGTAGCCCACTTGCAAGACGCGCTATGTAACGCTTGCAGCCTCTAAGTCATTCTGACGTTATAATCGTATCGGCCTATCAGTCACGTCGGAATGGTCGTGAAATAAAGGGATTGGTAGGGAATTGAGCCCCTGATTGGTACGGTTCGCCGTCCAGACGATCGAACCAGTCCGGCCCGTACCAAGTTCGATGCCGAACCACCGTACCAAGTAATAATAATAATAATGTTCGCCGAACAGTGCGCCAGACGATCGAACATGGTATGGTGGCGAACCAAGTTTGGGTCACAGATTAGGTAGCACTGTGGTTCGGCCGTACCAAGTATGATCGTCTGTTCACACCATAAGAAATTTGGCGCGCTTCGTTAACTGGTCACCCTAGACCCTGGACCCTGATCATAGATAATACATATAAACCGGTAACTAGTAACTGGTAACCCTGATTATTTCTTTCAATTTTGGTGGAAAAAGCTCGTTGTTCATCGTGAACATTTTCGAGCATTTTTTTCCGAAAATACTGTTTTAATTTGTGATATTTCATTTTAAATCTCTTTAATTTAGTGGTAATCTATCCATAGTCTATAAAAATAGCGTTTATTTCTAGTGGAAGAAGCAAATTGCGTAGAATATCTGACAGATCGATCGGCGTTCATAGTTTCAGGTTATAAAAGAATAATTAGTTTTAGTTCAGAGATTTTTGATAGAAATGGAAAGTATGGATGTCGCACAAGAAAGTACTTCGGCTGCGTCAACACCAGTCGCTGAAAATGGTAAGTTTTGTTCTTAGTTTTATCGGAACGCCGGTCGCCTCAATGTTCAAAACGTGTTTGCTGTCAAACATGGTTTTTTTGTTTAAAATAGCATTGTTTCTCTGTATAAACCATGTTAAACGTGATATTGTTGTACACTTTACTTTGGTATCGGTTTAACAATCGTAGAAAGCTATAAATACGAGCCAAAGTAAGTACCTACCTCTTTGTTACTAAGTATTCACCCATGAGTTTACTATTGTTTGCTTTGTTCTTTGGACCATTAATGTACAAAATATTAGTAAAGTTTCTAAATACATCTTGCATTTAATAATAAAAGACAAATCAAGCATGGGTTGCATACATTTTTAAGATTAACATGTTAAACATAATAAATGATCCAGTCAAGCAAAATCATGAGCCATTAGAAAAAGCAAGAATCAGCATAATACCAACTTGAGGAAAGTGCTCAAGATTGTAGCTCATGGCTGTCTTTTTAATATTAAAAGACAATTTGGTATGACTTAAGACTAACTAACTAACTATTCTTGAGAATGATGCTGCACTTGCTCCCTTTTGATAATAAATACCTTAAAAATCTTGTTTAAGGATGAGGTTAAAATTTTTTTAGGTTATAATTTAAACCATTTCTTTATTAATAATAGATTTTTCTGTTAATAAAACATACAATACAGCCAGCGTAACTTTGTGAGTCTGATAATAGGCTCTGTTTTGGCGCACGTAAACTTGTGAAAAAAACTGTTATTGTCAGATAAATATATGAACAAATGTATCTCAAATTTACTCAAAAATATTTATTCAATTAGGTCATAATCTGATGCTTTTGCATGTCAATGAGGATAAACTGTAATTAATCTATCGGAAAGATCTTTTGTAAATGTTATGTTCAGTTCAGTTCAATCATAACAAAAACAGCTTTCTTTACAAGTTTACATGCTAATATTTGCAGAGCCTATGTTCAGACTTGCCAAGATATGTTGGCCGTACTGTACTTGTTGATCACAGACAATGTAATCTAAAAGACGAAGCTTTATGGGTTATCCTTTTGTCAAGGTTATGTCATGACACTGCACAACAGGGCCCACACCCTCTATCCGTGCCAAACACGCTGAACAAAACGAATTTTATAGGATGTTTCTGTAGTTCTTAGTTTCATAGAATTCATAAGGTGTGCATACTGCTGTAAATCAAAGACAGCGGGGTTTTTAAGGTTAATTTTTAGTGATATTGCTCCACCCTTGTATCACCAGGCCCCACAGGCCCAGACAGCAAGGTTGGAGCTGAAGAGATGACCTCCCGTGACTACTATTTTGACTCGTATGCTCACTTCGGCATCCATGAAGAAATGTTGAAAGATGAAGTTAGAACACTCACATATAGGAACGCTATGTACCACAATAAACACTTGTTTAAGGGGAAGGTATGTATCACTATGTATTCTTAGCTATTTGTAGAATAGCAAAACTTACCCAGTTTTGATTGATTGCTTGGGTTATGTAATATCCCTAAGATATAATAAAATATGGACTTAGCATAGGTGGCTCTCATCAAATGGGTCTTAGTTATGACAGAGAGTACGAGTAGAGACTTCATTTAAAAAATCTATTTATATTTAGATGACTAGATGATCTGGTGTACCTTGTGTCACCATATAAACCTTTCCTGTACTTCGATAAATATTATCAAACCAAAATTAGCCAAATTAGTTGCAACTGTTCTCAAGCTATATTGAGACCATCAATTAGCAATTCATTTTTAAGGTTTCAGACCTCAAAAGGAAAAAAGGAACCCTTGTAAGATCACTTTGTTGACTAAGTTCTAAGTTTACTAATTATAAAGTCAATCAGTACATAGAGAACAAAGATGCCTGGAAATTTCTGCATAGTCACCATGCTGCACCTTCCAAACATACGAATATAACCAAAGCAAATATTGTTAAACTATCAGTTGAATAAATTAAGCCCTACGAGTTTCTTTCTTGTAGAGGTATCCTTTTGAACACACGGTCGACTTATTACTGTTTATCTTCATTGATGTGCAAGTGTCACATTGTGAAAGACGCCCACTACGCCACCAAGGCAGTCAAGTTGAGTTGAGTTTGAATATTTTTGTCATTCTCCCAACAGGTTGTGCTAGACATAGGTTGCGGGACGGGCATCCTCTCGATGTTTGCAGCCAAGGCCGGCGCAGCTAAAGTGATAGCTGTAGAATGCTCCAACATTGTGGACTACGCGCGCCAGATCATTGAAGCTAACCGCCTCAGTGATGTCATTGAAATTGTCAAGGGAAAGGTAAGTGCACTCAACATTAAAGCCCAATGCACTTTTGACCGCGGGCGCAGTCGTGTGCGGGCCGGATTACGTTGTATTTCTTGTATTTGTATGGAGGACAACACACGGGCGCGTTTCCTTGTAAGTATTTGACACCCGACCCGTCACGCCTTAAACTGAACCAACTTTCAATAGTGATGAGTTTCAATGTTGCAGCAGTTAATTGAAAAGAACTAGCACTTTTCGAAATATTCGTTATTGCCGGAATCAGGAAAAAAAGCGAATCTGCCAGAATTTTTACTGAACTGCCAGGAACAGAGATGTTTTTTTTTCTTTTTTTTTTATGATAGTGAGGGACAAGAGTAGCAAATTAGATGCCTGATCATGATTGCCCATAACAGACACAGTGCCACCCAGTGTTTTAAAATTCAAAATACGCCTGTCACCCTGAGATATGAGTTGTTGAATCTCATCATGCCCAGTCATTTTACTGGTAATATTGCCCTTCATACCGGAACACAGAGGAAGCAGTAATGTTTGCACATTACTGCTTGGCAGATGAATAACTGGCAAAGGTGTGGTAATTCCCCAGGCGGCCCCCTGCAAAAGAGACCTACCACGCCTGAGATGTTATACCTTTTTGTTGCATGAGGATATCAACTAAGGGGGCAAATGCCCTATATGATTACTGTTCAGGGCCTTTGAAATATCAACCAATAACCCTGTCAAATCCAGTGCACCACATTGACACATGTGAATGTTGTCTCTCTTCCAGGTGGAAGAAGTAGAGCTGCCGGTAGAGAAGGTGGATATAATAATATCAGAGTGGATGGGCTACTGCCTGTTCTATGAGAGCATGCTGGACACCGTGCTCTATGCTCGGGACAAGTGGCTCCAACCCGACGGCATGCTGTTCCCTGACAGGTAATATTACTTATTTAGACTGTAGGGGAAGGGAGAATACATGTGAGTGTAGACGAGAGGCATTTGCAGACTTAAGGGGTTTGTCATCCATTTAAAATGAAATTTCCCAAATATGGAGAAATAGAGACTAATTTTCCACTCAATTTTTTGTATTTGGCTCTTAATCTGGCCATTATTTGCACAAAAATATATTGGTTGATGAAAACTGTATGGTTTTTTCACATTTAAAAAATCATTAAAATAATATTTTGTGGTTATCTTCATGTTTTTTGTAAATATGAAAAAAACCGTACGGTTTTTGTTAACCAAATATATATTTTGAGTATTTGAAATAAAATAAATATCGTCTTTTTTAATTTTGAAAGTTTAATGAAAATTATGTATCATCTGATTCAAAAATCACTTTAAAAATATATTTTTTAATTAATTATGAGCGATTCAAAATTGATTTCCATTATGAGTCACTTGATTACGAACGCGCCACGATTGATCGCCATTTTTGTGACGTAGTTATGTTATAGTTATGTATGGTACTTTATAACATTGTGACGTCACTACAGGTCATGGGTTCGTTCTGTTTACTAACGTCGTGTTTTCGGTACTGGATTAAAAATGATTTAATTTGATATACCTTCATAATTATAGTGAATAAAAAAAAACTAAAAGTAGTTTTCTTACGAATATTATACCTATATGATCTTTCCATTTATCAAAAAAAAAAAAACAAATACTCAATTGAGTGGAAAATTAGTCTCTATTTCGTCAATTAAATATTGTAGGTCTTAGAGCATTGAATGTTTCCTTCCAGATGCACGCTGTTCATCTGCGGCATAGAGGACAGACAGTACAAGGATGAGAAGATCAACTGGTGGGATGATGTGTATGGTTTCGATATGTCTTCCATCAGGAAGGTCGCCATTTCTGAACCGCTTGTTGATGTTGTTGACGCGAAACAGGTCAGTATTATACTTTACTACGGTAATCCCGCTTGTTTATATAAAAATTTCGAGAATACCTTTCTTATTACTAGCACAGAATACTAGAGACAGAATGGACACTCTTCATAATCATATAAATAATAAATAACTCTAGCTCCGACGCAATAAGGTGTAATTCAGGTCGCACAGCGCCTAATTATCGTCATATTAATCAACAAGCTGCCTATCTTTCTATTGCGTATCTCTCTATCTGTTCTCTCTGTCTGCCCGTAGAAATTTTCCCGTCTAGACGGACGCCCCTGGTTACTTGTAGGTTCATACCTATAATGCGGAGTGTCCAGGCCTGTTACTACTCTAATTCTACTATATTATACTATAATATATTTATTATAGTATAATATATTATATTCTAATATATTATAAATCTCAAATCTCACTACAATGTAAAAAGTTACCTTTGTAACAGGTGAACAAAACGCTAGCTAGCGTGTTCTGTCTCGACCCCAGCGCCATCTAGCGTTATTTTTTTGTGTGTGTGTATGTTTGTTTCGTTTTCACGCTAAAGCTACTGAACCGATTAAGCTGAAATTTGGTATGTAGATAGCTTAAACCCTGGAATAACACACAGGATACTTTTTATCCTAATATTCCCACGGGAACGATGACTGTGCGAGTGAAACCGCGGGGCACAGCATACGTAATGAAAACATACGTTTCATCGTAATGAAAACGTATGAAATGAAATGATTACTTTATTTGCATGAATCAGGTATAGAATGTTCTTGCTTATTGTATATAGACCACTGTACTCGACCAAATTGTCGTGCAAATATTTACCAATATACATACATAGTAATTAATAATTATTTAAAAATCAGGATGTCAATTTATATAATAATATTGGACGATAAGTACATAATTAATTAATTTAAAGATTTTAAATGTCAATTTATATAATATGAAAAATAAGAAAAAATTGAATTTAAATAAAAACTAATCATCTATGGAATAAAAACATCTGTCACATAACCATCTATAAATTTTATTGTTAAATTCATTTCCGTGCAATTCTCTTAACTCATTAGGTAGTTTATTATTAATTGCCATTTTTTATCAGTTTTTGTTGCACATTTTCAATCTATACCTGGGTACTATTAAAGGTTTCTGGACTATTTTTCTTTTTGTTAATTCTTTTTGGTCTCTTTCAAATAAGCTATTGTTATTTCTAACGAATTTGCACATTATATATATATAGGCAGGGTAAAGTAAGTAGCTTATGCTTTATAAACAATGGTCGGTATGAGTCAGTCCACTTTAGACCAAATACGGATCTGATGCATTTTTTTTGTGCTACGAAGGCTCTCTGTGAATCTGTTGAATTACCCCATATTACAACTCCATATGTTCTGCTTGTATGGTAACTAAATAAATTCCAATGTCAATCAGTCGAATTTCAGCCCAATAGGTGCGTGAAAACGTAACAAACATCCATCCATCCATCCTCACAAACTTTCGCATTTATAATACTAGTAGGAAAAGAAAGTTAAAAACATTTTCTTTGGCACATTTTTTTTTAATTATGTTTGTTTATTTTATTTGTAGGTAGTTACAAATTCGTGTCTCCTGAAAGAAATAGACTTATATACAGTGAAGAAAGAAGATCTCAACTTTGAATCAAAGTTCCATCTTCAGGTACGTAACTAACTGTTTTCCATAAAGTGAGATATGGGAGGACTTGGAGGTCTTTTGCCCAGCGGTGGGACAGTATACACTGGGAAAAAGACAAAAACAACATAACGCCATTTCATTCTAAGTAGTAGAGGTGTATGTTTTAAGTCCCATATAATAAAGGCGGCCCTATTGTCATCTTCCGGGCACAGATTCAGACTCCAGACGGCCATTAAGAAATTTTTTAGTAAACGTAAATTTATTTATTTAATTTTTGTTACTAACGAGATTATATATTGTTGGTGTCGCACATATGGGATACTAGCCAAAATGTGTTTTCATTAAAATAATAATTTTATATTCTCACAAACGTCGTGAAAAGAAGAGTTTCTATTTACATTAAAACTACCTCATATACAATGGGTTTCTTTAGCCCCTTGGTGTAACAATCTACTATTACCTGCTCTGAGAATCAAACCTCATGACCGACAGTAGCGCTTGCGACCGACCACTACGCCAGTCGAAAGATGTTGGTGAATTCGTTGAAGAAACAAGCATTAATTACGGATCTGAAACATGGTCTCTGACTGTGGGCCTTATCAATAAGCTCTAAATAGCGCAACGAGCTATGGAGAGGGCTATACTCGCGATTTCTCTGCGTGATCGTATTAGAAATGAGGAGATCCGTAGACGAACGAAAAACGACATAGCCCAGCGGATTAGCAAGTTGAAGTGGCAATGGGCGGCACATAGCATGTAGAACTGATGGCCGATGGGGCTGGAAAGTTCTCGAATGGAGACCACAGACCGACAAACGCAGTGTACAAGGTCGACAGACAATCTGATAAGGACGGCAGATTACTAAAGTGTTACTATATTGGTTAGGTTCGCCGCAACGATTTCATCCAAGCCCTGGTGACGTTCTTCAACGTGGAGTTCACTCGGTCCCACAAGAGACTGGGCTTCAGCACGGCTCCTGAGGCTCCCTACACTCACTGGAAACAGACAGTCTTCTACTTGGATGACTATATGACGGTAAACGTTTGTTATTCAATAACCGTGTTGTGCAGTTAGTGAGGTTAGCTATACAATAGGGCCGACTTAACGGCTGTTTCCTATAAGACATGTAAGGGCCATCCTTCTTAGGTCATGTTGGAGGCCTTGAAGGAATCTTGGCGACCTGAAACTATGACAATATGGGTTGTCCACATAACCCATATGAATTGATAGAACAGTGTAATTAGCGAAACCTGTTCTGTTAGAGTATAAATTCAAATTATAAATTATTGACGAGTCGACATAGGCTCTGCGAACTTTAGAGCATGTAAACTCGTAAACAGAACTGTTATTATCATGAACTGAACTAAATTTTTTGTAGTGGTAGGCCTCTTTTGTAGGGGGCCGCCTGGGGAAGTACCACACCTTTGCCAGTTATTCATCCGCCAAGTGTTAATGTGCAAACATTATTGTGTTCCGGTTTGAAGGGCAATGTTACCAGCGAAATTACTGGGCGCGACGAGGTTCAACAACTAATATCTCAGGGTGTCTCAGGCGCAGTGCAGTGCCGCGCAGAATTTAAAATTTTAAAACACTGGGTGGCACTGTGTCTGATATTGGCAATCATGATTCTTACCATCAGGCCCCTAATTTGCTCGTCTTGTTGTTTGTTAGAATATTACGTTTACAATAATATACATTTGTTCATATATTTGTTAATCTGGCAATAACAGTTTTTATTCACGAGTTTACATGTGTGGCGTGGAAAATCGTGGTCCTTGAAATATTGACTTCTTTCTCGAAGTTGTACCTACTGAGTCGGACTGCTTGTACAAGTCCACAAGTTCTAGAAACGAGATCTAAACCAGGATCGACACAACATGGATATTGGTCACCATTTTCGTCATCGCAATGTTCATTTTAATACTGACAAAACACAGGTAACAGGGGAATACAAAACATCGACTTGGTGAATTTTGCATAGGATTTTGTCGAATCCCTAGAAGGCCGCGTACGCTCCTAATTACTCTGCGGTTTCATGCAGTTAAATCAACAATTTAATCAAATTCCAGGTGAAGAAATTCGAAGAGATCGCGGGCACGTTCTCGATGCGTCAGAACGCGCGCAACAACCGCGACCTAGACTTCGAGATAGAGATCGACTTCAAAGGAGAACTCTGTCAGGTCAAGGAGAAAAACCATTACAGGATGCGTTGAAATGTCATTATGTACCTGCAGGGGGCTGATGGATGTGAGGGCTTGGATTTATTAACTATGTTTTTTTAATTTTCTTACATAATTCAATATCACACATCGTTTCCCTGAACTTCCCTGAAACTTGAAGTTTATCCATTTCTTCGGGTTACAAAAAGGTTTATTAAGATGGAGTATGTTCCCGTGAACCAAAACAACTTGCAAATAAATAATTGCGAAATTCGTAAATACTGTTCTAGAGGCCAAGTCAAAAGTACCTACAATCGACGTGCATGTATGCTGGTCGTAGCGAATGCTGTATGTCAGGATCGTAGCTAGTGGAGGGAAATAGTCTCTGCCTACTTCACTGAGAACAAGGTGTAAAAAAATGTTTACTTTCCATAATTTCCAAAATCCAAAACATTTCCAAAATGTTTATTTTCTGAGAATTTCGCGAACTTTAGGGTTCCTTACCTCAAAAGGAAAAAAAACCTTTATACGATTACTTTGTCTGTGTGTCTGTCAAGATACTTTATAAAGGGTCGCAAATTGAAATTTATATAGATCTGCGGTCCCTTGTGGCTGTAGAAAAATCATACTTCTAAGTAGTCTTGTGCTTAATCGGACACATAGAAGTGCGCACTGTAATAGTATAGTCCAAATAAGGTACAGATCTGTTCACTCACGAAGGCGCGCCTCTCCAGGGTAAATTTTCGGTGTTTTTCGGTGTGCATTAATAAGGTTTGAAATTAAAAATTCAATTTACATTAAAATACTAAACTAACTTTTGTTAATACAATAATAAAAGTACTAAACACTAAAACTAACTATTGAAAAGAACTTTTTACATTCAAAAGGTGTGGAGGGGCGCGCCTTCGTGAGTGAACAGATCTGTACTAGTACACCTTATTAGTACTATTAGTACCTATTAGTCTAGTACTCAAGCAGCTCAAGCGCTGAATTAAAAATTTGAATTCTTGTACATAGAACGCGGTAAAGCACTGCCACGCTCTATCTATCATAACCAAATTCCAAACCAATTGTCGCTCTGTCTTGCTTACTTTTAATAATAGTGTATGGTGCGTGTTCATTCTCGGACGACGAATGTTAGCATAGCGAGCGATTAAGGGATGTTAGAGACGGTGCGGGCGGGGCGGTGCACTGTACTAATAGTACTACAGTCCGGTTAAGAGATTGCGTTCGGTAACGTTACTTTCGGACAGTGCTGGGTTCCATCACCTATTAGTACTTCGTACGTGTACTACACAAGACTACTTCTAAGTTAACGCTATGAAAAGTTATGGCCATTTCACTGCATATTTCCATACTTTGCGCAAGGAGCTTATAGATGTCGCTATTTTCGGGATTGGTAGCGTTTTGTTCAGGTATCTAGGTATGGAACCCTACACTATGCATACATACGTATGCTTTAACAATTAATTTATTTTTGAATTGTTTAGTTTGATGGGAAGATCCATCGCCTTGGTATCACCTTTTTGTATCACATTGTGTAGTAGTTACTTCCACATTTCGCCAGTTATGTTTCTTGTAATAGGGGGCGAGCCTATTACCATAACCGGGCACAGATCCTGACTCCAGGCTGCTATTGAGAAAATTATGGAGAAATCTAATAACTTTTTTATTCGACCTGGGAACCGAACCCAGGACGTCGGCAGTAGCGCTCGCGACCAACTAGACTAGCTAGTAATCGCAAACGCTAATATTTTATAACTTTGGCTTTTCTGTTTTTAAAATCTAGGCAATCGGCTTTTGTTAAGGTCCAATACTGTCGGGAAGGGAATACAACAATCATGCATTTCATAAATATCAATATAATCTGTGTATCTATCAGGACACCTTTTCGACATCAGTTTGTGTAATCGCTGATTCGTCGACTAAATATTGCGCGAAGTCGCGATAATCGCGTTTTATTATAACGATGCTTTAGTCTACATGCGATATTTATCATCAATGAATTTATTATCCAACGTTTTATTTTGGTCATTTTCAAATAGCTCATGAGAGTTCAAGTCTTCGGCATAATTATCTATTTTATTTTTAAAATGTCGTTCCAAAACAACCTTTGTCATATAATCTTCTCAGCAAACCCTTTCATTTGACGTGGGCGTGCGCAAAAAAAATAACTGGTCGCCATCTTGGACCGTCCGTCATATTGGATTAAAGACGTCACTTAACAAGCTAAATGTGTTGGCAAAATTTCATATTAATCGGTTGAGTATAGCTGCTTTGAAAATTTCGAGCATACAAACATTACAAGTTAAATTAAATTTAAAAAAAATAAGACTATGTTTCGCACGCTCTATTATTTTGCCGAAACTAATCTCCACCACATTAGTTGCTCAGTTCATCCGTTCTTCAGTCCGTCAGTCCCCTAAAACGGTAGTATATTATGATATAGTATTGGCTGTCTCCATGTCGTAATAGTTAAGATAAGCTTGTGATAACGGTTCGGATAAGTTTTCAATTTCTCTGCTGTCTCGATGTTTTAGCATAAAGAGCCTTTGTGGGAGATGCGTCGTAATGAATACTTAATTTAAACAGTGGTCATTGAAGTATCATACATTCAAAATAATTAAGAAAGAAAAAAGCATGTAAAACAACAATATAGATTACGATTTTCTTCCACAAAAGGCTCCATTATATCTAAAAGTACTTACATAGACAAAAATCTTTGATGTTCTTATTTGAAATCGATTTTTTGAAGGTCGTTTGAAGATTTGGTCTGTGTAATGGCTTGGATGAATGCTGATTAATTTCAGTTTTCAGCTGTTATTTTCACTACTACGCGTAATGTAATCGCCATTTATAACATTTTGTTATTTGTAGACTCGAAATTATTCATTTTCTAAGAAAAATCTCAAGTAAATTCTTTCGTTAGTGTTAGGCACGACTTTCTTGGCTGCTGGCAGCTTTACTCTACCCCCAAATGTTCGCGATAATAAGCGTGTACTTCGGCGAAAAGTCACAACATTCGACCAGACACCGCACCACATAAAACATCTTCGAAGATGCGGCACCTTTCAAATTGTAGGCAGCGTTACATAATGCTTGTGTGCGTGAACAACAGTTTGCAAGGAGTGCGAATTGTGTGTAACAGGCTCGGGTTCGCGCACTTCGGCGTAGTATTAGTGGCCGTGTTTGACAAGTACGATGGCAGTGTCTAGTCGGAGCGCGCGCTCACTTATCAGTAATCTAAGCTTACACAACTATACTTTTTTGCTGACAATTATAATAACAACTCCAACAGACGGATATCGCGCGACTTGTTTGCCCTTAATCAAAATGTAGCAATTTATGTCATACTTATGTTTTCACCATAGTGTTTGTCATAAGGCTGGTTAAATAAATATCGAATTATCGCCGAGCACATGGAAATAGTAAATGTGCTATTTTATCTTAGTTCATCAGCTCATATTATTTATCTATATATATATATATATATATCTATGTTTTTTGTTTTCATAGACAATTTCAGAAGTGGATAACAAATACGAATTTAAAATGGTTTTTATAATGAAGTTTTGATAAAAGGCCTATAATAAAATGAGAATTCAAAACTGCGCGACCAACGTTTATTTTAGAAGTCTATTCGGAAATAAGTGAAGTTAATAGTTTGATGGATAAATAGAATGAGCTGAATTATGTCTTTACGACATAAGTCTTCATATATGATGATGTTTTAATGTACGTACCGCCTAAACTGTCTGTGGCGCGACATATTCATTAATGACTATTAAATAAACTGTCTCCAACGACTAAAGCTTGCTACACACGTTAAATTTGCTAACAATCTGTACAGTTGGACTGTATAGTTAGATCGCACATAAAACTAAAATGTGTGTAGCAGCTTTGTTCGGCCATGATTAGTATCTTTTGTAAACGGGGTGAATTGGGACTGCAGGGTGAATAGTGAATAGGAATGAACTGGCGTGCTAGTATGCGCACCTTTCGACTGTCAAGAGATACGTCAGTATGAGACAGTCAGTATGAGAGCGGATGCACTCTTCGATTCTAAAAGATCATGTCGATAAAACGCGCCACAGATGAATCATCATCATCATGAGAAGTGATTATGTCTCGGCCGAAACGAGGTTGATGATGTTGCATATCAAGATAAGGACCGGCGTCGACATAATTTGTCATCTCATGCGTGAATCTCTTGGTTTTGCTTCTGAGCCCTTCTGAACAGGAAAGGGGACCTCTTAGCAGTTCGACACAATCCTCAAGTAAATTTAACAAATCGATGATTTGTATTTCTCTGTTTCCTCCGAATACATTAAACCTAATTTATATATTTATATCTAGATATTTAGAAGATAAAGTAAGCTATGTCCTTATCATTTTATTTTTATTTATAAACTCGTTTTGTAGTGAAGGTTCGTCGAATCACGAGTAAAACTGGTTTTAATTAGAAATTCACTATCAAAAACCGAGAGTTTATAATAGAAACTAAAATGACATGGACATAGTTTACTTTACTATGAAAATATCAGGATATAATAGAATGGGTTAATTATATTCGGAGGAAACAGAGGAATACGAAACATCGATTTGGTAAATTTTTCATAGGATTGTGTCAAATCTTTCGTGATCGAGACTGCACTAGTATATCGATAATTTGAGTATCTCTCGTGAGTCGAAAGGTGCGTATCCTAGCCCGCCTGGTCATTTTTACATCTGTCCAATGACAAGTTTGGAGTCCCGATTCACCTCGTTTTATTCAAAACTCATGATGAAGAGAGATTTGAATCGGTAGAGTAACCTTTGCAAAACTTTGCAAATATGTATACAAGTATAACTATAGAAATGCCAAGTGACTCAGTTTTCTACGAGTAGTGATATAATGAGTGTATGTTATAATATAAGTATTTTCGTGGTGCATAAATGAGTACCTATAAGCCAATGTGTGTTTTTTATTTACTTACCCTAAATTATATGAAATCTACTATTTCATAAGTGTAAGGGACCAAAATGATGTATTGCGGGCGAGAGCGATTTTTTAATCCAGAGCGAAGAGAAGGATTCTAGAGTAGAATCACGAGCATAGCGAGGGATTCTAGCGTAGAATCCTAAGCGTAGCGAGGGATTCAATGTACGTCGCTCGTGCCGTGTGGCACACTGCTTTACATCCCCCTCTATGAGAAAAGGTATTTACATCTTGATTTGTTTCGTAGTTAATTGTTTACGACAGTTTCTGCGCTTAATTTAACACATTCTGGTGTTAATATTTCACTTTCACTGCTAGAGCTCATCTTTTATTTAATTTGTGTAAATTAAATTGCTCGTAATAATTTGATAAAGCGAATAAAAAGTTCCCTCGTATTTTTTTTTATTTGGTTAACGAATGCCGCGTCGGCAGGCGCGCTTTTTTATAACCGGTCAGGACTTTGTCGAAGCGAATTGCGTTCAAAGTTTTGAAATAAATAGTTGATCCGTATTCAAGTCATTACGTCACTGTTATTAAGTGCGCCGAAATGACCTACTTTCTGCGCAATTGTCGGGGAAGGAATCGCCTCTTTTTGGGGATGAAAATATCAATATCAAAGTTTAGCGCAAACAGAATGCGAGACACGCATGGGTACGACAGGCGTACGACACGGAACAACGCACGACCCGCGCACGCTGTCTTGAGTGTTGTCCATATAAATAAAAGGGATTAGAATAGCTGAACTGTAATAGACCAGACGCGCGAACATACCGCACCATCGTTCGGTCTGCTCTGACCTTAAGTTTTCCATATAAATAGTCTCTCACAAGTATATTCAGTAAAAAAGCAGGTATTTATAAATATCAAGAACTCTCAATGTTTTAGGAACGAAAATTAAATTAGTAAATTAAGGTGGACGGAGTTGCAAACGAGATGCATAACATAACATTCAATCACGCCTTTTTTCCGAAGGGGTAAGCAGAGGTGTATACCCAGGACTAAGTCTCATAGCAGGCACACACCTACATTTCGCCAGTATGTTGTTTCCATGTAATTGGGGGCGAGCCTATTGCCATCTGCCGGGCACAGTCTTCTAGTCTCCAGGCAGTGAGATAATTCCTAATGGAAAAATTTAATATTTGACACTGCCTGACCTGGGGATCGAACCCTCACCCCCATCGGGATCTCATGTTCGGCAGTCGAGCTTGTGCTCACTACGCCACCGAGGAAGTCTGAGATGTATCTATACTTATAATTATTGGTTTATTCCCTTTTATTCTGAAGTTTTTTTTATGATAGTGACAAGACGAGTAAATCAGGTGCCTGATGGTAAGCATCATGATAGCCTATATCAGACACAGTGCCACCCAGTGTTTTAAAATTTAAAATTCTGCGCGGCACTGCACTGCGCCTGTCACCCTGAGATATTAATTGTGGAAACTCGTCATGTCCAGTGTCTGCTTGACTGATGAATAACTGGCAAAGGTGTGGTACTTCCCCAGGCGGCCCCAACTACAGTCTGAAAATAATCTAATCTGAAGTGAGGGAATAACACAGATTGACACACTTTCGTATGCGGAGGTTTTTACTCCGAAGTCGTTTTAAAACCACCTTTTAATGAAGTCTAATAATAATAGCTAAACACATGTTACTTTTTATTAAAATTCTTAACTATGTTATGGTTAGCTTACTTCGAAATAAAAACAGGGAATTTTAAATAAGTTTTTATTACCTACCTATCTGGGTTCTTAAATTAGCTGTAACGTCATATTGCTTGATTCTACATGCATTGATTTAAAGAAAAGGGGAGATGAGGTACTGGATTCTCGAAAATGGAACGCTCAAATTGGGTCCTATTAGGTACGTACGTCAGTAAAGTTAATTGTCTCGATCGCACTTCGGTCTTCGGAACATCTTTCTATCTTCGTTGTTACAAATTGCACATACCAGTTGTTGAATAAGCGCTGGGAGAACGTACCCTATCACCCCTTTTCTTTAAATCAATGCAAATATGAATAAAATATTGTGTTTCCATACGTCAACACAATACTTGATTACATTCTAGGCACCTACCTATATTATGTCAGTAACCTTGGTCACTTCCTTTGAGACTTTATGTAATAACTATTAACTGCATGTCGTAATAAATTATGTTCTACATTAAAATTAAGTTCTGGTGATATATAATACGAAAAATACTTAGGGCATTTATAGATTTAGCTTTTAACTTTATGGCAGTATCTTTATCACTACCTACACAACATATCAAAACGAAGATAACTACTACAGTCCAGCAAATCTAAGCAGTACCATTTGACAGTTCTTATTTTTCCTTGTTTGAAGGGTTTGAATTATCTGGTGTAGCTGATGTTACAAATTGGTCAATAAATAAATAAATAAATTATTAGTTGTGATTAATTCCAGTTAGTGCAGTCATAATATTAGTGAAATTAACTTTTTAGTGTAGTCAAACTCAAACTCAAAACTCAAACAGATTTATTCAAATAGGTCATAATCTGACACTTTTGTACGTCAATGAAGATACAGTACTGAGTCACCCGTGCGTTCGGAAAGATACCTCTACAAGAAGAACGCACAAGAAACTTGTAGGGCTTAATTTTTTCAACAGATAGTTTCACAATATTTGGTTTGCTTACATTCATTTTCTTTGAAGGTGCCGCGAGGCGACTATGCAGAAGTTTCCAGGCATCTTTGTCCTCTATGTACTGGTTGACTTTATAGTATGCCTTCTTTAGTAAAGTAGATTTTATATAGGTTTTGAATTTACCTTCTGAGAGCCCAGTTATCTCTTTTGGGATTTTATTATAGAAACGTACACTATTTCCTAAGAATGTCTTTTTATTTGTTTTAGATAATCTAAAGCTAGGTACAGCTATTTTGTCTTTATTCCTAGTATTAAAATTATGAAGGTCACTATTTAATTTTAATTTATGTAAATTTTTACGCACATACATGATGTTCTCATAAATGTATAAGGATGGTAGGGTCAGTATGTTTATTTCTTTAAATAATTCCCTCAGGGATTCGCGTGGACGCATCTCATAGATGGCACGAATCGCACGTTTTTGTAGTATAAAGATAGTTTCTATATCTGCAGCTGACCCCCACAACAGAATCCCATAAGACATCAAGCTATGGAAATATGCAAAGTACACTAATCTCGCCGTGGCTACATCTGTTAGTTGCCTAATTTTATAAACCGCGTAAGCTGCAGAGCTTAGTTTCCCTGAGAGCTCGGTGATATGAGTGCTCCATTGCAGTTTAGAGTCTATATTTATGCCAAGGAACAAAGTTGCATTGTCAATATTGAGTCTTTCACCGTCAAGAACTATGATTGGTTCTATACTTCTGACGTTAGGCAACGAAAATTTCAAACATTTAGTCTTTTTCGCATTCAATAACAGATTGTTTGCTGTGAACCATCTGGATATACTTGCTAAAGTATTATTAACATGTACTAGTGAAGTATCCTTCCTATCAACTTTAAAAATCAATGACGTATCATCGGCAAATAGAACTATATCTGCTAGACCGTGGACCATGTAAGGCAAATCGTTAATATATGCCAAAAACAGGAAAGGACCCAAAATTGATCCCTGTGGGACTCCCATCTTGACAGGAGAACTAGCAGATGTGATACCATTGACGCTAACCTTCTGCTGCCTACTAGACAAGTATGATTCCACCAGGTTCAGGGCATTCCCATGAATTCCATATACTTCTAACTTGCGCAGTAACGTGCAGTGTTCTACACAGTCGAATGCTTTGGAAAGGTCACAAAACACTCCAATGGCATCCTGTGAACTCTCCCAAGCCTCCAAGACAAGAGTCATGAGATGACAGCCTGCATCGGTTGTTGATCTGCATTTGGTGAAACCATACTGGTTTGAATGCAATATTCTATTTCTATTGAAATGTGACAGCAGTTGGTTTAGCATCAATTTCTCAAAGATTTTACTTAATACTGGCAAAACAGAGATTGGCCTATAGTTTGAGGGATCTGTCTTACTTCCCGATTTAAAGATAGGAGTGATTTTACTTATTTTCATTAGTTCTGGAAACGTGCCTTTATCTATGCATAGGTTAAATAAGTCTGCTAAGTAAGGAGCAATTGTGTTTATTATAGAATCTAGCATTTTTACAGATAGACCCCATAGATCTTCAGTAGCTTTAACATTTAAACTCTTGTACGTCTTTTTTATATCAATTAATGAGATGTGTTCAAACGAAAATTCAGGTATGGTGCGTTGGAAGTTTTCTTTAAGAAAAGCCTCCGCCAAGTCTGGGGATGAATCAAGTGACTTGGTCGCGTTCAGGGCTATGTTAGAGAAGAAATCGACAATTAGTGCTTATGAATTATGCTTATGCTTACCATCAGGCACCTGATTTGCTCGTCTTGTCACACACTATCATTAAAAAAATAAAAATAAACAAGAACACATGAACAAAGTGTCTACCTCGCCTTAATAGAGACTGTAAGTTAACGTTTTAATGGACACATTCTTAATTATAAATATTTTCGTAGCAATATAAGTCAAACTAAATTACTCATTAGCCTTAAATGGGCTAGATTGTTATAAGATGCTAAATCTAACTTGGTGTCGCCACATATACACATATCTTGTGATAAAATTCATAATTCCATGGTTTCACGGCGATGGTTATTGTAATTGTGTGAGTTACGTCCATGCAAAGTTATTTCAATCAATCAATCAATCATTTATTTGCAAGAATGTAGGTACAAATGGTCTTAAATTAATAATTATTGGTCCGTTACATTCTACCTCATTGAGGCGTGCAAGTTAAATTATCTAAATTCTAATTAATATAATAATAATCATTAAAAAATGTCAAAACAAAATTAAAAATCATGCCAAAATATGTCACAAAATATATCAGTTAATGTCAAAACTAAAATTAATATACCAAATTACATGAAAAAATTAATTATTTGTATGAAGCAGTAATAAATCATGTCAAATCATAATTATATATAACCAATAAATAAAATAATAATAATCAATTAAAAATTAAATACTATAACTTTCCTAATAATTATGGTTTATGATTTAAATACTCCTTGACACTATAGAAACATTTGTCCAGCAACCATCTTTTCAATTTACTTTTAAACACATTCAAAGGCAGATCAGCTTCTTTAAATTCATTTGGAAGTTTGTTGAAAATCGCAATGGCTTGATAATAGACATTACGTTTAACTATGGCCAGGCGACATGGAGGCTTTCTTCTCTCTCGAAGCTTGAAAAGATGAAACGTCAAATGGTACTTCGTAGATTTGTTGGGCTATAGAGTATATAAACCTATACCATTATACAGTGTTAAAAAATATGTAGTATCTAAGTAATATATATTTAAGGGGGTACATCTAGCAGTCAAACTGAACGACTTACAAAAGAAAGAAATGCGATTTTCGACTTGGCATACAAAAGTTGAGCGGCTTTGTATGGAAAGTCGATATTTTTTCGATCTTCGCGATTTTTTCTTTTGCGAGTGGTTTAGGTTGACGGGTAGATGTAGCCTCTTAAGAGGCTGGTGACCGACGAATTCTCCATACAAACGATAGACCTATTTTTTTTATTACAATGAGAGCATTTATTTATTACAGTCAGAGTATGTTTCCAACATAAAATGACGTTATTCAGAATGAGACACTAGTTATCTAGGTTCCAAATTATATGTTAATACAAAATAACAGTACTTAAATATAATAAAAATGTAAAATATAGGTATTTTCAAATTATAACTCCAAAACGTAAGTATTTTGGACTAAAATATAATTAGAAACCTAGATAACTAGCGTCTTGTTCCGAATAACATCATTGTATGTTGGAAATATGATCTGATTGTAAATTATTGTGGTATTACGTTTATATGGGGAATTTGAGGAAGTATTACTACCTTTCCGTAGCACGTAGAATTTACCATAACTAAGTATACTCTGTACGTAATGCAAAGAGAAAACGTTCATTGCGTTTCGTATAGAGTGGAGCGAGAGCTTGACGCATCTCACTTTAATCTGTACCAATATAACTAAGGTCAATGTCCGTTTTTCTCTGCATTTGGGACTGACTATAAAATATACAGGGGTACTGTTTATCAGTTAACATTCTTTGAATAGTTCATTAATATCGTAGTTTATGCGACTGGAGCGATGACAGGCGCGATCGGTACCACCCCATTCTTGTAGAGATCTACGCAACAACAGCTTGAGATGAGGTTGAACTCTTGGCACGAGTTGGCGTACATAAAGTTGCAATCAGTCTTACGGCAGCCGTAGCCATCTGTAATATGAGGAAGGGTATGTTATGCCTACTCGTAATATAATAGAAGAGAATAATACTTTAATCATTGATTTAAAGAAAAGGGAAGATGGCGAGGGTAGAACCATACTGATCCAAGTGTCATTTTTTCAATAATGCAGATTTTTGCAGTAAAGGCACGGTTTTTTTATTTTTTTTCATGTCACACTGATCCAAGTGCAGAAAACGTCATCTTCTGTTAGGGAGCCTTTATTTCCCACTTTAGCATTAGTCTTACTTTCAAAATTATATCATGCCATACTAATCCAAGTGCAATCCGTACTTGGATCAGTATGGCCCAAATTTACTGAGTAAGCTAAAGTGATCCAAGTACAAAATGTTTATTCAACTGGCAACAAAACAAGCGTTGTTACTGTCAAAGTTACCTGTCAAATCCGTTGTTTTGCGCGGGAATGTGAATAAACGGTTTTACTATTTACGACGATTCTTACTTGTTGTGGTTGTTAAATTTTAAAAGTATTTCTATTCGCGGGTTCAATAAAGTGTTTCAGTGAAATGGAAGGGAGAAACAGACGCTCTAGAGCAGAAAATATAGTTGCGTTGGCGTTGCAAAGTAGTGCATTGGGTGATTCAGAAAGCGATGAGGATTTTTCCAGCGATCATTCGTCCTACCACCCACCAGACCAGCTGAATGAATCTCTCAGCGATATAGGAAATGATGAAGGTAAGTAAATGTCTATTACAGTTTAAGTTTTGACTACGTAGTGGGCTGTGCGTTCGTTAGTTTCCTGCGTAGAGATCTTGGATTTGGCTTTTACATAAAGTGAATAACATAGCTTTTTATTTCTTACAGAAATTCTACAAGAAGCTGTTCAGTCTTCCGCTGGCGTGTTAGGTAATTTAGGAGAAGTGGACAATACAGAGGCTAATGAAAGTGTTAGAGGAAGAAAACGGCACAGAAATGTAGACGAATGGAAGAAAAATATAAGAAAGCGCAAGAGAAATGAAGGTCAAGAATACATCAACGTAAAAGGTAATACTGTGCCAGCAAAAGTATTTATGCCTGTCCTATGTAATTGCCGCTATAAATGTGGTGAGCATGTTCCTGCAGAGAATCAAGAAATGATACATGACGTTTATTGGAAGTTGTCTTCATGGAATGCACAAACGACTTGGCTGTGTAATGCTGTGAAAATTGTAGCACACAAACGACGTAAGAAAAGGCTTCCTTTGCAGGCACCTAGTCATAAAAATGCGACCAGACAGTTCATATTATGTAACAAAAGAGTATGTAAAAAATTCTTTTTAAAAGTGATCCAAATAAGCAATAAGAGAATTGATTATGCACTAAGAAATAAAAATGCTGTCTCAGGAATACCAGAAAATGACAAACGGGGACGAAAATCTCCACCAAATAAGATCTCAGAGGAGAAATTGACATGGATCAGGGACCATATTAATAGCTTTCCAAAATATAAAAGTCACTATGGAGAAAGGAGTTCTTCACGCCAATACTTGTCTCCGGAGCTATCTATGAATAAAATGTACGAATTATTCAAAGTAAAATGCGAATCTGAGGGAAAGCCTATTCTTAAAAAGCACATCTACAAAAAAGTATTCACAACAGAATTTAATTTGCACTTTTATGTCCCAAAAACAGACACATGCAAAACGTGCGATACATTAGAAGTAGCAATAAAAGCAGAAGAAGACCTTGAAAAGTGCTTAGTTTTAAGAACCCAGAAAGACGATCATTTAAAATTGGCAAATACAGTGCGAAATATTTTGAATGATTATAAAGCAAAGGTTAAAGATGATGATTCCTTAATAGCAACAACTTTTGACTTGGAGCGCACACTCCCCCTCCCATATCTAAATACGGGTGAGGTCTTTTATCTAAGGCAACTTCAGATACTAAATTTCGGAATACATTCCTATCTAAAAGACGAAGAAAAAATAATAATGAACATGTGGCCTGAGCACTGTGGGGCAAGAGGTTCTCAGGAAGTGATGTCCTCGCTCTATCACTTCATAGAAGACTCTGTGCCGGATAACATCAAAACTCTGTGTTTGTTTAGCGACTGCTGCTCCGGACAGAATAGAAATTGGAACATTTTACATTTCTTAATGTTTCTAGTCAACAAATCGACTCATCTCGAAAATATTGTGATGCATTACCTGGTCAGCGGCCACACATACTTACCCAACGATACCGATTTTTCCTTCATTAGTCGAGAGCAAAAGAAGAGGACAGACATTTTCACGCCTCAGGCATGGATGGATCTCGTGCGTTGCTGTCGAAAGCATAAGCCGTTCATAGTTCGAGACATGGCTGACAAGTTTCTCGACTTTGAAACCCTAACAACTCAATATAAAGACTACCATACTGTTTTTGGAGAAGGTGCGAAGATATCACAAATGCGAAAAATTAAATTCTGCAATGGTTCAAGCATCATGCACTTCAATGATGACTATACTGAAAATTACGAAATGATTGACCTAAAACCTAATGCAACGGATTTAGAGGTATTTCTGTGCAACCTCAGAAATTACGTACCTGCACAGGCCAGGACACCAAAGCCCATATCATACAAAAAAATGCAAGATATAAAAAAAATTCTGAAGTTTGTGCCGCCGGTTCATCATCCGTTCTACCTATCAATTCCGCATATACCTAGAAGAGGGAGGGGCGAGGAGTCTCAGGACGATGAAAACACACTACCTTCCATGTTTGGGGATGATTAAGCTTCATTTACTTCTTTAAGTTCTATTTTTCATGAGGTTTTTCTATGTTAGTCAATTTGAATTTGATTAAACATTTTGTGCCGAAGTGATCCAAGTGATTTTTTTTTTGTATAAACTAACATTTTGTTTCTCATAATAAAAATTATTGTCATTAACTTTTTTTTTTATCATCTTTAACATTTTAGCCATCATTTTATTGAAGATTAAACCATAACAGATCACCTGTATTTTTAAAAGAAGCTCCGACGCGTTTCCTTCATTTTCTCAAAAGTATGAAAACGATATGGATCAGTATGGTTCTACCCTCGCCAGATGAGGTTCTGGCTTTCGAAAATGGAAAGCACAAATTAAGTCCCATTAGGTCCACGTACGTGAGTAAAGTTAATTGTTGTTTCGGTCGCACGTCTAAGGTGTGTCTTTCTATTATTGTTGTTTCAAATTGCACGCGCCAGTTGTTGAGTAAGCGCTGGGAGAACGTACCCTATCTCCCCTTTTATTTAATCAATGATTTTAATGCATACCAAAAAACGAAAAGATGTCACAAGACAAAATACGGTTTACTCCCAACGGCTTCCACTAAAACGGGCACCAGTCCTAATGTCCGCCACGTTAGGATACATTATTAACTATTGTGCAAAAATTAAAAATGTGTTTTACCGGCCCCCACTGGTGCCCGTTTTAGTGGGGGCTATTGGGAGTAAACCCAAATTATACGGTAAACAAACTGGGGGCTTATCGCAATAAGCATCAAGCGTAATATTAAAACTCCAAAAAAGAAATAAGAGGTTCTATGGAAACTTTACTTTAATTATCCTCATTTAAGCCGTAGGACGTCCACTACCTGGACACATACGTCTCGCTCATAGATTAGTCGGTCGTACTCGGCTTGAATTCAGCGTGTTCCTGCGGTCTTTATTAGATAGTTTGATTGTCCTCCTGATGGTCCTGATGGTTGACGATATTATATGATAATGCCACAATCAGAATCTTGGCATGATGAAAATAGGAACATGTCAGGATCTCAAATATTTTTTTATTTTTCTGTGCCTCCAGTTCTTATTATCAGTGGCTATACAGATATATAGTAATCTCTTTTTTTTTAATATAAAATAACATTATTTAATTTTATCTTGAAAAAGAAGGTAAGAACGGGCAGGCCTATTGCCATCAACCGGGCAGAAATTCATACTCTCCAAGCAGCTATTGAAAAATCCAATAATACAATTACGCCACCCTGTAAATCGAACCCAGAACCTCATACGCGGCAGTAGCGCTTGCGAACACTAGACCAAAGAAGCCTTTTTAAAGTCTGTTAAAATAATTGTACTTACACGATCCTCCACCGCAGCAGCAAGCATCATGGGCTTCTTTATGAGAACAGTAGCTGTAGACTGAAGAGTCGCAGAGCGGGCATCCGGGATGAGCGCCTGGCGGGCCAGGGGGCTTGTGTCCACTAGGATATCCTCCGGGGTACCCACCGCCGGGGTACCCACCGGGGCCATACCCCTGCCCCGGGTATTGTCCAGGGTAATAATTCCCGTGTCCTCCTATTACAAAGTCCAGTATGTCTTTTATTCCGAAACCTGTTGATGAAATTAGTGATGTGGTGAGATGATGGTTAGTTGCGATGGTGATGATTGACGGCAAGTGATGAAGGATTATAGCATTATTGGTAGGCATGATGATGATGAATGAGGAGATAGGGATCATCAGCGTTGGTCCGCAACGTATATAGAGAAGGAAAACTTGAATACACCCAGAATAGGGACTACGTCAGGTAGCTCAGGCATGAGTAGGGTAAGTATACAACTTGAAACAAGTCGCAGTTTCCTGCAACCAAACTGGCTCCGCACGTATCGACATGTCGTTCCTGCGGATTCAGCCAGTGCGGTCGCGAGAGTGGTGCAGGCTCTGGGCAAACCTACCTTTTCTTAAGTCGTCCCAGGCGACACCTTGTCTGTGGAGAGTGTTCTAAATGCTCTATACTAGACTTAATGTTTAAATTGTTTGCCAAAGACACCAAGGCCAATATTATGATGATGTTCTGACCACAATTTCCACCACGACTTTTTTTTATTAAAAATGGGGATGACCGAAAAAGTCGTAGCTACGTTATAAGTATTTTGCGTACCTATAAGGTTCCTAAATGATGAAACGTTTTGCCAAAACTTAGACGAATTGGCACAATTCGTATTTTTTTACCGAATTGATACCTACTTTTAGCTCTCCCCTAAGTACCTATCACGGAAAAAAAGGAATTGTTAAATTAAAGCAAGTTGCTTTAGTTCAAAGCAAATCCTGTCTTCCTATAGAGGAAGACTATATTTACTTAAATATACAATGTGATATTGATAAGAATATTGTATTCACACAATACAACCGTTTTATTAGTCCAAAAACATTTGGTTTTGTTATTATAACAATATAGTTTATTTATCCCAAGCAACCTTATTGATTTGAGGTAATACTTTGGTTTATTTGGATAAACAAATCAAAATGTTTGTTTTAACACAACATAATCCCTGTTTCAATAATACGTATATCGTTTTTGCAAGAATATACATCAGATTGTTTAGACAATATGTTTTTTTTGTAGCAACAACACATTGTTTTGATATGATACTAGTAGTTCACTTATTTTAACAATATAATATTGTTTTTATAACAATACGAATTAAATTAATTTGAAAATTATGTTTTAGTTAGTTTGAGAGTAAACAGATTCTTCGTTTAACAATAAATATCATTGTAGTTATGAGAATACCAGATTGTTGTTGCAAAACTAAGATTTACTTGGTTCTACAAAGATTTTTGTCCTTAATACGCATGGTTTACTAGTTTCAAGAAAACTTATTCTCTTTAGGAGAATACACACTAGCTTGGTTTAAAACTATGATTTATTTGAACCAACAAAACATAGATTCTCGTTCAATACTTTTGGTTTTACTTGTTTCAGTAATTTTTATTGTCTGAATGAAAATACAGGAAATGTTGTTTGAACAATATATTTTACTTAGACCTACAGTAATATATTGTTGTTTGAACAATATTTTTACTTCGACCTACAGTAATATATTGTTGTATCAAAAATATAGTTCACTTAGACCTACAATAATATGTTTTGTAATAAAACTACTATTGTTTCATTTTAAGATTTTTATTTATTCCTTCAAAAAAAATATATTACTTTTAAACAATATGTATATTGTCCAGTAAATGACAGATAGCTTGAAATAACAATAATCAGTAGTTTTATGAAATATATCATGTGTTTGGCTTAATAAATAATATGCTAATTTGGCAAAAAAAAAATGCCCACGTCTCGCTTGCTGTGGGCAACATTTTTGTACAGTAAGCTTTTTCCATATATTCCCAGTAGTCATGAATTGCCCTTAGGTGGATATCTCGAATAAAATTCCCATTTCCCCCATTGACGATTGAAGTTATTGCCCCCACTTCAAATCGCTGTACACTGCTGCGTGGATCAACCCACTAGACTCTAGGGGTTGGCGGTCAGATATTCCCAATGTGGTTTTTTATGTAGATAAGTGAGATTATTAGGGACATACAAACAAAATGTTCTTCATTATCTGTCGAATGTACAACAGGTTTTTATGATCAACAACAATAAGTGAAGATAAGTGAAGACAATAAGTGAAAATTTTGTTTTTTTGTCTCTAATAATATCACTTATCTACAAATAAAACCATATTGGAAATATCTGACCGTCAATTCCTTCATCGCGGCCGTAAGACAGACAGCGATGAGGTAGTGATGCACGCAGCAGTGTACAGCGATTTAAGCTGGGAGCAATAACTTCCCATTCGCCACCCAGAGATATTTTATTCCCGTTCGCCACCTGGGGGCAATCCATGAGGGGACGACTGGGAATATACGGCTTTTTTATCTTTAAAGGAAAAAAATCTTTAAAGCTACGAATAACGGGAAATACAAGTTTTTAACAATTTTTTCGTTATTTTAGCCAAACAAGGTAACTATTGTAATAGTTTGCAATAAGTTCTTCATAATGTGAAGAATAATCACAGACACCCACCGTTATTGCGATCAATTACAATTATCTGGCTCATCTATACAATAACGAAAAAAAGGTTTAAAAACAGCCCTTTATGCGTTTTATGCGTAATGAGCGTTTTTATTTTAAAAGACTCACAATTATTATATATTTTCTGTTCAAATGAAACTATTTTTAATTAGATACTGACAATTCAATACTGTTATATCCAGCTATCTTTCATTTACTGGATAGTTTAGTAGGTAAGATAACTTATAACAATTATTATGCCATCCGCTTTAGCAAAAACAATATTTAAAATGTAATCATGTACATTGAAATATATCCATTACACAAAAAACTAGTGGAATATTGAGAATAATATGGGTTAGGTCCTGAACGCACTTCCCGATTGGTACACTTACCAAAACAGACATTTTTCAAAATTAGCACTTCCTAAAATGTAAATAAATTTTTAAAACAACGTAAATACTATCAGAATGGTGTTATTATGTTATTTTTTATCTAAAAATGATGACTAAATTAACATGTTTTACTAAAATCAAAATAATTTACTACCGTAAGATTCATGTTTTCTAAAAAAAAAAAAAAATATATTAGGATGCGCTCTTTGTGAGAAATGCACTTTTGGGAAGTACACGTTCTGAACCTAACCAGTTTGGATTAGATTAATTTAATTTCGTAAGTAGTTTTAGTCGACGGAATCACATTTTCACTTAATAACATATTCTTAACTTTAAACAAAAGATTATAAATTATGTTAAGTTTATTCCCAGTTGCCATCATTTCCACCACTGGTGGCAGAAGAAAAAACTAAAGTCGAAGGGCATGCAAAATTAACTAGAAAGATTTTAGATTTTGTCACCTGTTTCGCACGCCGCTACAGGTCAATAAATACAGCAATATCAAGAAATAAACGACCCAGCTGCCACCGGTGTTGATATTGAGGCAATCACATTGATAAAAAAAATAAAGTTACCCATACCAGACACTTCACTTCACTTCATTTCTGTCAGGTTGTCTTGCACACAAAGTATTCTTTCATCATAATATAATTATGTGTTCATCCATTTCTGCATTACAATATCCCATGGTTCATGGTTATTTTTCAGTCAAATGTCAGCATTAATACCTGGAATTTACATACTTTATTATACACATATTATTATACATTTACCTATACATCATCATCATCATCTCAGCCATAGGAAGTCCTCTGCTGAAGATAGGCCTTCCTCATAGATTTCCATCCAGTCCGGTTGTAAGCGGACCGCCTCCAGCGTGTCCCTGCAATCCTTATCAGATCGTCCACCTTGTGGGTGCACGTCCTACGCTGCGCTTGCCAGTCCGTGGTCTCCATTCGAGAACTTTACAGCCCTATCGGCCATCAGTTCTACGTGCTATGTGCCCTGCCCAGTGCCACATCAATTTGCTATAATTAATTAAAACACTGGACATTGTCTGTAACTTTCGTTCGTCTATACGGATCTCCTTATTTCTGATTCGATCTCACAGAGAAATCCCGAGCATAGCCCTCTCCATAGCTTGTTGCGCTATTTTGAACCAGCTGATAAGGCCCACAGTTAGAGACCACGTTTCAGATCCATAAGTAATCACTGGTAACACACACTGGTCAAAGACATTCAACTTGAGGCACTGAGGTATTTTGAACACATACGAGTACCTAAACTAATTAACTAATTAGCTGTTGCCTGTGGCCTGTACCACTTGCATTACGTTGTGTAACTGCTTCTTGTCCCCATAGAACTAAAATTACATTATAAAATAAACGAGTTATATGTTAATATAATTATTAACAAATACCTCGTGATTCGTGAAGCAATTAACCTGCTACTGCTGCTATCTAACTACTTATGTTTAAAGCAAAACATTAAAAAAGCAGATACTTATCCAGATAACAACTACGAGTATAAAGGCTTCGTATTTTTAATAAGTATGAGTTATTCCTACATTGTGCTCAATGGCTACACTCTTAACCTCAAACTTTTTGGATGCCTACCTTCCTTAAAGCCTTCTAAAGTGGTTAGTAGTAATTTTACTTACTTCTGAAACTTCCGAGCATCCGATGGCATTAACCACTTAGACAGCAAATCAAGAGTGGCTTTCTGACCAATATAATATTCTTCTTGAAATGAACATTCAACGGCGCCGGCGTCCATATTTATACCCGATCTAATCGGAAAAAAGAAGTAGGTAATTAGGCACCTTATAAATAATCAGTATAATGCTGGATGCATTCAAATTTTACAACAATGTATTCATGAATAAAAACTGACCTGCTTTTGGTTTTTAGAGGCTAGCCAACATTACCTAGTTATTAAATCAAAAACTCACCAGTACGATTCTCGATTCTCGACTTCTCAATGATGCAGGCTGCCGCAGCACACACTGAAGCAAACTAATAACTCGCATTCTCGTATTGAAAATGTGTATTCTTCGTCATATAATTTGCTGCTTTATGCAAATAATATTCTTGTTTTGAATCAACTTTATCTGACAACTTATTTGAAAATAAAAAGCACTTGGCTCAACAATCGACATTGTTGTTCTAAGAAATAATTAACCTTCTATCAAGACGACTAGTAATTTCCAAGTAACTATTTAACATATTCTCGCATCGAAAATGTTTAATTTTCGTCTTACAATTTGCCGCGTTATTATAATAATATTCATGTTAAAAAACAACTATATATGACAACTTATTTAAACATTTAAGGAATTTTAACTGAACAATTGATAATGTTATTCTCAGAAATAACCAATCTTCTATCAAGACGACTGGATATTCCAAGTAACTATTTAACATATTTTCGCATCGAAAATGTTTTAATCTTCGTCTTACAATTTGCCGCGTTATTAAAATAATATTCATGTTTTGAAACAACTTTAGGTGGCAACTTATTTAAAAATTTAAGGAATTTTACCTGAACAGTTGATAGTGTTATTCTAAGGTATAATCAATCTTCTATCAAGACGACTAGTAATTCCAAATACCCATTTAACATATTCTCGCATCGAAAATGTTTAATCTTCGTCTTACAATTTGCCGAGTTATTCAAATAATATTCTTGTTTTGAAACAACAAAATGTAACAACTTCTTAAAAAATTTAAGGAATGTTACCCTAACAATTGATATTGTTATTCTTAAAATTAACCAATCTTCTATCAAGACGACTAGTAATTCCAAATAACCATTAAACATATTCTCGCATCGAAAATATTTAATCTTCATTTTAGAATTTGCCGAGTTATTTAAATAATATTCTTGTTTCGAAACAATAAAATGTAACAAATTGTTTAAAAATTTAAGGAATTTTACCTGAACAATTGATATTGTTATTCTTAAAATTAACCAATCTTCTATCAAGACGAGTAGTAATTCCGAGTAACCATTTAACATATTTTCGCATCGAAAATGTTCAATCTTCGTCTTACAATTTGCCGCGTTATACAAATAATATTCAAGTTTTGTAACAACTATATGTTAAAACTTATTTAAAATTGAAAGGATTTTAGCAGAACAATTGATATTGTTGTTTTAAGAAATAATCAATCTTCTATCAAGACGATTAGTAATTCCAAATAACCATTTTACATATTCTCGCATCGAAAATGTTTAATCTTCGTCTTACAATTTGCCGCGTTATTCAAATAATATTCTTGTTTTGAAACAACAATATGTGACAACTTGTTTAAAAATTAAAGAATTTTAGCTCAACAATTTAAATTGTTATTCTAAAAAATAATAATCTTCTATCAAGAATACTTATCATTTCAAGTAAAAATTTAACGTATTCTCGCCTTGATAATGTTTAATCTTCGTCGAATAATTTGCCGTGTTATTAATATAATATTGTTTATTTTAAAATAAGTAGTTGCAAAATTTTAATTGAATAATTTAGCGTTTCAAAAGAACAACGAAATTGTTAGTCTAATAATGAATTTATCCTAATGTAACAATGTTTATTATTACTACGACATTAATCCTTGACTTAAAACTAAACTATCAAAATGTTTACGTGACAATATTTACTTGTTTTAAGACAATAAAGCAACAATATTTTTTTGTATTTTGAAGGAAATGGAAATTATTAAAATGACAATATATTGGTAAGTTAAGTAAATATTGTCTTGGAATTGGTAACAATATTTTTTTTGTTGATGGGACAATTCCTTTTTTACCTATAGGTAAAATAATTAACGAAGGAATTCTTCATAGGTACATAATAAGTAGGTCTGTATGTAGGTACTAGGTACTTACCTAGTACCTACATACATTCACGCCTTTTTCTCGAAGGGGTAGGCAGAGGTGTACCCAGGAATCAGTCCCATAGTAGATACACCCACATTTCGCCAGTATGTTATTGGTCCCATGTAATAGGGGGCGAGCCTATTGCCATCTACCGGGCACAGTTCCAGACTCCACGCAGTTATTAAGATAATTCCTAATGGAAAAATCCAATATTAACACTATGCCTGACCTGGGGATCGAACCCGGGACCTCTTGATTGGCAGTCGAGGATGCGCCCACTACGCCACCCAGGCAGTCGAGACTAGTACCTGCATCTTATCAAAATCAGCTTTGCCCGCTTTAAATACGCGACTTACAAAGCGCCTGTTAAGACTACACAGAAAGAACTTAAAAATACTTATAGGGACTATAACAGGTTGCTGTCCCTTAAACAAACACAATGAATGCTACAGACAGTACTCTACGAAGAGGCTGTTTCGTGGCTGAACAAACGGTTGCTCACGTAATCCTGGAATGCGAGGCAGTAAGCCCTTCAACGTGAACAAATCCTCGGAACAGTGAGGTCACTCTGCGAAGCCTGCGAAATTCCCAGGAAGCTCCAGGGCAGAATTAGGCTGGCTATATTAGCCAGGACTTCACGCAGAACGGACCAGATAAGAGTCTAAGTGGAAAACGAGTCCACTTTACATAACATTACCTACATCTGAGAATTATCTTCTAACCGTAACTTATCGCCTCGGTGGCGTAGTGGGCGCATGCTCGACTGCCAATCAAGTCCCGGGTTCGATCCCCAGGTCAGGCATAGTGTTAAATATTGGATTTTTCCATTAGGAATTATCTCAATAGCAGCCTGGAGTCTGGAAATGAGCCCGGTATATGGCAATAGGCTCGCCCCCCATTACATGGGACCAATAACATACTGGCGAAATGTGGGTGTATCTACTATGGGACTGAGTCCTGGGTACACCTCTGCCTACGAATGTATGTAACTTATAATAAATTCATCTGACTGCCGGAAGCAAACAATCGTTTATTTTAGTTTTACTTATTTATCTTGGTTAACCTAAAGATACAAATCTGAGGTAACTAAGTAACCAAGCTAAATATTGTCTAATTATGCCGGTTGATGTTGATGTTAGTAATTAGTGAACAATTAACTGAGATTCGGCGACTGTTTGCTGCGACCTTGCTCTATGTTTCCTCTTGACTTCATTTGGGTTTAAATCTTTATGAGAATTGTGTTTAAACATTCTGTGTAAACGTCATCGCGTGTGACTCGCTCTGATAGGGCGGTCCGTGCTATATGTTGCCACCATGAAAACATTCATATTAATTCGCATTAATTGATTTCAGTCGCACCAGAAAATTAACTCGTGAGTGCGAGATTCGTTTTATGTAAAAATACATAAAATATTATGTGTTAAAAAAATTAAAGCCCAACTTTTTTAATTGCAATGTTAAACCCGTCACCCGTTGACGTTTTGACAATTTTATGGTAAAGAGTTCCCTGTAAAGTTGTCATGAAATAAGTATTTTACTCTTATGCCGGGCACTCACATGCGTACGAATACGCGAACCCACAAGTGTGGGACGACATTCGCAAATAACTATGCAAAGTTTTCGCTGCATCCGTGGTTTTCCAAGTTGTGTCGGTTTTTTGACGCACATCAAAGGGCGCGAACCTCGAACCTTCGCGTAGTCTCCTACACATTCGTGCAACCAGTTGTGCTCACAGAGTACTTTATATATCTTAGCGATAAGACCGCCCATTGTTACACTAGTTATTAGTTTTTAGATCTTCTTGTTTGTGGGGTACCAATAAAGTGTTTATCTATCTATGAAATGCAAACGGGTTTCCATAAAAGTTTGCGAACCCATTCGCATATCCGCTGAGTTTGCGAATAGTATATCTGACGGCCCTCACATGCGTGCAAACATTCGTACAATGTACGAATATTTTTACGCATGTGAGTGACCGGGGTTAGGTACAGGTTTCAAACCTCAAATAAGGGTTCATCTTGTTCATCTCAGCCGTTGGTAATCCACTACTGAACATAGGTCTCCACATAAAGGGGGGTTATGCCAATACTCGACACGCTTGTCGAGCGCAGTTTGATGGTTTTTTTGCAGAGGACGCTGCTGCCCGTCCTCTGGATCTGTTAATCCTTAGCCGGCTCTTACGGTAATCACGGGTAGAGAGGGTGGAGCACTATTCTAAAGCCGGTAACTCTACGGCGATACTTTCCATAAAACCATCAGTGTGATACGCGCTTCCCGCAGCCTACCTGCCTACATACTTAGTTATACCTAGATAAGAGAAGTCTTTGACCTATTGTACTAAATTGCGCTAGTCAGATAAAACAGTGTTTAAAATGCAATTTGAATGATAAATGTAGATTATTCTTTATGAAGCAGATTGTTGTTTCAAAAATCCATAAAGTGTTATTTACTTATAAGTACTTTTTTTCAATGCAATGTATTTGTGTAGAGGGCAATAGGCTCGCCCCCTATTACATGGGACCAATAGCATACTGGCGAAATGTGGGTGTATCTACTGTGGGACTGAGTCCTGGGTACACCTCTGCCTACCCCTTCAGGAAAAAGGCGTGAATGTATGTTTTATGTTTATGTATTTGTGTATTAATAGAAATTTCATAAGAAACTACTTATTACCAATTTGATCCTAAAGCCTTTAGCAAAAAAAACTTTACAGGGCCTAGAAATATAGCACTATTATTTATTCTGCGGTAGAACAGATTAAAGAAAGCTATTAGACCTTGCCAAAACACTGAACTCAATTAAATTAGGTACAGTGGTTTGGCTTAACACGGTAGCAAGTTTCGTAGAGTCACTAAACTCTCAAATCAAGATAGGATGTTTATTTAAAAAAATAGATACCTACCCACTTAATACTTATTTTTATAAGTATAGGTAACTAGCACCTAAATTAAGAAATAAGTAATAAGCATGTTCGGGTTCGTGCCTTAGAGTCTCGGTACCAGAGAGCTACTCAGCTTATAAAGATTTTGATTAATTTAATAATGACGATTAAAATTCAATATTGCTTAAAAGTATCGTCAGCAGGAAAAGTTTGATAGAGAATATTTTTTAAGTTAGACATAGTAAGAAGAATTTCTTACTTACTTTATAGCAAAATATTATACTTATACATTACATATACACAATATAATATATCGTCAGTGAAGTAATAATAATGCAGAAGTATTTTTTGACGGTTTTAACATTTAGACAGTAGCATTTTGATGAAATTCCTTAGAGAAAATAATGTTAAGGATTAAGTATAAGCATGAGAATAAATGAATAAAAGTTCTGGAGCCGGATTCACGAGGAGTTAAGCTTTTTGATCATGAATTAAGTAATTGATGAATAATGGATTCTGAGAATGGTTCATTCGATCAGACTTACCAGAGCCTAGCTTGTTTCGGCTTATTTCGTAATTTGTTAGGAGATCAATACCTAACGATTAAAATGCAAAAAAAATTAGGAAACACACACAATGAAAAATGAAAAATAATTTATGTAAAGAATCAAAACTACAAGGTAATCCGGATAACGCTATGATGAGATTTATATCTTCGCTAAAAATAATTTTAACGATAGGAAAGTTACGAAATTGTAGAGCAAAGAATAATTGTCAAAAATGCTATGGACTCTGCAAGTATATACGAGAAAAATTTTTATAATATAAGCTATATAACATGTACCTAATCTATGTTATAAATATATATGTTATAAAAATATTAAAATATTTTTAAATGACCAAATATATGAATAAATTACCAATAATGAAGATCCTATTTTTTAAATTGCTTGTAAACTTAATAAATAATTTACACCGCGTATATCGGAAACGGCTTGTCCAATTAGGATGTAATTTTGTGTTTAGCTAAGGTTTAAGATTATCTTTTATCTAAGTTTATCTTGTAATATTTTTTGCTAAAAATTCTGAATTTTCTGTTTCGTGGAGCAAAGCTCGGTCGCCCAGATATTCCGCTTATAAGCACTAAATGTTAACAAAGTGAAATTTTGAATGTTCGGTATTTTGCAATAAATATCTTTGAATTAAACTTACCACTCACAGCTATACACGCGCCGAAAATAATAAAAGCAAAAATAATTTTCTCCATTTTTAACACAATTAAAAAAACATCTATTTGTGCGATTATGTGTTGCAATGTCGGCGGTTGAGAGCTAAATAATATTATAAATAAACCAAGCTTATGGCTTAGGAAGGTGGTATTACCGGTACCATCGCCAACACAACCTACATGGGATCTTTTTTGATTAAAATCGTTAAATTTATATTATGTATAAATATATCAAATGGGTACACCTATCTATGCGTTTATTAATGTCAAGTTTCACTTTTACTAACGTTCCACTTTTGGGAAAATAAACTTTATTTAATGGAATCTGGGAAATAATTTTATTAATGGAAAGCAATTTAAATTTCTTCAAATGTATTCTCCACGAATTATTCGATATGTTTTATCTTTACCTATCTAATGATCGTTCTAATTACTAAAAATACTGCTTTGAATTACGGTCCTTATGATATTTTTCCGAAATTTCTTTGTGTTTATGAATTTTGTTCATGCCAGTACTTGAAGTCTCAAGTGCATATTTAGCATTTAGCTTGAAGGGCCTCAGCCCTGCCTTAGATGTCCTTAACTCCTATTTACCCGCTCTCCAATTAAAAAACTGGTTATGATCTAACCTGGGCCAGAAGTCACCTTTAGGTAGCCTAGTGTTAGTAGATATAGTTAAGTAGTAGGTATTAGGTATCCTGACATATAGGTAAAGTAGCTAGTCTTATATGCTACGAATCGACGATCAAACCTGGTTCGGAAGTACCACTGTACCGAGCAGTACGATCGAACCGCTTTGATGTGCAAGCGACCGTACCACCATACTAAGTTTTTTTATGATAGTGAGTGACAAGACGAGCAAATCAGGTGCCTGATGGTAAGCATCATGATTGCCCATAGCAGACACAGTGCCACACAGTATTTTAAAATTCAAAATTCTGCGCGGCACTGCACTGCGTTTGTCACATATGAGTTGTTGAATCTCATCATGCCTAGTAATTTCGCTGGTAACATTGCCTTTCAAACAGGAACACAGCAATGCACATTACTGCTTGGTGGATAAATAACTGGCAAAGGTGTGGTACTTCCCCCTGCAATATGGGCAATCATGATGCTTACCATCAGGCACCTAATTTGCTCGTCTTGTCACTCACTATCATAAAAAAAAGGAAAAATTTTATTAATTTGCTAATTTTCATCTTTCTTTCGTCTGATTGAAACCTACTCTGGGGTAGCAAATATGGGAAGTTGGATACAGAATTAATTACTCCTTGCAAGGATGGCCCCAATCTAATATGGCCATGCCGGCCTATATACAATATGTGTAGATAATTAGGTAAACTAGATCACCAAAAGTGGTTATAATGTCAGGGTCTATAAGGTGCTCGACCGAGGCAATGAACCTATTTACCGTTTGCGAACCGGTATTGCGTCTTTACTTATATGTATCGTGTACAGTCGACATTGAAATTGGAGACATAAATTAAAAAAATATCACTTGCAACTCGAGGCCAAAATAAATTTAAGATTTAATTTAAATAAAATAAACAATAATATAAAAGCGAATCCTAGCTATATAATACTATGAAAAAAAAAGTTACTAAATCGATGTTTTGTATTGCACGGTTTCTGCCGAATAATTCAATTTATATTTATATCTTTACAGTTAAGTAAACTATGTCCTTGTCATTTTAGTCTCTTCTAAAAAAAACAAGGTTTCGCGTGTTTAGACGTACACTACAAAAATATGCTGGTTTCACCCGCGTAGACATCGTTGTATCAAAGAGTTACAAACATCCATCCATCCGTCAATCTAACCAAAACCGCCCTAGATGGCGCTGGAGGTGAGTTAGAACTCGCAAGCGTCCGCAAGCTCTGCCTGTTAAAAACGTAAGATTTTTACATTGTACTGAAATTTGAGATTTATGATATTAGTAGGAAGTAGGCCTCTCCTTATTTCTTTGTTCCAGAGCCCGGTCCTCAGCTCTCCTTATCCAGATTCTAGCGATCTTTCACAGATCACTCCTAATATGTGACATGCGTGTATTAATTATTAAATAACACGTAGGTACGTAGGTACCTATAGCTAAGAATGTAACTGTCACGACAGTGATCATTATAATTTAAGCTTTTATGCTCAGTTTAATAGCGGTGCCTCCAGTTGTAAACTCGACAGTACCTACTTAGAAAATGTAGATAATGAGGATCACTTAAGCGAGAATTGAAATAAAACCATATCTATTAATGAACCATGTATTGTTTTGCTCTTATATTAAACTTTACTTATTTATATATCAATTGAGATCAACTTTAATCACTTTGGCTTATCAATTCTAGTAAAATAAGGATTTAAAAAAAAAATTGAGTCGATCAAAATTGTCAGCATCGGTTGGCAATGGTGATCAGCATGTGTGGACAATGGTGAAAAATCTACCTGCATGGGCGAAACGGAAAAATAAAAATTCTCATAAAAATGTTGAATATATAACAATAATCTGAGTTTTGAATTGCAATCTAAAATGTTACAATTATTACATATCGCATGTACAGAAAAAAACTACTCGAAAAATTAGATCAAAATGGCGCGAAATCTTTACATATTTGTTTCTCACCAGCGCGTCACGCGAACTGACTGAGCCCCTGCCCGTACATGGGAATGACGTAAAGCTAGCGCGTAGGTATGTTGGCATCACTTCCTCGCGTTCGGATTTTCTTATTTTGTGGTGACCACCATTGCCAACTGACTCCGATTGCCTACATCTCGCCTACTTATTCATCCTTATTAAGTTTTAATTTCTTTTTACTTCTTTAGGACTAAGGATGTGATAAATTTGTCAGACCTCTTGACCACTAAGACCTTTATTTAATTACATCCAACTTGGATTAGACTTTATGGTGTATCCTAAATGATGAGTGGCCATAAGAAAAAGACTACAATTAAAAACAAAACTTTTATTGAAAGCTTTTTAAAATTTAAAGTTATTTAGGACTTTATTGGGACTAAATTATTTGTATAATTATTTCTAAATTAGATTTAATAATATTAACCTTATCCACCAATTGATAACCTATAAAGTTAAAACTATATTAATAGGTACTATAAAGCGCTCCGCAGACAAGGCTATTTTAGTTGACGAAACCATCAACTTATTGCAGTAAATATCATTTTTTTGTCAGTTCAAGATCAATTTATTTATTTATTTATTTATTTAATCAATTAGACGGCTATTGCCAATTACCTAATTAATAATAATATAATTACAAAATAACATTCAAATAACAAGTCAATCAAATTATATAAATAATGGTCAAATAATCTAGATAATTACAATGTCATAATAATAAAAATTCAAATAATTAAAATCGATATAAGTCATGTCAAACAAAAAGATTACAATTACAATTTAGCTAATAACATTCATTTTAATAATTAATAGACGACACTACCCTATCATTCTTCTCACAAAAATTCAAACACTCAGCCAGAAACACCTTCCATCCATCCGCAAACATGTCGCAGTCAGGGTTGGCTTCCAGGAGAGCATTGAGCGCAGATAGAGTGCGCGGGATAGGGGAGCGCGCTCGCGCGACTGTACGGGACAGTGGCACATGTAATAATCTGTGTCGTCTCACGCGCCTGTAGTTATCGGGTACATATAACTGACATAGCTCGTCATGGAGATCGGGTGCATCAAGTTGCCAGTTGCAGCAACACAAAGGCCCAGTTTACGATTGCCGTGATTCTAAATAAACTTTTTAAACCTTCAGGAAGATTGATACAGCGGAAGACGGAAGCTTGATGCAACTATATTATAGTTGGTACAAATTCGACAGTTGCGGCAATTTGAAACTGGTTCAGTTGTCGATTGCAGCAAATGAAAACTATTGTCAATCATCGAAACTCGCAACTAAACTTGCTATGACTGCGTATAACAACATAAAGAAACTATGTTATATAATGTAAACAGTTGATTGCGAGTTGCCTGTTGCCGCAATACGAAACAAAAAGTTGCTGTCTGCGGAGCGCCTAATGGATTGTCAATGACTGCTCACGAATGCGTAAAGCTGCAGCACCTAAGCTAAGCTGAGGGTGTGCATCATAGCTTAGCACAGCTCGGGTGTATAGTGAACACACTTAGTTACCATTTATATAAATAAATAAAAAACACCCCTATGCAGTTAAAACAGAGCGAACATTAAAATAAAATAATGTAATAATTAAATAAATTAAAAGCAAAAAAACATTTTCAAAAAAAGCTTTTAACTACTCCACCATCGTGGATGGTCCGCCATATTGGATTTAGAATGACGCCAAATTATAGCCAAGTTATAGTCATTTGTTTTTGGTGGTAAGCATCAAAACAAAAGTAAGGGTGCCTACCATCCGTCATTTTCGTCCGTTCTCGTTCAGGTGAACAGCAGTCTAACTAGTCTAACACAGCAGAATGCTCCAACGATCACATTTCCAGAACGACTCAGTCTGCTCTAGAAAGCTGCTTTTAATACATAAGTACTACCACATAAAGTTCTTTTTGACCTGCTAGCGAGTCGATAACTATGGTCACTCCCTGACTCCCGCTCTGATTGATTATGTACTCTAATCTAATATGATATAAGGTTCTAATTTCATAGCTCTCATGATGTCTCCGGTGACAGAACATCGGCCCGCTTGCATGACGACGCGAGGGTTCTCCCTGCCGGTCACCAGTTGTTTGAAGATGTGTTCGTTTAAAGTGAACGTGGTGTCTGGGTCGTCTTCTGGCTCACCCTCGTAGACTGTCACGTTGTTTAGGTCTAGAGCTGGTGATGTGAAAATAAACAATAGGTAAGTGCTTAAAATACAATAAGGGCCACCATGAATTTTTCATTTATTTATATACTAGCAGTATCCTATCTAAATATCCTCTATCGACGACCCCAAGCTCCTCGAACACCTAGAACCACTCAATATACGCAGACACCTTTCTAAGGTCTCTTAGTGTTTTTGTAACATTTACAACGGGAAGTGTTCTGATGAACTTTTCAAGCTGATACTGGCGTCACGGACTATCATCGAACTAGCCGCTATCGCCTGAGAGCTCATCCATGAGATTTTCCCGTTCTTTTATGCCTCATACGTGCAAACAAGCTCTATCTACCATGTTTTACGCAAATAAATCATTTCATTTCATTTCAAACTGTGGAATGATCTCCAGCTGCGGTCTTACGGTTGAGCTACACATGGGGCTCTTTAAAAGGAGAGTGATTAGTGTTGGTCGGGTCGGCACCATACTGGCTATACCCCTGGTGTTGCATATATCCATAGGCGGCGTTAACCGCGACCCATCAGGCGCACCTTCTGCTTGTGCTGCCACCTATGGCATAAAAAACATCTCTGGTAGGTATAGATATAAATATTTAGTGTTGATGCCAATCCACATAGATATTAGGACGATATTATAAACCGTTAGGTCAAAATCCTCCATGTGTTAATCAACGGTTAATTTTAATTGGCATCAAAACGTCTGTCAATCAATGTTATTATATCTAGATACTTAATAATTTACAGTTAGTCAAATGCAATATAAAGATGGCGGCTGGAGGGCTAAGTTTTTATTTAGATACTCGAACCTATACATTATAATATTTATGTAAATAGCTTGAGGTTTTATTAACCCGAGTTCGTCTCTAAGAGTATATTCCCGGAGAGCCACGTACCGGAGAATCATGACTACATAACATACATTCACGCCTTTTTCCCGAAGGGGTAGGCAGAGGTGTACCCAGGACTCAGTCCCATAGTAGATACACCCACGTTTCGCCAGTATGTTATTGGTCCCATGTAATAGGGGGCGAGCCTATTGCCATCTTCCGGGCACAGTTCCAGACTCCAGGCAGTTATTGAGGTAATTCCTAATGGAAAAATCCAATATTTAACACTTGCTTGACCTGGGGATCGAACCCGGGACCTCTTGATTGGCAGTCGAGCATGCGCCCTCTACGCCACCGAGGCAATCATGACTATGATTACTTATTATTATTAAGGCTGTACCCTGACCAATAAACCTTGAGCGTTCTTTTCTCGCCGCACCCCACATTTTACGCTCAGATTTTAGAATAAATATTTATAAAATCAAGTGTTGGGTCTTTCAAATATTATTCTAGCATAATGTTCATTGTTAATTTCCTATCCATTAGAGTAAGTAGCAAATCAAAATAATGGTTACTTGACGAGGTTGTTATTATTTTGTGTGTGTTATTTTAATAAATATTTCTCATGTCTGTGCTTTCGTTGTGAGGAGATTGTTAAACATAAATAAACATTGGTTTCTTGTTTGTGGTGTAATAATAAAGAGTTTATCTGTCTATCTAAATCTATCATGGTTGTCTAGAAGAGTGAGCGATAAGGCCGCCAGTTGTTAATCTTTCTAGTTTTTAAGTTTTCTTTTTTGTAAAATTGTGGTACCAATAAAGTGTTATCATTCATCATTCATTCTAAACATTAAAAAAGAAATCTTTTAGAGTCAAGATTATGGAGTTTAAATTTTTTATTGGTTGTTATTTCTTTTGAATAAACAGTAGAAGAGTAGCTCCAAAAAGTACACAAAAAACCGCTAGCGCTGCGTTTTGCTCGGGGACGCGTCTTAAGTAATTTTGCCAAGCGTGTCGAGTATTGGCAAAACCCCCTTTTATGGGGGAGGCCTATGTTCAGTAGTGGACTACCAACGGCTGAGATGATGATGATGATGATGATTTAAACTTACTCCAAGAATAAACAGTAGTTCCTTTAATAATATTGAAGAGGAACACGCCTCCGAGCTCCTTCGCCTTGGCCGGGTCCTGTGCAGCCAATTTTGCTTTGATCCTGCCCACCAGGTCATTCTTCGAAGTGCTGGTTTGCTCGCTTTGATTGGCACCCTGGAATCAGTAAAGGTTTTTGACTTTAATATCATCAGTCTTAGGGTGACGTACTGAAAGATTGCCGAAGGAACTCTATTACTAAGCCTCCGCCGTTCGTCCGTGCGTCTGTCACAAGGCTTTATCTCATAAACTGTATTAGCTGGACACTTGTAGTTTTCACAATATATGTATTTCTATTGCCGCTATAACAACTAATAATAAAAATAAAATAAAGTTCGTAATCAAAGGTGCTCTTCATACAACTAACGTGTTCAATAAATTGTCATATAAGACTTATTGTAATAAGAATAATTGTAAAAGGAATTTTATTTGGTAGATGTGGAAAGGTGACAACCTATAAATATGTAAATACTATTACCTACCTAACATAAGTAAATACATGAGTATTTATACTTGGTTTTTTAAAAAATACTTGTGCCCCGCGGTTTCACCCGCGTAGGCATCGTTCCCGTGGGAATGTCGGGAAAAAAGTACTCTATGTGCTATTCCAGGGTCTAAGCTACCTACGTACCAAATTTAAACCCAATCTGTTCAGTAGTTTTAGCGTGAAAGAGTAACAAACATCCATCCATCGATCAATCTAACCAAAACCGCACTAGATGGCGCTGGAGTTGAGTTAGAACTCGCAAGCATGAGTTTTTACATTGTACTGAAATTTGAGATTTATAATATCAGTAGGATGTAATGGGAGCACAGAATAGGAGGGCGAGCCTATTGGCCTATTTGCCATTTACCGGGCACAGTTCTAGACTCCAGGCAGTAATTGGTAATTAAGATAATTCCGAATGAAAAAATTCAAAATTGAATTGAACACTTTGCCACTTCAAACATAAATACCGGTAACTTTTGTATTAGATAAAGATACCCCGTTCGATGAGAGTATACAATTCCAATAAATTACATAATTAGGTACTATCGATATGATTCACTCACGTCTCAATAATATCGATATCAATCGATATAATATTGTAATCTCTATCATAACTCATGAGCAATGGATATCGTATTCCATCAAGCCAAATGGCTACAGGTAACGATTCACTATGTATATTGTACCATTAGGGTAATATTGATGGCAGAGCGCACATTAACGATAGAGAGGTTGCAGCTTAGGTTATTGACAAGTCTCCGCTCGTGATCCGACTAGATGCCGCCATACTTGTAGCGTCCGTGGCCGTGGATTGAATCTCACCATGTGGACTTTTCACCTGGGCGCTACCGACTGTGTCCTTAACATAAGGGGCAGTGGTTAGGTCATATCGAAAGCCTTGTAGGAATCTTGACGACCTGAAACTCTGACATTATGGGTTGTACACCATAAACCATATGAATTGACACGAGCAGTGTAATTGGGGTTAACCATTCTGTTAGAGCATAAATTCAATTTATTATTATTGTACTTTTCATATACGGCAATTAAAACTACGCCCAAAATCGGCGTACCCGAGCTTGTCTAACACAATACATCACGCAAACTAATAGCGCTACACTACACACTACACACCACACACTATAGTGTACAACTAGCATTTTGTTGCGCACTCAATAATTTGAAAGTTGGCTTCTGTTTCTAGGTAAGTAATGCGGTATCTGGTCAGAGCGCGCGGAGACTTATCAATAACCAGGGGGTTGTAGTATGATACCTATGCTATAGGTTAAGAAGTTATACACGTACCTTCATCATACCAACTAAATTCAAGTGTTCCTAGAAAATGTCATCACAGTACAAAAATAAATTGTTAAAGCATACCTTGGTACGTAGGCTTAGTATTATAGGGCGTAGGGTTACATACCTAGATACCACAAACATGTTGGTAATCAAATTGTTTGAAAACAGACGGACAGACAGACAGACAGACGGACAACAAAGTCTTCCTATAAGGGTTTCTTTTTCCTTTTGAGGTACGGAACCCTAAAAGTCAACAATACTATGAAAGTGGAAGAAGCGAAAGTTGTATGTCAGGATCGTAGCAAGTGGAAAGAAATCCACCCGCACCGGGGAGCGCAGGATGGTTTTTGAAATTTAATATAAAACATTTTTAGTAAAAAAGGCTTATTATAGCATAACTAAATTTCTACATCACAAATTTACTTTTAATTGAATATTGAATAATTGAATATTCACTATATTAATATGTCTATGAACGTAAATTGTATTTTTTTATTATATTCTTGAATGGCCTAAATTTCTTTGTCTTGAACAATTTACAATAAAAAACTCTGTAAAAATCTGTATTTAATGCCTATATGGCTGATCACAGCTTGCTCGATTGCAATTAATTCTAACGATCTTTATGACCTGTGAATCATAAATAAATTTTTATGATTTTGATTTGCCTGCCGTGAGGAATGCAGATCAAAATTCCTTAGTTAGCCCAGTACCTTACAAAACTAATTTTCTTGAATACAGGTACAGTATAAGTAAGTGTCCATAAGCAATGAAGTTATGTTATATATATATATATATATATATATAGTTGATTGGCCGGTCCGCGTCAGAAATTATATTAATATTATATAATAAGTGAAATAATACAACGTACCATATTGTGGTGTGACAAGGCCCGTTCTCAGACGCACTCTGATGTGATGCGTCGGACACTTGCCACTTTCACTCTCTTGCAACACTGTGCTTTGTGTGGGTACGGTAACCAAGCTGTACAGGTCTAATGAGGTAACGATAACTTTTGACACAATCCTATGAAAATTTCACTAAGGAGAATACGAATCCTCTTTCTTCTCCGAATATAATTTTTAACACATTCGATAAGGAGTTATTGGTTATAGGTAAAAAAAAAATATACGTCAATTACAAATACATTGTAGTCCGATTGATAAATTCTATTCTTTATGACCTCTCTAAGCACTCGCCACAAAAATTGCCAAGTGCTCAAAGTGGAATAGCTCGATGCTCTAGAGATGGTTGCTCAAAATTGAATACCTAGACAGGAAGAGAACACTGATACAGATAATAAATTAAATGATAGTCTAGGTACCAAAAAAATGCTTGTGACAATCTGCAGCTGTCCTCCATATTTTGAAAGTATGTAGTTATTACAAAGTTGAAGTGTACTCGAACGTTGGTATTTCGGCACTTCTCACCTTTGGTCAACGGTCAATTTCACTTTTATTTTACTCCATAGTTATTTTTAAAAACACCGATATCATTATCATCATCAACATCTCAGCCGTTGGTAATCTACTACTGAACATAGGCCTCCCCCATAAAGGAGCCCAATACTTGCCATGCGGGTTGTCGAGCGCCGTTCGATGGTTTTTTGCAAAGGTCGCTGCTGCCTGTCCTCTGGATCTGTTAATCTTAACCGGCTCTTACGGCAACCACGGGTCGACAGGGTGGAGCACTATTCTAAAGCCGGTAACTGCACGGCTTGGTGTTTCTTTATATCAATGAGCATACATCACATAATTTATTCCAATACCACCATCTAAGTCCACCATCTTGATCTGCGTTCTACAATCATCCGTCGCTCTGGCATCCTACCCCCAGTGTTTCCATCACGCCCTCGCACATACCATAGATTCTGCTTAAACCAATGGTTGCCATTTATACTTTCCATCATCATCATCATCTCAGCCGTTGGTATTCCACTATTAAACATAGACCTCCCTCATAAAGGGGGGTTTTGCCAATACTCGACACGCTTGCCAGGCGGGTTGTCGAGCGAAGTTTGATGGTTTTTGCAGAGAACGCTGCTGCCCGTCCTCTGGATCTGTTAACCTTTAGCTGGCTCTTACGGCAACCACGGGGAGAGAGGGTGGAGCACTATTCTAAAGCCGGTAACTCCACGGCGATACTTTCCATAAAACCATCAAAACGTTCACAGATTCCGTGGCAAGCGCGTCACAAAATAACATCAACCTAACAATATAGTCACAAAAAATGCAGTAATTTCCGATTGATTGACACACACACTTATCAACGCCCAGTCCCAACCCATGAACCTAGAGCCGAAATTTTGTACTTATATAATTTCTACTTGCCCCGCCCCACGGTTTCACCTCGGTAGTCTTCGTTCCCGTGGGAATATCGGGATATAAAGTATTTTTTATGTTATACCAGAGTCTAATCTATCTATATAACGAATTTCAACTCAATTGGTTCAGTAGTTTTGGCGTAGAAGAGTAACAAACATCCATCCATCCTCACAAACTTTCGCATTTATAATATTATAATAATAGGATTATGATGAAGACAAGAAATAAGAAAGGGATTCCCGACTGCCTCGGCCATGTAGTGGGTGCAAGCTCGACTGCCGATCATGAGGTCTCGGGTTCGATCCCCTGGTCAGGCAAAAAAGTTAGATATTGGATTTTCCATTCGAAATAACAGCCTGGAGTCTGGAGTCCAGTTTGCCCCCACATTACATGGGATCTTAAAAAAGTGAGAAAAAAAGGATTAGACTAGAGGATTAATAAAATTTAGTTTAAAATAACAGTATATTATGTAGAGTACATATTGGTGTTTGTATCTTATTATGTAGAGCTATTGGGCAATGTAAAAATGGCTCTAAATTGTCGCTTGTATGCAACTTGTATGCACCCGCTACTCCAAATATATCACATAGCGTGAATTTTAATTGTTTGCCAATACCAATAACCAATGTTTGCTTATGCGAATTTACTGGTGTATAAAAATTAATAGCTTATTGCGCCGATGCTAAATTATTAGCACGAAATTATGTAAATACTAATACATTATGGTTTTAAGCAGCGCTCGAAGCATTAAGCGGATCGGTGATTAATGGATAGTGGGGAGCTGTGTTTGGGATTTAGATTATATATTTATTTTTGTTATGAAATAGCATTGCGCGTAGTAAAAATTGGTAAAGATTGCATAAATTTATGTAGAGCGAAAAGTTGCTCTAGCTTTAGCTTTCCATATTTTCTGCACATTTTATTTGCTTAAATTGCATCACACTGCTTATACTTAAAGAATGCTTAAAGAAGCGCTTCCCTGATGTCCGTGGAATAACACATAGGGTACGCTTTATCTCCATATTCCTACGGGAACGGAGACTACGCGGGTGGAACTGCGCGGTACACCTATATGGTTACACATTTTTTAAAATAAAATTATCTTACATCTAGAGATATATTCAAGTACCAAAGTATTTTTTATGTTGGTGTGAGCAGCGAGCAAGTCGTATCTACTTATTTAGTAGTGTTGTCTGTTCTTTACTTTTTCTGCAGATGGCGTTTTTTTTGTTCTTTGAAAGAGTATTAAAACAGTGCAATGTGGATTCGTAATAATTACGATAAACGGCACACGATAAAATACAGCACCACTGCGAATGTCACACTGAGATATTAGTTGTTGAAACTGGTCATGCCTGGTAATGTTTGCACATTACTGCTTGGCCGATGAATAACTGGCAAAGGTGTGGTACATTCTCAGGCGGCCCCCTGCAAAAGAGGCCTACCATTATTACAATAATCAATACTTATAATATAAACAATACTAATTATCAATAAATAACAATAATAATAGGTTATTAATGTCTATTTAAACAGTCTTATGCAAATATTATAAATATAGATAAAAATGCGTCATCATCATCATTTTAGCCATAGGACGTCCACTGCTGGGCCAAAGCCTCCCCTATAATTATCTATCTAGTCCGGTTGTAAGCGGCCTGCATCCAGCGTGATCCTGCTGTCAGACAGATCGTCTGTCTATTATGGGTGGACGTCCTTCGCTACGCTTGCCGGTCCGTGGTCTCCATTAGAGAACTTTACAGCCCTATCGGCCATCAGTTCTACGTGCTATGTGCCCTGCCCATTGCTACTTCAACATGCTAATTCCAGAGGATTAGCAAGTTGAACCAGTTGGGCTAAGCCCAGAGGCTATGTCGGTAACCTTCGATCGTCTACGGATAAAAATAATAAGAAATAAAATAAAAATAGTTTATTTCAGGCTCTTAGCCCATATGTGACGACAAAAATTTACATAAGAACATACAAATTCTAAAATTAACATTAGGATGGAATTAAAATACTTACATTAAAATATTTCCAAAATAAAATAGTCAAATTAATAAAATAAATTAATAAAGAAAATATATAAAAATGCTTGGACAATAATAATTAAAAATTTCATGTGAGCAATCAGTCTGTGAGTTAAATCTACACTCATTGCCCAGAGGTTTTGTTAATTCACTTTTATTATCTCTGTTTCTGTCACTTTAAGGCCTATTACATTACCAAAATCCTGTAATTTCTTGACGTTCACGTCAAGATTTTAGAACTAGGGTCATGTTGTATTACTTATTCAGTGACAACCCTCTGTACTTAGATATTGATAGATTACGATACGAACTCAAAATATAAATTATTCTGGGCGATGCGTATCATAATCTAATCTTCAAAACACTGTGTCTACGGCCACAATGAACGCGGTTAAAAATATGACTAACTTTATGCCTCAATGACTAACGAACAAAATTCCCTAGCACGTAGAAGGTAGCGCCCTCTGCTACATTCATTAAGATCGTAGACTCTGTACATACAATATTCTTCTCAAGATCGACCTGTATAAACAAATATGTGAGAACATTTATTACGATATTAAGGGCGGACACAACGCGTATCCTTATTCCACTCACGAACAAATGATCCCGAATTGCGACACCATTCTCTCATTTCGATTCAGGAGCACAAAATAAATTGGCCCGTAACCTTGTTCTCGCGAAGCGGGTAATACGAGAATCGACATAATACATCACATGTCAAAAGAAAACATTTTCCAATTTTGTGATTATACGCGAGCTACCGTTGAATATTTTATGTCGCCGTGAGCATTGTGCATGCCGCCTTATTGCGATGAATTTATGAATTTGATTAATGCGCTATTCATTTTTTATTTATTTAATTAAAACGGTTACACACCAATTACATTAATTAAAGTTACATTAAATTTAAGAATAAAATATTTACAAAATAAAATGTCACACAAAATAATTTAATATTAGACAATAAAATTAGACAAAAAAAATAATAATAAAATTGATCATAAAAAAAAATACAATGATAATAATAAAACATAAACTTTCATTCATCTCTCTCACAATATCGCAAACACTCTGACAATATACTCTGCCATCCATCCGCAAACAGATCACATTTTGGGTTGGCCGTCAGGAGGACGTTGAGGGAAGAGAGAGAACGCGGTATGGGCGATGTAGCTCGGACTATCGTACGGCATTGAGGAACACTGAATAAACTGTGCCTTCTGGCACGAAAGTAATTGTCTGGGACATAAAATTTACACAATTGCTCATGAAGGTCTCATGAATGATCTGGTGTGTCAATCTTACCTCGGAGGATTTTACACATTGTAATCAATTGGTTTCTCTCCCGTCTCACCTGTAGGGAATTATATCCCAGAGACCCCAGAAGAAATTTGGTGGGGTATAGATAAGGGTAGTAACCATAGACTCTCTCGTATAGATATCTAAGAAATGCTTTCTGGACCTTTTCAAGTAGAAGTGCATACGTGCTTTCGTGAGGGTTCCACACACACATAGCTGACTCTAACTTGCTACGCACTAATGCGCCGAAGATAAGTCGGATGACGTGCGGATTTTGAAAGTCTTTAGAGTTTCGGAGTATGAATGCCAGCCGTTCATTTCATTTATCCTTTTAATGTATTAAGTATGTTTGTAATTATTATGTGTTTTTTGAGAATTATATTTATTGCCCTACTTTCTTCACCTTGCGATTTGCATTATTTTTTGAAGTGAAGGTCCTGAAAATTCTTATTCAAGGTTAGTGAGAAGCCATGTAAAAGTGAGAGACTAACGAGTTATTTGCTATGTAGAACTTAAATAGAAAAATATTGATTCAGATCTAACTATGAGTACTTAGTAGAGACAGCAAACAAAGCAACAACGAGATTAACAAAGAAAAATAAAACTTATATTGTAAAAGTAATCTAGAGATGGAGTGTTGGTGAATAGGAGAAAGAACAGGTGAGAAGAGGAAAAAATACCGATGGAAATCTATGGAAAAATTACCATATCCATGTTTCATATTTTCCTCTGTTTCCTCCAAATTAACTAACACATTTGATAAAATGATATCCTAACTAGCTGTGCCCCGCAGTTTCACCCGCTTAATCGTCGTTCCTGTTGGAATATCGGGATAAAAGTACTTTTTTTTGTTATTCCATAAACTATCTATATACCGAATTTCAGCTCAATTGGTTCAGTAGTTTTAGCGTGAATGAGTAACAAACATCCATCCATCCATCTTCACAACTTTCACATTTTTAATATTAGTTGGATATTATTATTATTATTTATGTTTAAGATGAAGTATACCATGTCCCTATCTCTACCTCCCCTACTATGTGGCTGTCAAAAGACGACTTTTCCTTTAAAAGATGGCATTTATTTTCCTTTCGCGATTCGAACACATATTTTATTGGAGTCTTCTCATGACCACGGCTGATGCAACTTTTCCGAAACGTCGAAGTAAATAAACACATAACATAACATACAATCACGTCTTTTTACCGAAGGGGTAGGTAGAGCTGTACGCAGGACTCAGTCCCATAGTAGGTTCTCCCACATTTCGCCAGTATGATATCGGTCCCATGTAATAGGGAGCGAGCCTATTGCCATCTACAGGGCACAGTTCCAGACTCCAGGCATTTACTGAGAGATAATTTCTAATGGAAAAATCTAATATTTAACATATTGTCTGTTTTGGAGATTGAACCCGGGACCTCAGTATTTGAGCTTACAACTTACAACTATTATTAAACTAAGCCACCGAGTCGAGGCGAGGAAACTAAAAAAAAGTCAAAAATTCTTCTTTCTAAAATTTTTTTTTTAATTTTTGCGAACGGTCCTAAAAATTAGTTGTTTTCTTCGTTTGTGTACAGTGTAGGGGTCGCAGATTAAGGCTGGCTGAAAACTTGCTAAATTAATTTCGACAACTGTAATCTAGAGTTAACTAGACAAAAATTAAGAATTAGTTCCAAACAGAAAATTTAAGGAATGGTTAGATGTTTTAATTAAGTTAAATTGAGTTGAACTGTGACTCGGGGTTAAGTTTCGGGTTTATTTGTTTGTTTGTAATTCAAATTGAACGACTTTGAAGTTTTTACCTTTAAAGTTAAGTTGGGACATTAAGTTTAATTTTATTTCTGTGGATGAAAGTAGTTTTAAAATGCAATGAGAAGTTTTATTAGGACGAGTTGGAAATACTCATTATCTACCCGTAATTTTACGAAAATTTCGTTGAGATTCGACGATCGACTTTATATTATAGCCACATAGAGTATAGGTGAATCTGATTAATCTGTGATTAATAGCTATTGAAGTGATACTTGGAATAGACGATCGAACATGGTACGACCGTACCAGTGTACTACTTAATCTGCGACCCGTACCGTTCGCTAAGGTGTTCTGTTCACGCCACACGATCGAACCGCTTTGATGTGCAAACACCCGAACCGCCGTACCAAGTAACAATAATAACGTTGGTCGGATAGTGCTCCATACGATCGAACATGGTATGGTTCGGCTCATTTGAACCTGATATTGAAGTCCTGGTGCTTCATGGTTATTATTAAATCAAAGGAAACGGGCTCGTAATCCAAGGAAGCTGGGCCCAGAAAACCTTACACTGTCTATCCTATATTGCCGGGTAGGTACAGAATGTTATTCGCATAACATTCCCAAAAATAGTAACTAGCCCTCTTTTTATTGCCAATTAATTTATAATTTGATTTTAAGAAAGTGAGGTTAAGTACTAAGTTTTTTTAATGGCGACGTGCGTTCCAATTTTAGTAGAACATTTGCTGAATTTATTATAATTAATGGCGATACGAAATATATTATTTATGCACATTTGAAGATCTCATTAATAGGCCTATTAAAGGTCCACGTGGCCCTAAAACCAACACCTCCTTTCGTATCGATCATAATCCACTGGAAGTTGCTCAGAAACCCTGCAGCTGCTAGAAAGCAATCTTTAAAAGCAGTTGGCCGCTGTATGCCATCTATTAGGGCTAATTTCCACTAAGCGGCTAGTCACGGGTGACCTTTATTGCCGAGTCGCGGCCGCGTCAAAGGAAATTGATATATGACTATCTGAATAAAAAGGAAGAGCACGCGTCCATCCGCCTGCGACTAGCCGCTTAGTGGAATTACGGTCTTATTCCAACAGAATCAAGAGTTGACATTACTTATTGTTTTTATGAAGTACTTCGACAATATTTAGTTATTATAATATTCACTAGAAACAATATTTTACGCCACATTTACTAAAAATAACCATTCACAATGTGATGTAATCTGGTGCACTTGCATGTAATCTGGTTACAAATGAATTTGCCATTCTGTCGCGGCAAAAATGTCGGGACGCGAGAAAGGAACCACTGGGGAAATTATTGTTCAATGGTAAGAAGTCGCGTGACCCATGGCAGACTGTGGCTGGCCACATAATATACTGGCCACGCTTCACGTGTGAAATGGGACGGGTTACAGTTTATAAGTATTGTTGAGGGCGTAGAATATGGAGCACTGGAAATGTTATGAGCCACTTACCTATAAACAGTTCAAATACTGACAATGACCATATCGTTGGCTCAGATGGTAGTAACTCTGCTCTCTGTGTCGCAGGCCCCGGTTTCAATCCTCAGCCAGGTCAAATATTTGTGCATGAACATGTCTGTTTGATCTGTGTCTGTGTGTTATAAGCTTATAAGTATGTATATCAACCTCTGGTTACCATAGTACAGGTTTCTAGCCTAGTTTGGGACCGGATGACCGTGTGTGGAAGGTGAATAATAAAAATTAATAATAATAATATGTGAACATTATTATTAAAATTATTACCTAGATCTATTAATATTAATTGACAGCAATATAATATTCCGGTCTGAAGGGCAATGTTACCAGCGAAATTACTGGGCATGATGAGATTCAACAACTCATATCTCAGGGTGACAGGTGCAGTGCAGTGCCGCGCAGAATTTTGAATTTAAACACTGGTCTGATATGGGCAATCATGATGCTTACCATCAGGCACCTGATTTGCTCGTCTTGTCACTCATTATCATAAAATAAAATATCTAAATAACCAAATATTTTTAGCCGGTTTTCGCATGTGAACATAATCACGCAATTCGAAGCAAACACGATTCGACGCAGACAGGTGTGCGAGTTTTCATAGGATTTATAAAGAATTCTAAAACTTGTATCATTCGGCACGTTCGGAGCGTCCACCTTTATAAGTGAAGAATAATTAACTGCAATGTATCTACTGCGCGTTCGGAAAGATACCTCTATAAGAAGAACGCACAAGAAACTTGTAGGGCTCAATTTTTCAACTGGTAGTTTTACAATATTTAGTTTGGTTACATCGTCTGTTTGCGGCGGTGCGGCGTGGTGATTATATGCAGAAGTTTCCAGGCATCTTTGATAATTGACTTTATATTAGCCTTCTTTAGTAAAGCGAAAATGAAATTCACTTAGATTTCAGCTTAGATTAGGTTATCGCCATCTTTCGTTTAGGGCAAACAGCTTTTTAGACAAATCTATTGTTTAGGCATAAGGCCAAAGTATCTCGATCATAAGCGTATGATTCTATGATACCTAAATTTAGAATAAATACCACGATATAGTTTAAACACTTAGGTATTACCTAAACATCTTGCTTTTACTACCAATTAGCGTACTTTAGCGTTAACAATAATAATTATACTACAGCTTTGAAAATACTAAACATAATACTTGAAGGTTATAGTCTCAGTCAGGGTTACTCCCAAACCGGCCAGTAACGTATATGTAGAGGTCGTTGGTTCGATTCCTTCGGGCACGTAATAATATACGCACTATGTCTGGACTCTGAACCTTTAGTCCGTTTGGGAATAGGCCGTTTATTGGATAAACATTAGCTGTTATTAGTATTAGGTACTTGCAACCCGCCTCGGTTTCGGAAAGTAGCAAAGTATACTTAGATATGACCTTTTTAAAACGAATAACAGTTTTTTCATATTTATTTCAATTGTCATGATTTTTTCCGATCTCTTCAACTTTCATTGTAATTTACATACATTCACGCCTTTTTCCCGAAGGGGTAGGCAGAGGTGTACCCAGGACTCAGTCCCACAGTAGATACACCCACATTTCGCCAGTATGATATTGTTCCCATGTAATAGGGGGCGAGCCTATTGCCATCTACCGGGCACAGTTCCAGATTCCAGGCAGTTATTGAAATAATTCTTAATGGAAAAATTCAATATTTAACACTGCCTGACCTGGGGATCGAACCCGGGACCTCTTGATTGGCAGTCGAGCATGCGCCCACTACGCCACCGAGGCAGTCATTTCATCATTTGTCATCGTAATTTATCAGGTAATTTACACAAAACCTAATTGAAATTAAGCAACTAAACCTACCTCTCGAATTAATTTGTCCATCGGTGAAAACCGCATGTAAAACTGTTTAGTAGTTTGAGTTTATCGCGAATAGACAGATGGATGTTTCAGAGTAGGTACTTTATGAAATAGTGATACAGTGGTTGAAAATAGAAAAACGTATAGTATTGTTATCAGTTAAAGTCCACAATACATTCTGTGATCTCCTTAAGAGCGTACGCGGCCTTTTACGAATTTGATACAATCCTATGAAAAAAATACCAAATCGATGTTTTGTCGACGACAGCCTCGTTGGTGCAGACGGTAGTAACTCTGCTTTCTGTGCCGCAGGCCCCGGGTTCGATCCCCGGCCAGGGCAAACATTTGTGTGCATGAACATGTCTGTTTGATCTGTGTCTGGGTGTTATAATCGTATTTAAGTATGTATATCAGTCCTCTGGTTACCATAGTACAGGCTTCTAGCCTAGTTTGGGACCACGTGACCTTGTGTGGAAGTTGTCCCATATTATTATTATTATTATTATTCCCGTATTTCCTTCGAATTTAATTAACCCATTCTATAAATTTATATCCCGATCTTTTTATAGTGAAGTAACCTATATTAAAGTAGTAATAGTGAAGTAACCTAACCCTGTCATTTTAATTTTTCTTATAAACCCTTGCTTTTTCAAAATGAACTTTCGAAAATCGTAGTTTAGCTCACGTAATTTAACGTTCACTACAAAATGATGTAGAGTTTATAAACAAAACTAAATGATAGGGACATACTTTACTTCAACTTTAAAATATCAGGATATAAATATATCAAATAGGTTTACTGTATTCGGAGGAAACAGGGGAATACAAAACATCGATTTAGTAAATTTTCCATAGGATTGTGTCAAACTGCTAAGAGGTCCTGTATCCTGTTAAAAATATTTTCTTAGCACACGTCCAGACGACGAAAAGAACACTCCAAGTTTCAAGTTTCTAGGATCAGTGGTTTTAGCTCTGCGTTGTATGTCAGTCAGGGACAGAGAGTCATTTAGGATATTATAAAATATAGTGATTTATCTTAGGACAATAATTATTAGTCGACAGATAATATAGATCTCTTCCCGCCAAATAAAAGGGAATTATTAGGCCTAATGTAAACATTGGTGTGAACAAACATGCCGATGTGTGGCCGACGCTAAACACACAATTCACAGCGCAGACTAATTTCATAAACATTTCAATGACAAAGGATTCCACGTCAACGCATTTCAATAAATTCCATCAATATAAACCTATATCGAATCTCGATACGCGTTTATTATAGTATGAAAGCTTAGATACCTATTATTTTAGGGTTCTAACTCAGAACAGCTAGCTATGCTATTTATTGACCTTGGCGTCTTTGGCAGACGATTTAAACATTGTCAGTATCGTATATCCACAGACAATGTATCGTCTGGGACGACATAAGGAAACATAGGTTTGCCCAGAGCCTACACCACCCTCTCGACTTCACTGGCTGAATCTGCAGGAACGATATGTCGATACGTGCGGAGAAGGAGACTGCCACTTATTTCATCAGGTGATTTATCTCGCGCCTAATGTAGTCCCCATTTTGGTTTTATTCAAGTTGGTTTTCCTTCTCGGCAGTCGAGCTTGCGCCCACTACGCCACCGAGGCAAGCATTTTACACTTAGCATTTCATTAATTTTTTTTACTTCTAAGCAAATAAAAAAGTTTTATACAAGCTACGGCTTAGCAAGACATCCTAGGAGTTCGCCATTTTACGAAAATCGAATTTGCAGGTATTGCCTCGCGTTGGTTGTGCCTTTGAGTTACAATAAATCCCTTACAATAATAAGGTCACATAAGGTGAGACGAGGTGAATCTAAGCTGATTTATTTGTATAAGTAAATCACTTATACACAATCTTTACTGATCAGATCTAGCTAATATGTTACTCATGTCTATTTCACGTGTTTTTAGAACTGTGAACCAGAACGTGTCTGGGAATTAAGTCGCGTTGTCGTAAAATAGATAAATAGTAGGTAGGATAACAGCATAGAGTAACAATCGTGCAAAAAATATCCGCGCCAAAGTCGGCGCACGCTACTCACCACCAATGGCACTTTACATAACGAAGATACTAAATCGATACAATTGCAATTGTCGAAAAACTCGTCCTATGCTTACAGATCGTGGGTGCTATTACGAACTTGAAATCGCGTAACAACATTAGTAAAATTTGCTGTCAAACGTAATTTTTTGTATGCCGTTTAACACCAGACATTAAGCAATGAAACGCTTTCCACACTTCTACTGCTGTTCGTAATAAAGGGGCGTATTTCGTACAGTGCGCCAATTTAAGTAAAAAAACCTTTCAATCTAAATAAAGCTTTCAAATGTCTAGGTAGGTACGTAAATAAATAAAGTAAATAGACTACAAATGTTTAAATGTTCAAATGTTTAAATTTTTTGATGTCACAGTAGGTATGTACTACATAAATAATATTATATACAAATACAATAGTCAGTCATTTCGTAACAAACGCAAAAACGATTCGAATCCGCGAAATATTGTCCGAAGCAGTCGTAGAACAATTTTTGTGGTAGCTAACGCACTAGATACGATTTCCGTCATCCGTGTATCTTCATTTTGGAGACGATATTGACGGACCGAAGTAGTCATACTTTTACTTGTATGAACGCTTGCGCATTGCGTCCGGACCGAGTCGCATCTATGTCCGGGATCATACGGAATTAGATCAGAGGTAGTGTAAAAAGCAACATCGGAATTCTGTCAGTCTTTGGACTCGTTTCGGACTTAGTGCGAAACCGCTCTGACTGTGAACTATGTTTGAGTTCAGTGTATTTTAGTAATGTCTTTGGTTCAACACTAAGCTAGCGTACTAAATACTCGTTTTATTCCAATGATATTATATACTTTTCTCCCTCAAGGGAATAGGTACACGGTTTTAGTCTATACGTTCGCTGTCATCTACGACAGACGAAATTTTTATTAACAGAAAAAATATACTAAGTATTGATATACAGAAAAGGGGAGATAGGGTACGTTCTCCTAGTGCTTACTTAACAAATGGCACGTGCAATTTGCTCAGTGTGAAGTTTGCACAGTGACATATAAGTATTTTTGGCAAATGTAAGGATTTGTGGATTTAGTCTGTGGCTTTGTCGCTGTTAACAAGAATATTGACAATGACAAGGTTACTGGTTTGATATTAGAAGTACTGAGAGGTGATATACTCTATGGATTAGGCAGATAAGCAGGAAATATGGCGGAAAAACAGTGATAATGGAATATGGAGTGAATTATGAGAAAAATATAGTAAAAGGAGATGTACGAGGCTTATTATAAGATTTAATAATTTCCACTCGTCACACATAATATAATGAACAACAAAGATAGAAAGATGTACCTGAGACCGAGACAATATTTTTCGCTTACTGACGTACGTGGATCTAATGGAACCTAATTTGAGCTTGAAATTTTCGAGAATCCAGTACCCCATCTCCCCTTTTCTTTATATCAATGATACTAAGTATACTTTCATAGGTTTTTAGCGCTCTTATAAAAATACAGAACTTATTTTCTCCATAAGTGGTATCGTTTATTCCAATAAAGTAATAGAAGATTTACAAAAAAATTCACTCAGCAGTTGTTATTTTTTTTGGCTGATCCTTTTAAGAAATTCTAAGTTCACTTTTGAATATCAGATTTGAGATAATGTTTTATGCAAAAACTCCTTTTATGTACTTAGATATTTACTAATTCTAGTACAGACTAGATTTATTCATGTCTCAATTTATTTATGTTAGCTGCCGCGGTGGCGTAGTGGTTAGGTTAGATTTTGCCATTAGGAATTTTCTCGGTAACAACCTGGATTCCAGACTTCAGGCACTGTCCAGACAGTGCTGCTGCTCCTCTGGATCTGATGGTTTATTCCACTTTGTTACTTACTTTGTGAACAAAGTAACCCTATTACAAAGCATTTAAAAAAAATAAATTATGTCGAAGTGTGGTGTTGGTACCTACTATGGGATTGCCAACTGCAACTCTACCTACCCCTTCGGGGAAAAGGCGTGTAGTTACATTCATGTTTTATATTTGATGAAGATCTTTATCTCGCCTTGATGAGGAGTGTTCATATTTAAACAATATTCAATTTTAATTACACTCCATAATTATTGCGAAGCGAAATTACTGGGCATGATGAGTTTCAACAACTAATATCTCAGGGTGACAGGCGCAGTGCAGTGCCGCGCAGAATTTTAAATTTAAAAACTGGGTGGCACTGTGTCTGATATGGGCAATCATGATGCTTACCATTATGCACCTGATTTGCTCGTCTTGTCACTCACTCACTCACTGTCATAAAATATATATATATAAATCATGGTCTGTAAATATAAATGCTGCCTATAAATCATCTGCCTCGGTGGCGTAGTGGGCGCATGCTCGACTGCCAATCAAGAGGTCCCGGGTTCGATCCCCACGTCAGGCATAGTGTTAAATATTGGATTTTTCCATTAGGAATTATCTCAATAGCTGCCTGGAGTCTGGAACTGTGCCCGGTATATGGCAATAGGCTCGCCCCCTATTACATGGGACCAATAACATACTGGCGAAATGTGGGTGTATCTACTATGGGACTGAGTCCTGGGTACACCTCTGCCTACCCCTTCGGGAAAAGGCGTGAATGTATGTTATGTTATATAAATCATAATATTATGAATTTATGCAACAACAGTTTCAATGACAAAACGTGTCACGAGAAAATTCAGATTATTGCTTTACTGGAGAGCTCTCGAGCATACTTGAAACGTTATTTGATGTTATAGAATCGGCTTTAACAAAAATAAATTTTATGAATACTAAAGATATTTTATTAATTTATATTTTTTTCATTACAAATTTCCCTTTCATTTCTACAGACTCTTAAATATTTGCTTCTTCAGCTCCTTTAGTTTCGCCTTGTGATTTTCCGATAATTTCTCCATTTTATTTTTAAAAAGTACCGCATAGTAATAGTACTTAATGAGGTCTTTAACCAAGTATATTATGTCCCCCATTGTACCTCTATTATTTGATCAACTGCTGAAAAGAACGATCATGAATTATTATTATGAAGCAGTATTATTTAATACCGTATTAACAGCGGATTTGTCCGCTCGCAATTATTACGAGTAACTATATATCCCGTATATATATATATATATATATATAATATACGGGAGTTTTATTTAATACCAAAATCTTGCTGCCCTTTTTGGACCCCTTAGAGTGTGAGTTTTCGAAAATTCTTTCTTAGCACACGTCCAGACACAAAAACAACCTACATATTAAGTTTTCAGACTCTAGGTTCAGTGGTTTGGGCTCTGCGTTGCATGTCAGTCAGTGAGTCATTTAGGATTTTATAATATAATATAGTGATTCCATTAAAAACAATTCAATCTCCAAACCATTGATCAGATTTTGTTCAATGTGGTGTCAATCGATACGATGTAATAGTGTCATCACACGAACTATAAATTCATCATCATCATCATCTCAGCCGTAGGACGTCCACTGTAGAACACAGACCTCCCCCATAGATGTTCATCTAGTCCGGCTGTAAGCTACCTTTATTAGATCGTGAGTGCACTTTGTGGGTGGACGTCCTACGCCGCACTTGCCGGTCTATGGTCTCCATTCGAGAACTTTACAGTCCAATCGGCCACGTGTTACGTGCTATGTGCCCTGCTCTTTGCCACGTCTCATGCTAATCCGCTGGGCTATGTCAGTAACCTTCGTTCGTCTACGAATCTGATTTCCTATTTTTGATTCTGTCATTAAATTATCGATCTATAAATTACCTAGTTGGGTTCTATAGTGTTCGTTTTAAAGTTTATAAGTAAATCAAGGTAAGTTCAAGTTTTTCTTTAAATTCGTCTCGACATGCCTTTGCGTAGGTTGTTGCATCGACGTCTTGTACAGTGATCAAGGCAGCAGATTTGCTGACCAAGGTCTTCTGCGAGTCATTCTTGCTGGCAGGAATGGCAGAGGTGGATGTCGGTACTGTGGGCGAGTCATCTAAGATAACTGACTCAACTCGAGGAGCCTGGTTCTGCTCAAATTCCCGCTGTAGATACAGTCGCCGATGTTCCACTGGAGAGACAAAATGAAGTTTATATTGAACGAGCTGTGCGCCGTGGTTTAACCTGCGTAGACATCGATTCAGAGGGAATATTATTGCTTTTGTACCCCATGTATTGCAGGGTCTAAAGTTTTGGCGTGAAGAGTAGCAAACATCCATCCAGCCTCACAGACTTTTGCATTTATAATATTAGTAGCTAAGTGTAATTAAGCTAAGTAGAAATTTGCTAAGTGTGATGTTTGCACAGTGACTTAATATAATGAACAACAATGATAGAAAGACGTATCTAATACCGAAGTGCGACCGAGACAACAATATTATTCGCTTGTACGACCTTACTTTACTGACGTACGTGGACCTAATGGGACCTAATTTGAGCAAAACTTATGGAAATAAATAATAATAATTCCACAGACAGATTCCACATGAATATACGAGTACCTATAAATAACCTACGTACGAATCTCTCGGAAGCTCTGCTCGATCCTCCTCTCGATGATGGTCCCCATGAGGAGGAACATCACAACCGCCAGCAGTATAGGCCCATAGTACCACCACGCTATATTATGCCCCAGCTTGAAAGGGTCAATGGGTCATCTTACGTAAGTTTTATTTATACATACATAACACATATTCAATTTTTATTTACTTTTGTAGTGATCTGTGATGTTTTGTGTTTGTAACAGTCACAGATTAAATATCATTTTTGACAATATTTTGGCAGTTGACGAAACGGTTTTAATCTGTGGTAGACTGTCTAAAGAGTTTTAATACAAATAATGAGGTTACTATACGACACCTTTTTAACCTTTCTGGCGGAAACTAAAGGACTCTACACATAACATACAATCAAGCCTTTTTTCCGAAGGGGTAGGCAGAGGTACACTTTCACCCAGGACTTAGTCCCATTATAGTAGGTACACCCACATTTTCGCCAGTGTGTTATTGGTCCAATGTAAAAGGGGGCGAGCATATTGCCGTCAACCGGGCACAGTTCCAGACTCCAGGCAGATAGGTATTTATATAATTCCTAATGGAATGGAATCTAAAGCTAAAGGAGTCTGTACACCTAAGCCGCCGACCTGCCGACACAGCCCAAGCAAAAAGAAAACTTAAAAACTAGAAAGAGTAACAACTGGCGGCCTTATCGCTCAGAGCGATCTCTTCCAGACAACCATGCAGAGAAAGGATATCCAGAACATAACGGGACGGTGGTTTCAAAAACAAATACTTAAATGATAACTAAATAAATAAAATACATAAAAAATAATAAATAATACATACTTATAATACCATACTATAAGCAATACATTATATACTAAGATTATAGATGCATACATAACAATATAATATATACTATTACAAAGGTACACAATTTTATATAGGCGTTACTTTATACCAGTATAAGACAATATTAATTAATATTAGTAACAAATTACTTATAATGAAAAATCGTGGTCCTTGAGACGCAGCTTAAAAGAGGCCAGTGACGGTGCACTCTTAACTTCGACGGGAAGATCATTTCACAGACGAACTGCTTCGACAGTGCAAAGATCCACCGTAGAAATCAGTGCCGTGCACTGGAAACCTCAACTTCAGATTCTCCGATGATCTCAGTGAACGAGTAATAATGAGACTACCGGCCATAAGAATTGCCCTTAGAGAATTGCAATCTGGAATGCATAGAATTTTATGCTGGAAAGGATATAAGTTGAATTATTTTATTGACAGGCACCTAACTGTTTTCTCTATAGAATTCCTTTCCTTTCAAGTGAAATAAATAAAGAATTTCATTCAGCGCTTTGCTATAAGAAATCCGAGCTACAACGGAAGCTTTGCGAGCAAAAATCGTCAGGTAGGTAAGCTCATTTTTTACCCGTTTTTGTATACCCGTATTGACCCGAACGGGTAAACCCCGAGAGACCGGGTAAAAACTATGAGGATTATGCGGACATTTTTGCTGCATTTAGAAAATAAACAAATATTTCTTGCATTTTTTAAAGTTTTGTAAAACCTATCTACTTATTCGAAAGGGTCCGCGTATCCCCGTTTTTTTCTCTTTCGCGTCCGAACATTGCATATCTGCTGTCTCTTTCTAACCCCTGAGACTTCTTTTTCCCTGGTCACTGTGCTAGCAGGGCTGGACGCGAGAGACGCCATGTGTTTAATTAGGAAAAAGTTTAATTGGATTTTTCCATTCTCCACCTTCTCAACGACAGCCTGGAGTCTAGAACTGTGCCCTGTTAGATGGCAAAGGTTTCCCGCTTATTACATGAGAGAAAAAAAGGTTTTGACGCCACTGAAATTTAGTGCGACATGTGTCGCGTGGGATTCAGCTGTCGTCATAGACGACAATCATGTCGGTCACCGACTCAACAAGAAACGGAGACTAGTATAGGAATTTCCCTATTGGTCGTGCAATAAATAGGAATTAAGTTATAACAGGCAATGTTCCCGTTAAACGGGTAACGATGATTGAAGATATGGGCCTTAAACATTTAAGGAGCGTTAAAACGGTAGTATAATAATTAATGGCCGCGTTATTTTCATTACTTTCATCAATTATTATTTGAATTATCGAAGTTTCGGGAAATACATGAGATTTTCATCCAGATTTTCATGTGGATTTTGTACAGGGTAATGGAAGAGTAGATAGCGTTTAAGGTTGCTGCATTGTAGATAAGTTTTCTGATAGTTTTTTTTAATTACTCCACAAAATCCTCCGACTCAATCCGGGTGTTTATTATATTAATATAACAATAAAGTTTACTTACGTAAACGTTTTAAGTGTACGTCTACCTAGGACAAGTAGTCCAACTCGGTAGATCCAGCTTCAAGAAAGAGGTCAATCGTCAAATCCAACTAGGCTGGGCATCGTTCGGAAATCTTCGCTATGTCTTCTCGTCCATAATACCTCAATGCCTCAAGTCGAAGGTCTTCGACCAGTGTGTGTTACCAGTGATGACTTACGGATTTGAAACGTGGTCCCTGACTGTGGGCCTTATAAGTAAGCTCAAAATAGCGTAACGAGCTATGGAGAGGGCTATGCTCGGAATTTCTATACGAGATCGAATCAGAAATGAAGAGATCCGTAGAGACCGATGAAAGTTACCGACATAGCCCAGCGGATTAGCAAGTTGAAGTGACAATGGGCAGGGCACATAGCACGTAGAACTGATGGCCGATGGAGCCGTAAAGTTCTTGAATGGAGACCACGGATTGGTAAGCGCAGCGTAGGACGTCCTCCCACAAGGTGGACAGACGATCTGATAAGTACGGCAGGAGCACGCTGGATGCAGGCCGCTTACAACTGGACTGGATGGAAATCTAAGGGGGAGGCCTATGTTCAGCAGTGGACGTCCTATGGCTGAGATGATGATGATGATGATGAAAGTTTACTTAATTAAGTTGCATATTATTGTACGTAATTAATATTGTATTGATGATGTTACAAAAAAGTTCAGTACCGAATACTTAAACTGATCGGTTTTGTATGATTTGATCGCATCGCAGCTCGACTATTTAGTTCACTCTCACCTTCGGCGCGCGCGAACAATCCCGCCTAGTGCGTAATGTTCAACTTAGCACACTTGTATTATAAATATAATGTACTATTATACGTAATAGTATATAGTAGGTTGTATTACGATATTTTGGTTTTTCATATGTAGGTATTATGTAATATACCTGAGTAGGTATTTACTTGCCTTTTTTACTAGTATAGCTTATCGATTTTTCGATTTGTCGGCTTATTCGATTGTAATTGAATAATATACAGTCACGTCTTGTGTCCGTTGCGGTAGGCAGAGAATATTATCTCTACAATTTTTATGCCATATTATGGTGGCAAACAAGCATAGGTACGTGCCGCCAGATGGGTCGCGGTTACCGCCGCCTATGGATACCTAATACCTACGACATCAGGGTATTGCCAGTATGTGGCCGACCCGACCAATACTCTGTTCACTCTCCTTTTGAAGAGCCAACGGGAAGACCGCAACAGGGAGATCATTCCACAGTTTGCACGTATATGCGGCATAAAAGAACAGGAAAATCGCACAGTGTGCGACGTCCACGGATCTATTATATTGTATTGTTAGGCAACGACGAATTAATCGATGTTCAAATATCATTTGATTTTTAATTGACCAATCACCAGTAAAGCTTAATAAAGAGATTATGAATTATTGTATAACATAACCATTTATTGTATCTCTTTACCTACATCTTTTACAACCATGTAACATACTATAGCGAAGTAATTAACTAATACTAACCGACTTGCGCGTAATAGCTCGAAATTTTGAGGCTGACGTTATAAGCCGCATCGCAACGAGCAATTTGGCCGGGTGCCAGCTAATCGGCTGTTTCCGGATTGATTCTTGGCCGGGACAAGTTTGTTTCCGGTCTAGATACCCGGGGAAATGGCTAGATTGGGCTATAACTGGGATTTGGGCCTGTCCTGGATGGATCAGCCTGTGCGGTGCGTACGTTGCGACAGCTTTGCCTTTAATTTTCACGTTATGCGTTATACTAAACGAAAATCTATTTTAACAGGCCTACAAGAGTACGTACAAAAAATGCGTTAAAAGAAATATTAAACACATCGATAAATCAACTATGCAAGAGTTGATGGTGAATTTTATGTACAGAATTATTCCCTGCCAAAAAATGTAGGTGGATAGCTGCTGTGCCGCGCAGTTTCACTCGTTGATTTATTCCGGAAACCTACCTACATACCGAATTCCAGCCCAATCTGTTCAAACAAAGTGTTTATAAAATAAGTGGGGTAGTAATAGGTAAGTAAGTACCTTATTAATAAGCTCAAAGTGGTTAAACGAGCAATGGAAAAAGCGGAATTTCTCTACGAGATCGAATCAGAAATGAAGAGATCCGTAGAGACCAACAAAAGTTACCGACATAGCCCAGCGGAATGGCAATGAGCTGGCCACAAAGCACGTAAAACTGATAGCCGATGGGACTGTAAGGTTCTCGAATAAGACGTCCACCCACATATTGGACAGACGATCTAATAAACATACATTCACGCCTTTTTCTCGAAGGGGTAGGCAGAGGTGTACCCAGGACTCAGTCCCATAGTAGATACACCCACATTTCACCAGTTATGTTATTGGTCCCATGTAATACGAGTAGGGGGCGAGCCTATTGCCATCTACTGGGCACAGTTCCAGACTCCAGGCAGTTATTGAGATAATTCATAATGGAAAAATCCAATATTTAACACTGCTTGACCTGGGGATCGAACCCGGGACCTCTTGATTGGCAGTCGAGCATACGCCCTCTACGCCACCGAGGCAGATTTAATAAAGACAGTAGAAATACATTGGATGCAGGCCGCTTGCACCCGGAATAGATGGAAATATATGGAGGAGGCCTATGTTCAACTATGACTGAGATGATGATGATGATGATTGAGAACTAGCTGTGCCTCGTGGCTTCACCCGCGTACACATCGTTCCCGTGGGAATATCGGGAAAAGAGCACTCCTTGCGTTATTCCAGGGTCTAAGTTACCTACATAAACAGCCCAATCGGTTCAGTAGTTTTGGCGTGAAAGAGTACCAAACATCCATCCATCTTTCCTCGCAAACTTTCGCATTTATAATAATAGTAGGATTTAGACTGAACAATTCCATGTAGGGGCTAAAATATGACGATCGTATAAAACAATACCTTACCCACCCCAGAATACGTATCCCTCGCAGCTAATTCCCGAATACCTCACTAATGTATGTATTTACCTAACAATAGGTACCTAGTAGTTAGCATAAAATAGATAGGATAGAAGGCTATATAACGAACGGCTCCTCATAACTCTTAACCTATTGACAAACCACTATCAGGTACTATTCTCGCGGAAAACCACTGGGCGAGACTAGATAAATTTTGAAAGATTGATTACTCGGTTATTGATATACCACAACAGATCATCGGTTTAAAGAAATTTATTCTAAAAAAAACATAATATCGTTTTAAGATTAGTAATTACAATATTGCTTTAAGTTGGATTTTACATAATATCGTTTGCTATAGCGATCTCTTCCACAAGAATTTTCTATTTGATTACATTTTTTGCGTTTATCTAGGCGCTGCGCCAACTCTAAGTACCATTATAAAGTATTATAACTTTTGGGAGTGGTAGGCCTCTTTTGCAGGGGGCCGCCTGAGGAAGTACCACATCCTTGCCAGTTATTCATCCGCCAAGCAGTAATGTGCAAAAATTACTGTGTTCCAGTCTGAAGGGCAATGTTACCAGCGAAATTACTGGGCATGACGAGTTTCTACAACAAATATCTCAGGGTAACAGGCGTAGTGCAGTGACATGCAGAATTTTGAACTTGATAACACTGGGTGGTAATGTGTCTGATATGGGCAATCATAATGTTTACCATCAGGCACCTGATTTGCTCGTCTTGTCACTCACTATCATAAAAAAAACTGAAAATCTGATTGAGATTTTGGCTTTCTTAGCTTTTTATTTTATGTACCTAGGTTATATCCGTCTAGTTTCGGCTTAACAAAGCGCGCTCCAAGGAAAGGATTTTAATGGCCGTATTTTGCCGGATGGCGTCCGAAATGAAATTCATTGTGCCCAAAATGAGTCGCTATTGTTCTGGGGCAGATAAAACATAGCAGGAAAATTACGGCGGGCCAACGACTGTGTCAGTCATTGAATGACGGTGTTATACAATATTGCCGGTTCGGGCCGCGTGCGGTTTTTGCTCTGAATGATGCTTTGCGCGCTCGTTATTGGAACTTTTTGTCGAGTTTCGCGTTCTGTTTATTTGGTTGTGCGGTGTTAAGATACGGTGAATATTTGGCAGTGTTAACGACAACCTTTATAGTCAATAAATTGTTGAGGCATACGTATGTATGCATAGTGTAGGGACCTAGATACCAAGTACATACAGCTCCATCTATTAGTACCTTGCGCAAAGTATGGAAATATGTAGTAAAATGGCCATAACTTTTGATTGCGTTAACTTAGAAGTATGATTTTTTTACAGCCACAATTGACCGCAGATCTGTTTAGTTTATATCAATTTCACCTGTTCTTGGCCATCTTTCAATGACTGTCTTTCACCATCAGATGTCTTCACCGTTATATTTACAATTTATTCAATTTCATAATAAGTGAACCAAATAATTAGAATCCAGGAACTAATTGACGAGTTCGACTTGCGAACTAATATGAATTAATATCACTGCACAGATATACACCATCTGCTGTTCAATATATGGTTACAGTTGTTGAACTTCAATAGTTTCGCATATTATGAAACTTTATTAGGAGAGGAAGGCACTATACTCTTCAGGATTATTCGCAGAAGAGACTTTTTTTCTCTTAGTCACCTATGTGGTAAAACACTATTTCATTCTTTATTAGTGATTAGCGGGGGGTTGTCTTACAGTAGAAACTCGATGAATGAAACCACCGGAATCCTGTTCTATATTGGATTTATTGATTGGATAAATTGCCAATAGAAGCTCTTCCTCAAGAAGCTCGTTACACGATTCTACACATTTAATCTTATAATAGCAGTGAACCAAACGCATGTGAGATTTAATTACGTACAACGCCATCTAGTTGAGAATCAAGTAAACTTTAACTTTTACTTGGCTATGTATTGGCGTAAACATACCGCCCACTAAGGGCATTTAGTTATAATATCATATTATACCCAGTAGATTGTTACATTAGAGGCTAAAGATACCTATTGTATACGACGTAGTTTTATTATTTTAGACTTAATACTACTTTTTTAGAGTAAATAGAAACCGAGTAGTAATGGGTTTTAGCCCCGTGTTACACTCTACATCCCACTGCGAATGTGAGAAAATAAAATTATAAATATCATGAAAACATTTTGGCTAATATTATATATGTGCGACAAGAAAAAAATATAATCTCGATGGCAACAGACAAAAATAAAAAAAAAAAATTAGTGTTTATCCCCTAGAGGTTGAACAGTTATTTTAGCCCCGCTCTAGTACCTATGCAACAATTACGAATTTTGAGCAAGGGGTGAAATATTTTTTTTTTGCCTGACCTGGGAATAAACCCTAGGAACTCAAGCTCGGCACTAGGGCTTACGACCGCTACACAAACGAGGCATGACCTATTCTGTACATGATCTTACAAAAAGTGACGCGTTAGGCCAGAGCGAAGCTCAGTCGCTGATCTCCAGAGTTATAGGCAAAGTTGTAGGTCCTTGAGTCTCAAGTCTTCGAAGCAACTTTCGACTAATTTTGCTCGAAGTTGGTATGAACTATGCCACTTGGAGTTGTGTGGAGATGGTATAGAGTTGAGGACGGTCGAGGACCATTGTGGTTTATTCATGTGCATAAGTTTCAAGTAGAAAAACGAGACCCTACTTTTCACTTATATTCGGATATAGCAGTAATGTGGTGTTCCAGTCTGAAGGGCAATGTTATCAGCGAAATTACTGGGTATGATGAAATTCAACAATTAATATCTCGGGGTGACAGGCGCAGTGCAGTGCCGCACAGAATTTTGAATTTTAAAACACTGGGTGGCACTGTGTCTGATATGGGCAATCCCGAAGGGGTAGGCAAAGGTGTACCCAGGACTCAGAGTTCCATAGTAGGTACCTACACCCAAATTTCACCAGTATGTTATTGGTTCCATAATAGAGATTAGCTTATTGCCATCTACCGGGCACAGTTATAAACTCCAGGCAGTTATTGAGATGTCGCTATTTATTTCAAAGCTTTTGAGGAGTGTCTCTTCTGTCTCTTTAGCACTTTAGTATTCTGTGATAGTAATGCGATTTGAGATTTATAATATAATAAGGATTCACAATGAGTCATGCCGTCTACTTTCGTAGACTCTATGGTGAATGTTTTGCACCAACTTTCGTTTATCGATCTTGTACCTCATGTAGTTACCAAACAATTTCAAATTATCTTAACAATAGTATCTATTACAACTCATATTACACGTATAACAAACAGTAATTAGAGGCATGTAACAAGAGTTCTAATGAATAGAACACGGTTGGATCATTATTACTCATTAATGGTGCAGCATTATTAATCATAACGTCTTACAGCCATGTCTAAAGCTGGTTCTATTGTTAAAGCTTGTTAAGTATAGACTAGAATGCCTGTATTTTCAACATATTTCAGCATCGCAGAAAAAATTCGTAAATTGTAGGCATTATTTAGCTAATTAGGACTTTTTGAAGTTCGAAAATCTCTTACTGTGAGTGTTATCAGTAACCTCAAAATAGCGCAACGAGCTATGGAGAGATCTATGCTCGGGATTTCTCTGAGAGATCGTATCACAAATAAGGAGATCCGTAGACGTACGAAAGTTACCGACATAGCCCAGCGGAATCGCAATGGTCTGGGCACATAGCACGACATACTGATGGCCGATGAGGCTGTAAAGTTCTCGGATGGAGACCGCGGACCGGCAAGCGCAGCGTAGGACGTCCACCCACAACGTGGGGCTGTAAAGTTCACGGATGGAGACCACGGACCGGCAAGCGCAGCGTAGGACGTCCACCCACACGTAGACGGACGATCTAATAAAGACGGCAGGAACACGCTGGATCCATGCCCTTTACAACCAGAATAGATGGAAATCCATGGGGGAGACCTATGTTTAGCAGTTGATGTCCTACGGCTGCGATAATGGTGATAAAGCTTACGTTGCATAACTTGAAAGCTCCTAAATTCTGTTTATATGGTTTAGACCTAAGTTACTTAGCTTTTACTCGTTACCACAAATAGGTATAATCCACTGTTTTGGTAAGCAGAAGAACTAATATTAATATGAAGTTGAGCACAAAAAATCTACTTGGCAAAATTATTTCACAAGTTTTATACTAGATCTTCTAGTAACACAAACTTGAGTTATTTATAACATAACACTCGCCTTTTTCCTGAAGGGTGTACCTAGGACTCCAGGACTTAGTGTACTGCCACACTACTTCGCCATAGTTATGTTGTTAAGACCGATGAAATAGAGGGGTCTTTTTTTATGTGTAACTAACAGCGTTTGACCGCAATCTCACTTGCTGGTAAGTGATGATGCGGCCTAAGTTGGAGCACGCTTGTTCAGTAAATACCTATTCACTCTTGATTTGAACAAACCCACGTTATAGTTTTCGGGAAAAACGGACGACGGCAGCGAGTTACATTGCTATTCCTTGTGAATCAATCCCAAGGTGTAGATAAGACTAATGGAAAATCACCTAAAGTGTATCATAAAAGTTATGTTCCCTTTGAGCCCTATCTCCGCGTCCCAATATTAGCAGTGGAGTAATAGATGGGTGGAGAGTGGTCAAGTGACAAATGGCTGACGCTGCGGACCCGTGTCACGCTCGTGACTCGAATAAAGGCATGTTTCTTTAGATTTTCACAAGATTCCACTAAATTGCTAAAGTGAATATAGGGCAGTGGTGACGGAAGGTCTCGAAATTCCTTTTTACATTTTGTTTATTAGGACACCAAGCAGAATGCACATTATTAGTGTAAAATATCCTTATATTACTGCTCGCGACAACGGTAATTATAAATCAAATATAATGATGTGACTGAATATTTAAATACTTACATTTAGTCAAAAGATACAATGTCGGCTTTTACTTGGAATCGTAGTATTTCGTCCGCAGTCCGCACACCTCAATCGTTCAGCCTGGTTCGTTTTCCCGCCGTCGCTCGGCCAATTGACAAGTCTCGTCACCGTTCCCATAGTGTAGCCATTGAAAAATGTTACCCGTTAAATGTAAAACTTCTATAGTAAGAATAGTTGATGTTGCCATTATAAATTATAAGCTCAGATAATTGAAACCTTTCATAAGTTACTAAATGACTCATGTTGGTAGTCCGGCAATGCGTTGGGCGGCGGGCGGACGTCATAACTCATAAAATAAGTGGCATGTCGCATCTGGACAAGGCTTACACAGGACAAGTTCAACATAACATAACGTATCATCACGCCTTTTTCTTAAGGGGTAGACTGAGGTGTATCCACATTTCGCCAGTATGTTATTAGTCCCATGTAATTAACCCATGTAACGAGCCAGAAAATATTCAAATATTCGTTGTGCTATTCGGTAATCCAAACCACAGATCAGGATCTCTTTCATCTCCACTGTGCTCCAAACTTTCGATCAGACCTTTTTCGGAAATATGAACTTTCGCGAACATTTTATTCAGAAAATGTGTTCCCTGTATGCCAATAAAGAGTTTATCTATCTATATATTTCACCTTTGCATGTACCCCTAATTTTAATGGTAGCACTAAATTTATCTTTGTGTGTTTCTGAAGAAATATTTTTTCATGAGATATTGTGTTATCTTTTCCATGGACAGATTCAAGCCTAACGACGAGTAAAGTTGAAAATAAAATATCCTACAAGATTCTCCGAGCTCCAGTGCATTTTTCATATCGGTCCTCGTAGCTGGGATATCGTAACAGAACTATTTCCAACTAGGCAGCTAAGAACACATTAAATCTCAACCCTGAACGGGCAACTGCAACGCTAAACACGGTTTTATTAAGAAAGTTAAGAGCTCCCGATAGTTTTAAATCGAGGATATTCTGAAACTTTTCAACTCGGCCGTTCCTACCTGTTAGGCGCTTGATGCAAGTTATAACTTAGTTATTGTGTCTTACTTATTTGTTTTTCTTTTGCATCTATTGCATTTTATTAACTCTTGTTTTTTTTTTGTGTATATGTCATATTCTTTTAAAGATATAACACCTTTTAAAGATATTACAATGTAGCCTAAAAAGGCTAATGAGTAATTATTAATTTCTAACTTAAACTAATACGAACTTTTGAAAATTTTATTATGTATGATTTAACAACAGGTTTACATAATTTATCCGTAGTTGTATATTGAAATAACTCGTTGTTGAAGGGGTCGCTCCTTCCATACAAAATTATTTTTCCATATAAAATATAGTATAGAGAATTCACTCAATTATTTGTTGTTGGTTTTTGATCTGGATTTTATTTACGCCAAAATATATTTGGTTGAAGAAAATCGTATGGTTTTTTTCATATTTATAAAAATTGATTAAAAATGAAGATTATTTTAATGTTCTTTTGCAAATATAAAAAAACCATACGGTTTTTATCAACCAAATATATTTTGGCGTAAATAAAATCCAGATCAAAAACCAACGACAAACAACCAATTGTTTGTATAGAGAATTCACCCAAGTGAATTCTCTACCCATATTTGGGAAAAATCATATTGGCAGCATTTTTTAATAGTGTTTTTCGAGCGTTGAAATGCATTTGACTAGAGAAAATGATGCATATTGACGCTCGGTAGACACTTTTTAAATGGTTACCATATGGACGTATGAATTTAATACACATTACCTATACACATTACAGATTCCAATAAAGTTCCTAATTCGAAATTTAAATAACATAATTCATCGGCTGTTTTTCATACTGGCCTATTCTAAAAACTTTCAATGTGATCCTTGTATTATAATATTACAGGAAAAAGCCGGGACCTACAGTTGAACATGCTGATCTGAACGCGGTACCCCTTGCAACGTTATAAAATTTAATAAGTACAAACTTGAAGTCGGAAAGTCCCTGTCGCGAGCACAATGCCGAAGGAAAGAGGGCTCGTTCATATCAACACTTGAAAACTTCACTCGATTGTTATTGCCCTTGTTATTTGTTATCGTTTGTACGGGATATTGCTTACTTGTTGTATACAAAGTGTTATTAAAAGGTGAAGTAATACTGAAGGCGGTGTATCTGCCCTTCAACTTAAATAATTTCCATAATAAATACCTTTAATAAAAGTCCAAAATAAACACCAACTTTTCACTTACACAAAATGTAAAAGCTTAATGGTTAATTCGTCTGAAAAATCAATTGTTTTTGCTAATTTATCAACTTTTTTTGGATCAACGCAAGTTCGCGCGAGCTTTGCTCGTCTGAACCCACGATCAAACTTACTGACGTTGAATAGGTGTCCTAATTGATGTGTTTGATCTTTGGTATGTTTGATCGTGCTTCGTACGAGCAAATTTTGCGCGCTTTGCCGATGATCCCGTCATCATCATCAAATAAACGCAGCGCAGTTCAACATACTCACGCAGAAAGCGCTGCTGCCCGTCTTCTGGATCTATTCAACCTTAGCCAGCTCTTATGACAACCACGGCTAAAGGATATGTGCTCTGGTCGAAGACTCCGCAGGCAGCGAGACTTGTCAGTGAGCGACTAAGCGGTAATTCCCGCGACGCCGCACCGCACAAGGAGGGTGAGGTACTATTCTAAAGCCGGTACCACCACGGCAATCGCTCGCCGAATAGCATTTTATTTAAACGGAGGCTAAGGCGAACCCTAGACATAGATCTGGTATTAAACTGCATTACGTTTTTCTAAAAGTAGCAATAAGACAAAGAGGTTTCTCGTGGTTTCAATAGATATAAGATAAGAGAGTACCTCGTGAACTGGATTCTATAGATTAATCTAGAACTTTTTTTTTTTTTATAAATTATATTCTTCGTACAAAAACCTCCAAGACATTCAAAGGCCTACCTGACCGATGACCTTTTTTGAGCACACGTATCATTAATCCAAGCCCCTGAGATTGGTCCATATAGGAGCACTAAAATGTTGCCATTTCAGAGATCTGAATATTAATAAACGACGATTTGCGTGATGACTAAGAAGGAGTAAACATAACGGTGTTGTTACTCCGAAAATTTTCAAATAACCTTTCATTTGTTTTCAAAAATAAGCCAAACTTTCCTTTTCATTCAAGATTTTCTAGCCAGCCATAACTTTCGTAGGTAAACGGAAAGTTACGAGATTGTACCAGCTATAAATAAAGTGGCATTTTAGCGGCTTATTTTCATCCACAAAAGCATAAAACGTTGCTTTCAGGGTTAAAAGACACTCGGGCCGATTGAATTCTTCAAAAGAGTCCTTTGGTGTACAAGTGCACTGGACGTTTCATTAATGATAGTACCAGATGGGGAATACACATTTTACACTCTGAATAGATGGGACACTTTCAAAGAACTTTTGTAGTCTCTACCTACTGCAGCTGGCGAAATGTAGGTGTACCTACTATGGGACTGGGGACACCTTTTCTTACCCCTTCGGGAAAAAGGCGTGATTGTATGTTGTTATGTTATGTAGATCTGGTAAGACATCTGAATGATATTGTGCTTCTAAAGGTAAGGTCGTAAAGCCGCTAGTCACAGAAGAGTCGTGCCAGTCATGTCCAAGACCTTTATACTAAAAATGACCTATTTACTGACACTACTGTTAGTCGCACACTGACTCTATAAGAAGAAGAATACACTCACGCGGAAAAAGAATTTACATGATCTATGCCTATTATTAAAAAGATGTAATATCACATGAAACCTAGTACGTTAATTAAATTCAAATTGTACCATATTTTCTTCTTTGGTCAATTCAAACTCAACCTCAAAAAGATTTATTCAAATAGGTCTGACACTTTAACACGTCAATGAAGTTAAACAGTACTGAGTCCACCGTGCGTTCGGAAAGATATACCTCAAGAAGAACGCACAAGAAACTTGTAGGGCTTAATTTAATTGACAATTGACGAACTAGTATTTAAGATTTAATCTTCCAAAATGTGGATACGAGAGGGCGAATTTGCTTTGGACAGCGTCTTAATTTGGACTCAAACTTCCAAAATGATACGACCATTTGAATATTCCCTTCTGTAACTTATAATTTTTATTCTTAAGTCAGTGGCCAGCACTTTCTCAGGAAAAGGCCACGATTTATATTTTTAACATTCGACCTTTCAATGGTTCTCAACCTATACCTTTACTTGTGTAAAATGTACCTCTCTGAAGGCGGCCAATGATTAATGCTTTTCTTGGTTTAGATTTAAGATCCTATCAGCCACTTTCACGAACAATCTTTAAAAATATAGGTAAACACTTGTTACTGCCACTTGTTGTTGTTGACTGCCTCCGTGGCGTAGAGGGCGCATGCTCGACTGCCAATCAAGAGGTCCCGGGTTCGATCCCCAGGTCAGGCAGTGTTAAATATTGGGTTTTTCCCTTAGGAATTATCTCAATAACTGCCTGGAGTCTGGAACTGTGCCCGTTAGATGGCAATAGGCTCGCCCCCTATTACATGGGACCAATAACATACTGGCGAAATGTGGGTGTATCTACATGGGACTGAGTCCTAGGTACATCTCTGCCTACCCCTTCGGGAAAAAGGCGTGAACGTATGTTATGTTAAACACTTGTTAAGAGGCCGTATACGAAATTTTGTTGATTATGTGATTCTACAGACGTGATATTACGAGTACATTTAAAATTCTGTATTTTTATAAGTTTACATAATGCATGACAGCAGTTATAGCATAACATAAAAGATAATTTCAATTATCATGTAATGAGCTACTTTTTTATTTTTAAAATATGTTTGATTACACTACTGTTTTGTTAATTTTGATTACATTACTGTGAAAACATTAGACCTCGCCCCTATGCAATAACCGACGCCGTCCCCTTTCCCCTTTTCCAAATCCAAAAAGTAATTTACGCAACAAAGTTAAGAAAGTCCAATTTAAAATCGAATTTCAGGTGCTTGAATTTTCTAATAGGCTTACCCTATGTGTAGTTTTTAGAAAAATTATGGGTATAAGCTTTAGTGATTAAGTACTTGCGTTCCTTGGTCCTAGGAGGTCGAATCTGATGTCAACGGGTTCAATTGCAAAGGCGGAGTGCTGCTTAGTCTGATTGGTATAGTTAGGTATTTTCCAAAAAAATATATAAAATTAGAAATCTGTCAATATATTATAACGGTCGAGCAAACTTCACACCTTTTCCCCACTATTTCCCCGTGATAAAAATCGCGATAGTACCGCGATAGACTAAAACAGTCAAATAAATCAAGGAACTTGTGTGACCATTTTCGTCAAAATCGGTTGAAAAATGCGACATGTAGGCGAGAACAGACAGACTGAGAGAGGGACAAAAGCATTTTTAGCTAATCTCGAAACTGAGATGCTTCGCTCATTCGGTTAATTGTTAAACGGCAGTTTAGAACATTGAGTACTAACGGTGGATTTACTTAAAAACAAGGGTAACGCCATCAAGAGTCGAGAGACGACGTAACATGCGTGGCTTCTGTACTTGGTTAATATTATACGATCAGAAGCCTTTGTTTTAGCAGTTACCCATCCAATTAGAGATGTTTCTTTCAATTAAGCTTCCTTTTTAATTATTATTATAAACAACTTACATACACGCAAAGTGAATATATTTAGGTCTGTTTGTAGCTGTCTGTACCAATATATCTCTTAGACATTATCCATTTTAAAACAATAGTACATAAATTGTGATCACAAAGGCAGTAAAGTTTTAAGATTAGAAATGTCCAAGATAAGGATTACGTGCTCACTAACATTTCGAAATAACTTGCTATTATAGTGTAACTCACGAGTTTTAAGAAATATTAGACAACTAGCTATGTCCCGCGGTTTCATCTGCGTAGTCTTCGTTCCCATGGGAATATCGGGATAAGTATAATATATTATATGTTATTCCAGGGTCTAAACTATCTTCATACCGAAATTGAACTCAAAAGGTTCAGTGGTTATTGATTCCCCATACAAGCTTCCACCCCCTAAAGGATGATTTCTGGGATAAAAACTATCATACATCCTTTCCCGGGACTCAAACTATCTCTATATCAAATTTCATCTAAATCGGTTCAGCGGTTTAAGCGTGAAAAGGTAACAGACAGAAAGACACATTTTTAGCATTAAAAATATTACTAAGGAAATATGGATGGAGAGTATGGACATTCCGCAACTTCATTCACGTAGGTGTTTCAAGAAATCCGTATTCATAGTCTAGGGACATCACAATGAAAGACTATCATAATATCTTTATCTTTCTGGGGTCGGCCGTTGGTCGTTGGGTAGACCGCCCAAAGACCAAAAGGTTTGTATACCTTTTGACAGCAGACATTAAGCAATTTAAACGCTTTCCGCACTTCTGTTGCGTCCGTAATAAGGGGGCGGGAGTTGGTTTGTAATAAGTGTTAGTCAGAAAGGACTTGGATTTTTATATTTAACTGGACCGCAAAAACATATAAGTATTTTTTTCTTTTGCCATGAAAAGGCCCCATGCCATGCTAGTCATGTCCCAAACATCGCACGTCGCCGCAAAACAATTGAATTGTATATTTCCAATAAGATCAATCTCATTCACAATAGCAGCTCAAAAAGAAAGTAGGCCATGTTGAAAACAAGCACATAATGAAGTTTACGAGGCGAATACGTCATCGGGACCGTACATTAGGCTGAAACCGGCTGAAACCGCGAATAATACGTAAAAAGGTTAAGTGAAACGGCTGAAATCATCCCCGAAGACAGCGCAATTTATGGCCACTTAATATACGGGACCCTGTTACACCGATATGTACTCGTAACACTAAGACTGAGTCGCACAAACTAACCTTTGCTTAACAGGAAACCCAGGGACCTTTTAGAAGTTTGACACAATCCTTTACAAATAAATTTGTTCGCCTGTGCCCTCCAAATATAGTAAACCTATTTGATATATTTACCTACCTATTTAAATTTTAGAAGTTCACTATGGAAAAACCGAAAGTTTATCAGAGAAACTAATATATGATAGGGACATAGTTACTTCACCATAAAACATCATACGTATATACATTTATAGAATGGATTAATTATATTATATTTGGAGGAAATAGGGGAGAAATAGGGGAGTGTAACTCAGCCTCAGAATGTTGAGATTTTTACTACTATATGTTCATCGTCATCATTTCAGCTGTTGGAAGGTTGGAAGCTTCCAACGGCTGAAATGATGACGATGTCCTTATTCCATACGGAGTCCATACATAAGGTCTAAAAACTATTTTTTTACAATTACAAAATACGAAGAAGCTGTAAAGTTTTCATCAACAAAATATGGTTTTGGCGCAAATAAAGACTAGATTAAGAGCCAACAACAAACAATTCAGTGGATTTTTTTCCCTATTTCTTCATATTTGTGTATTAAAATTTTGAATGGAAGACGAATCACCTTAGGTGTTCGGTGTAACAGCATCCCCTACATCCAGGTAAAGCGTACAAGGCCTCGCCTCTCCCGATATTATTATTAATGTCGAAGTCGGAACGTCTTAACGAATATTTAATATCGTCGCGGGTCGATTTATGTCCGTCGCCAAATGTATTGTGTCCTCTGGTTTATGGCCAGATGCGGTTTTTTATATCTTTGCTTAAATGCTGGGGCCATATTTATAGTCTGGCTGATACGTTTGTTTTTATGTTTGTAGAGCATAATTTTTGTGTTTCTAGCATGGTCCAGCTCTGCGGTACAGCTATTTGGCTATCTAGCGCGGTTTTGGTTAGATTGACGGATGGATAGATGGATGTTTGTTACTCTTTCACGCCAAAACTACTGAAAAGATTGGGCTGAAATTTCGTTAAGACCCTGGAATAACACGTAGGGTACTTTTTCCCCCGATATTCCCATGAAAACGTTTTCTACGCGAGTGAAACCGCGGGGCACAGATTTTTATTTTCACGTGGTTAGTCCGTCATATATTATGAATTGATTTTGATGATCCTTTTTTTGGTAGTTTATACTTCAGAGGTGATCCCAAATTTTATCGAAATTGAATCAGCGCTTTGTTAAAAATCAACAAAATCAAATTTTAGTTTAAATTTTTACATAAATACTTAAAAGTATAATTTCATTTACAATTTCCCTTAAACTATTTGTATTAAAAAAAAAACTTATAAATAAGGGTAAAAAAAAAATCTATCAAAAAAAAGTACCTATCAATTGGGTTCAAACATGATGATCTTTGTGCTTAAGATTTACTACCGGATATTTTCAATGTAAAACAAATGAACTCTAAACAAAGTCCGCACAAAATAATTTCAAATGTAAATTACAAGACGCCTCTTAATATTATCATCACCAGGCCTTATGAGATAAAACGTATTTTCTTGGAAGTCTTGCTTTTGTAGAATTTAATCAGATGCTATTACGTACTCATATATTATTACATTTTTAATTTAAATTCGTTATTTCATTATTGTTTTGGAGAGTTGAGTTCCGTTTTTCCATACAAACGGTTTTTCCTGTTTCCTCGTGAAAACAAAACATATTCCATATTAAAATCTAAGGCAGCAGGATAATATAACTGTGGGAGTTTTTATAAGAGTCGATTTTTTTTTCTAATTTTATTTATTTTTGGTAAATTTCATATGAGAATTATGAAATTTACTGGCGAAATGTAAGAGTACCTACTTTGGGACTTTGTCCTGATTATACCTCTGCCTATCCCTTCGAGAAAAAGGCGTTGTGGTAATAGAATAGAATAATACTTTATAGCATACCAAAAAAAAGAAACAATTTTACAAAAGACAAAATACAAAAGACTCGGTAAACAATCGGCGGTCTTATCGCATAAAGCAATTTCTTACAGCCAACCTGGGGATGGAAAACATTTAAACAGTGAACATTTAATAGGTAATATAAAAAAAATAATCTTTTATCTTTGAAATCAGAATAATTGGCCTTTTTTAAAAGCTTTCGTAGTGGACGCAAGTTCTGCCGATTATGAGATCCCGGGTTCGATCCCTATGTCAGGGAAAGTGTATCGGATTTTTCCATTGTGAATTATCTCAATATAACTGCCTAGGTTCGAGAACTGTGGCCGGTAGATGGCAATATGCTTGCCCCCTATTACATGGGACCAATGACATATACTGGCGAAATGCGGGTGTGCCTATACTATGGGACTGAGTCCTAGGTGACACCTCTTACCCCTTCGGGAAAAAGGCGTGATTGTATGTTATGTTATGTTTACGAGATTTTAATTAACTTGCAATGTATATATATAATAATATTAATTTGAATTTATACTCTAACAGAACGGGTTACCCCAATTACACTGCTCGAGTCAATTCATATGGGCTATGTGGACAAACCATATTGTCAGAGTTTCAGATCGCCAAGCCTACAAGGCCTCCGACATGATCTAACGACTGCCCCCTACATATCTTATAGGAAACAGCCGGGACCTACAGTTTAACGTGCCATCCGAAACGCCACCGTGTTTCGGACCCAGGTGAAAAAGTCCACAAGGTGAGATTCGATCCATGGCCTCCGGATTAATATGTGTATTATTAAAGCTATACTTGCAAAACTTATATAGTATTATATACTTATATAGTAGTGATTTTCAAGGTAAGATGTTAAATTTAACAGACTTACACCGGAATAATATTCATCGTTGAGAAAACAACATACACAGTATCCGAGAGCCTAGTTCTAAGGTTTGATAACTAACTACCAGCCCACTTTCTTGACTGTTCATAAAATTAAAGTTCAGTGTTACCAAACATGAAATTTAATTTTACCGACTCCCAAATTAAAACATAACTTGTTGTAACCCAAAAGACCTAGATGAAGTAAAGTGGAGAAGTTCTTTGATCCTCTGGGCATCATATTACAACAGTTTTAATACTGTTCTTGGGATTTATTACTGTTACAAAGTACCAAGACTCGACAAAGTACCATGAAACATTTTTAATTGACTTTTTAATTAAGCTAAAGTTTGCACCCGCGTTATTTAAGTCAAGGTCTGTAGTTAATTTAATTTTTATGATAATACCCGTGTTGATTAAATATTAAATGAAAGTACATGCAGTAAACTGCCTATATCTAATAGTATAATGGATAGTAGTCTTATCCGGGCCATGTTAAGGACACGTTGGGTGGGCCATCATAGGGATTTCTCCCAGTTTAGGTTAAAACAACAAAAAATCAAAGTACAAGATGTAAATCAAGAACATTCACGTTGAACCACTAGCACAAAATACTGTTCTGTATGATTCACTAATATAAACTATTTAATATGACCACAGAAATTGAAATTGAAATTAGATGTATAGACCAGAAATAAGTTTTCATTGAATTATTCGGACGTCTCAGAAAAACTGATACATAATGTTAAAATGGTTGCTTCATATCCATTCGTTTAGATTTGCCATAATTTGAATATATTAGTTCATACATTCCCACGATTTTTTTTTAATCAGTGGAAATATTATATTATTTTTAATAATGTGGGCCATCCTAGAAACCGGGCCTTATTAGGGCCAGGTACCTTATTTAATGAGACTTCTATTATTTTAGACTTATCAAGGCCAACTGATAAAAAAATTAATGACGATTAATACACGATAGCTTTACTGTCAGTTTTGCCAAGGTCACAGCTATTATTGATGGTTAACCTATCATCTAATGTGGTGATTGTACTGTGCACTGTATCACAATATACTCATGATTGATGGCACTGATTGACAACTAACTTATCGTGTAGTTGACGCATGAGCCTCATTTAAACTTACAATAAACTTTTGGCTCCATAAAACCTAACCAATTAGCCAAAATTCAACTATTCTATAATTTGCCATCACGGAGTTCCAGTCGTTATATCGTGGCTCCATCATCAGATCACCTCAAAGGTACCATAACATTGCATTGTATATATAAGTTTAATTGTATATGTGACTTGTATAAGTATGCAAAATTAGAACTGAATCGGTTGAGGCTAATTGGTTCAAAATTCAGTTGCAAGATTTGTACCGAACATGCATAGCAAGTACAAAAAGTTTATTAAAAAACGGTGTGCTGCGATTGTTGTTATTTCGTCATATTATGTCACCAAATAAATTCGCACTTTATTATTTTTACATTTTCTTATTGAAAGTTAATTCTTAACACGTATAAAAAAAATATAAATTATGTTAGTAATATAATATTAATATTGTAATTTTCTTTTAAACTTGTTTTTTCAGAAAGATGAATGTGATGCCACACCGCCGACGCCTGGAGTATGTCGGCTGCCTTATTGAAGTGGAAGCTGCTCAGACGAGTTATGGAACCAAGATTTATCGTGGGGAGGAATGAGAGGTTCGTACGTACTTTTAGATTATCACGGATGATGTAATCTGACCAAGCTATCGCCAACCCATCGACGATGCAACGCTCATCGTTATAGCATATATTTTTAACTAAACATTTTGAGTTAGTGTAGTGCTTGTGTCTGAGAAATGTACATAGGTATAAGTGTAGTGTGTACAAATAAGAACATACCTATTAAGTGTCTACTAGCCTGAATAGAGACAGTAATAATACATGTTAGTGGACACATTCTTAGAAGATTATGTTTACGTAGCAATATAAGTTGGAATTAAATAACTCATTAGCCTTAAGTGGGCTAGATTGTAAAGAGGTGGCAAATCATACAAGGTTAAAAAAAATACATTGTTGACATGCTGATTTCAAGTTTTTAACTTAGTTCAGATGTGGAGGCTTCGCTAGGCTGGCGTAGCAGCTTGGATAATGAGATGGTGGCCCGTGCCGATCGCTGATATCGATAGAATAACATTCCCCTTGTATAACATCATTAGCAATCTACTACCTTAATTAGTAATACTGTAATTGTTATTCATAATATTGTAATTTATACCTTAAGAATAATTGTAAAAACTTTTTACAAATAAATATATCTATCTATTAATTCACTTGGATTTTCGACACCACAGGGAGGTCATGTCACCTATCTGACCATCTATTTATAATAATTTTAATTTACTTTGACTAATTAGAATTATTATAATTATTTCTGTGAACCAGTGAGTTTTCTAATCGGCGACTGTCGGAATACATTTCCGGCAGTCGCCCATTTTAACAGTATACATTCAAAATTCAAAAAATTCAAAATTTCTTTATTTGTTCAAGTACTAGGTGTTACAATGATTTGTGGCAGCCCTAACCCTTTGCTGTAGTTTACATAACTATGTTGCAAAGGGTTAGTGTCTTCCCCATGTAGAATATAAGGTAGGTATATCTATATTTAATGTACTTTTACAATATATTATGCACTTATAGGTAAATATGAGTACCTAGATTACCATATAAACTAATATTACGATATTGTTAAAGATAAGTAAACAAAGAAAAAAATATATATATATAAACATTAAATATGCATAAACGCCATCATTGTAGGGTAGGTTAGGTAGCGTAAGGCTACCCACGGGTACTACTAATATCCGTATTCAGCATCTATATACGTAAAAAAAAAAAAGTATATTGTCAACTTAATTAGATAACTTAGTTAGCCGACAAAATGTGTTTACTAACAGTAGGTTTTACATTACGAGTATTATTATTAGAAACAATCAGACTATCAGATACTTCTTGATCATAAGTACCTACTATCCTAATCGTGAGTACCTAAGTTAATACTATTATTTATTTTATGTCGTAAGTTTATTATTAATTAGTTTTTAATTATAATGTCTTACAATATTATTATTTTCCTTACATCGATTATAAGGATTTTAGTCATTATTAGGTAGGTATTCTTATAAGCGCGATCGCAACCGCCATAATCCTCCGAACGTACATGCAGCACGTCCGCGCATACGAAGGCGACTGATGACTGATGACTAGTGACTATAATTCTATAATATCTAATAATGGCAGTATCAATGTGAGAATGAACTATGCATTGCATGTTGTAGTGTGTGTTGTTGGTAGGGAACTCAAACAGTAGTCAGTTACTTATCTTGCATGTGTGAGTATATGAGAGAATCAGCGATATAAGTATTGACGCAGTCAGTACATAAAATCTCGAATAGATACAATATGCTCTAAATAATTAGATACTAATAAGTTCATAATATGTGATTTTATAATAAATATTATAATTATTTTGACATGATTAGAGTCCGTTACTCTAATAAATAAAAATATCTATATTATTAGTAGTATAGAATTTATGTTTAGAATATAATTAACTTAGCTTAGATTAAAAAGAATTATGTATGTATAATATGATATGAGGCGTGTGTATATGGTGTGGGCGTGGTGGTGTGGGGGTATGTGTGTGTGTGGGTGTATGTATGTATGTTTGGAACTTAACACTTAATTAATTAGAATAAGAATTTTAAATAAAAATAATAAAAATTATGTATGTAAGTATATATTTTATTGTAGGTATATAATATAACATCTTTTATGATTTTGGGACGTATATACGCATTATATTACTAAATAATGGTCAAAAGATTTTCAGTGCTATCGTAGTCATATTTCTGTGGCCATTCTATAGTAAGATTTTTTATTTTGTGGAGACTTGCCGTTTTGATGTTACGAGAATAGCTGGCAAGGAGTTTATTATAGAGCATAGGTGCCATGCGTTCATAGTTCCTTTTAGCCACTGCACTCTGACATCTAGGAACGAGGCAAGTATCTCGTCTCTTATTTGAAATAGATAATGTTGGCACAATTTCTTTGTGGTATCTCTTTATAGATTGGAGGATAAATAATTTCCTCACTGTAAGGACTTTGAATTTTTTATAAATATCTGTGGTGGAGTGCCTAAAAGGTAGGCCCAATATCACCTTGATTAGTGCACGTTGGGCACGTTCCACTTCAATGAGGTGTGTCTTAGCGGCACCGCCCCATGACGTCACGCAGTAGCTTATTATGCATTCGGCAAGAGCTTTGTAAGTTTGCAGCAACAGTTTTTCATCTGCAACAGTTCGAAGTGTCTTAAAAACATGTATCAATCTGCGTATCCTTTTTGAGACAGTTCCAATGTGTGGAACCCATGAAATTTTGTTGTCAAGGGTAACACCTAGATATTTTATAGTATTGACACATAACAAGGCGTCGCACTGACAGCTGCTCTCTTGGTTCTTAATGGATCGATTACAGGGGAAAGTGTGTGCAGGGATTCTAAATTGGATAGGAGGTCTGGATTTTTCTGTTTTCCTGAAGCACATGTACTTAGTCTTGCTAATATTAAGTGATAGCAGATTATCCTCCAGCCATGATATTACTTTTGCCATTCCTGCCTCTGCTAGTTGTCGAGTATTTTCCCACGTAGTACTATGAAATAGTAAAGCAGTGTCATCCGCAAACATAATTATATCAGCACCAGTAATGTGGAGCTTGCATAGAGCATTAATATACAACAGAAACAGAGTAGGTCCAAGCGTACTTCCCTGTGGGACTCCGTAATTGCAGGTTGCCCAGTCACTTTTGTATCTATCGACAGCTACTTGTTGCTGTCTATCAGTAAGATAGTCAACAAACCAATCGTAAACAACTCCTCTCACACCAGCACCCTCCAAACGTGCAAGCAGAATTGGAATAGACACTGTGTCAAACGCTTTTTGCAGATCCAAAAATACGCCGACACATTTCTCGCCTTTATCCAAATACTTCGTAACAAGTGATGTCAGTCTAAGGACGGCATCATCAGTAGATTTTCGGGCTCGAAAACCGTACTGATAGTCTGATAGGAGGCAGTTCTTTTCCAAAAATGACATCAGCCGTTTATTCACTATTTTCTCCATAACTTTGGAGAGCGTTGGCAAGAGAGATATTGGACGGTAGTTAGATGGCACTCCTTTATCGTCAGCCTTGAATATGGGGCAAACGATTGCTCTTTTGAGGATCGAGGGGAATATACCATGTGTGAAGCTCAGATTACATAGGTGAGCAATAGGTTCCGCTAGTATGCAGGAACATGTTTTTAATATAGATGAAGTAATTTTGTCCCATCCGGGGGCACTATGAACTCTTAGTCCAGTTATGATCCCTGCTACTTCTTTCGCATCAGTTAGAAATAGGCCAAAAGAGTTTTTAGGTGAATTTGCTTGTGGTTTAATTGCTAAGGTCATATTTTTGTCCGATCCATTTAGTTTGTTATGTATTTTATCAGCTAAAACTTATAATTTATACATTCAGACGAGATGTATTGAAGCTCATTTAATAGATAAAAAAATGTACTGGAAAGCTAGTTTGGACCAAGAAAGTCAAATTTTTAAAGCCGTAAAATCATTATTTTATACTTCTTCATAATTAATGATAGCCTGGTACCAATATTTTTTTAATTGAGAAGTACAAAAAACATAAACATACATTCACGCCTTTTTCCCGAAGGGGTAGGCAGAGGTGTACCCAGGACTCAGTCACATAGTAGATACACCCACATTTCGCCAGTATGTTATTGGTCCCATGTAATAGGGGGCGAGCCTATTGCCATCTACCGGGCACAGTTCCAGACTCCAGGCAGTTATTGTGATAATTCCTAATGGAAAAATCTAATTTTTAACACTGCCTGACCTGGGGATCGAACCCGGGACCTCTTGATTGGCAGTCGAGCACGCGCCCTCTACGCCACCGAGGCAGTCAAACGAGAACGAGTGAGAAGTACAAACATGCCATAATTAACATTACCCTACAAATATTCTGCAAGTAAGTAAACCGGCTCGAACCTTATAACTAATTGTGCCAATTTACCACCAAGTAAATTGAAAAGGGCACGCGGTGAATTGTTTTAGGGTGCCAATTACTACATACTCCATATGCACTAGATTCTAGTGGTTATGCAGCTTGAAGCGATTAGGAGCAGGCTCGGGTCGAGCAGCAACTGTATCGACCCGAGTCATGTTAAAACGTGCCTCAGAGCGTGAGAGTGTGAGCCGCGCGAATAGGTGAAGACGTTGTCGGCCACTGAAAAGCTAGGAAGCGAATGTATTAAACAACGAGTTGCCTGGTGTTGTCGTTACTCTATTTAAGGGAGCCGCTCGGCACATAATGAAATTTCTCATATATGGAGCATGGGAATTTTCCATTCAATTGTGTGCTGTTGATTTTCGATCTGGCCTTAATTAGCGCCAAAATATATTTGATTGAAGGAAACCATACCACACCAAGACTTTTTCGTATTTATAAAAATTGTTAAAAAGATTGTTAAAAAGACTGCCTCGGTGGCGTAGAGGGCGCATGCTCGACTGCCAATCAAGAGGTCCGGTGTTCGATCCCCAGGTCAGGCAGTGTTAAATATTGGATTTTTCCATTAGGAATTATCTCAATAACTGCCTGGAGTCTGGAATTGTGCCCGGTAGACGGCAATAGGCTCTCCCCCTATTACATGGGACCAATAAATACTGGCGAAATGTGGGTTTATCTACTATGGGACTGAGTCCTGGGTACACCTCTGCCTACCCCTTCGGGAAAAAGGCGTGAATGTATGTATGGTAAAAAGATTTTTTGGGGTTAATAATTTATGAAAAAAACGTAGGGTTTCCTTAAACCGAATATGTTTTTGTGCAAATAAAGGCCAGATCAAGAGCCAACCAACAAAACAAACAATTGAGTGGAAAATTATTCTCTCATTCTCCAAATTGGGAAATTTAATTTCTGAATGAATGAAAACTCTTTATTGGTATCACAATTTAAGAAAATTACAAAGAAGAAAATAACATTTCTATGGAAGAGCAACCACCTTTTATAATGTAACTGATTGGTGCCTGACTCAGTGGCGTAGTGGTTGCCGATCATGCGGTCTCCGATTCGATCCTGAAAAGAAGATCGAAAAGTGTTATTAGATTTTTCTATTAGGGATTTTCTCCTTGACAGTCTGGATAGATCACTACAGGCTCACTAGGCTCACTACTGTGTCTGTCTACCCCTTTGGGTGTAAAAGGTGTGTTGTGTTATGTGATTAGTTATACCGATGAGTTTTCTTCAGCCCGCGGCACAATCAGGTTACTAAAGTGGAAAGTGTCATCATCTCAGCCATAGGATGTCCACTGCTGAACATGGGCCTACTCCATAGATTTCCATCTAGTCCGGTTGCAAAGGGGTAGGCAGAGGTGTACCCAGGATGCAGTCTCGTAGTAGGGACACCCACTTTTCGCCAGTTACGTTTTTGGTCGCATGTGGGCGAGCCTATTGCCATCTATCCGGGCTGTCATTGAGAAAATTCCTAATGGAAAATCTAATAACACTTTGCCTTGGGGATCAAACCCGGGACCTCGTGATCGGCAGTCGGGCCTGCGAATCACTACGCTACTGAGGCAGTATGAATTATGAATATTATACTTGATATATTTCACTCTTGGCTGTAACTGTACATGCCCTCGATACCTACAAGCCAACAAGCCGTCAAGCAGTCAAGCCGTAAAGCCGTCAAGCAGTCAAGCCGTCAAGCCGTCATGCCGTCAAACCATCAAGCCATCAACCCATCAAGCCGTCAAGCCGTCAAGCCGTCAAGCCATCAAGTCATCAAGCCGTCAAGCCGCGATCTCGATACGGCAGCCATTTGCCGTATAACTCGGCATAACCGTATCAAAAGCAAATCCCACTTACAGAATAATTTGGAAGGAATTTCATATAAGAGAATTGTTTTCCTGTGGATATACGACGAGACGCGGCTGAGGTTTGCGAATAATATTGTGACGGGTAGATTTCCATAGGAAAAATACCCACGTCGCCGTTGTTACGAAGTGCGCATTCCACATTTCTGTCAGTAGAAATCAAAACATTTATAAACCCTCTATATGTTCTGCTTCTAAATTAAAAAACTCAAAAAGATTTATTCAAATACCTAGATTCCTGAAGAAATGAAAATCCCGAAAAACAAAAAACAATCTGCCTTTGTAGGCATATTGTTTTTTTCGGGATTGGACATATACAATGCCATCTATTAGTTCCTTGCGCAAAGTATGCAGTAAAATGGCCATAACTTTTGATTGCGTTAACTTAGAAATGAGAGATTTTAACAGCCTCAAGGGACCACAGATCTGAGTAGTTGATATAAATTTCAACTTGATGCCTCTACGCGTTCCCGTTAAAAAGTGTCTTGACTGACAGACGGACATACAGACAGACAGATTGACAGACGGACAACAAAGTGGTCCTATAAGGGTTCCTTTTTTTCTTTTGCGGTACGGAACCCTAAAAAGTGTCATAAGTGACAGTGATAATTGATAAGACCCGAAATAGTAATCCGTCTTTCCAGTCTGTTTCACTTCATTCTATGTACGCGAGCAAGTTGACCACAGATTCAAATCACTATATTTAGTACCATATATTATTATTGTATATTTAGTGCCAATCAAGAGGTCCCGGGTTCGATCCCAGGTCAGGAAGTGTTAAATATTGGATTTTTTCATTAGGAAATATCGCAATAACTGCCTGGAGTCTGGAACTGTGCCCGGTAGATGGCAATAGGCTCGCCCCCTATTACATGGGACCAATAACATACTGGCGATATGTGAGTTTATCTACTATGGGTCTGAGTCCTGGGTACACCTCTGCTTACCCCTTCGGGAAAGAGGCGTGAATGTATGTTATGTTATGTTATATTTAGTACCTTTTATTAGTACTAAAGTTGACAAGTTTACAAAATTGAAATAATATACGATAATCGTAAAAGATACAGATACAAAAAGAAAATACACCAATTTCTCCGCCAAAGAGGTAACATTTAATAGGTACATTCGTAAATAATTATATATAAAAACGTGTTTAAGAAATCTACCACAACGTATGCGTACATCGCGCTTTCTCTGTATTAAACATATATATATGGGATATATATGTATATCCTACAGGAAATAATATCAACCGTGTTAGAGCTCATTTGAAAGGGAGTAGTGTGTCTTACATACCTACATACATACATACATGATACATACACACTTTATATTGAATTATAGCAATTCCCGCGACTTCGTTCGCCTGTTCCCGTAATACTTGTAGAATATCGTCTCCTTAAGGCACACATTCCCGTATGTAGGTTAACGTAATTAATCCGATGTTATTAACTAACACAGGGTTAAATAAATAGGTAGTTGATCTTGTCAATATTTTGGAGCAAAATCCTTAACATTTTATAATGATTTAACCATGTCTTATTTATTTTTTTAGCCCTCAATTGCGGGCCTTAGATAATGAAATGGACACACAGTCATTTCTAATCTTTACGTCAAGCACTAGGCTGTGCGTTGTCTATCAGTCAGTCAGTCAATGCAAAGCCTTTTTATATAAGTAGTTAAGGATATCTTGCCTTACCTCGACAATGTAAGTAATTTGTTTTTTTTTTGCGCTTTTCAGGGGACTACGTCTGAAAGGACCAAATTTTGGAGACCGCGGGCCATTCGACCGCAAACGAAAATCTACTACGCCCTAAAGGACCGGGGATAAAATAACATCAAAAATATGTAGTTGGTACAGTCGCACACAGCATCATTCATTTACTTGGCAATATTATAAATTATCCTTCAGAAATAATATCACTCATGAAATAATGGAATTAGGTTTCCAATATTAGAAATGTCATCAAAATTGAATGCTCTGAACTTTATTTTACGGCTTAGCCGGATCTGACGCTTCACCGGCCGCTACCGCGGCACCGACTTACTACTAATAAATTGGATCATCCATTATCATGTGAATTTTTGAAAGTTCGTAGCTTATTCATATCAAAACTACTGTTTATACCTACCTACTAGCGGTAGGGGGTTTTGTGTATTATTTATATCTCAAATTAAACTAATCTCCCTCCTGGATTGACACCGGTCTCTTTCCGACGAGCACAACCGCGGGCCGCAACTAATTCCCTATATATTTTTTATTTCAAGGTGCATATTAAGCGGGAAATGAACTATAAATAAAGTCACGTTCTTAATAATAAATATTAGCTGGTATAAATAAAAGCTGACAGGTTTACAGCGAGCGTAACGAGGCGACGCTTTCTCCTGGCTAAATTAAAAATAGCCCTTATTATGCATAAATCAAGAGCTAAATCAGTGCGTTTTATATCGTTCGCGTAAATATTGGCAAGCAGAGGTTTGCGGAGTGATGTGGGTTCTGTATCATTTTGTCTAACCAAATCATAACATACATACATTCACGCCTTTTTCCCGAAGGGGTAGGTAGAGATGTACCCAGGACTCAGTCCCATAGATACACCCACATTTCGCCAGTATGTTATTGGTCCCATGTAATAGGGGGCGAGCCTATTGCCATCTACCGGGCACAGTTCCAGACTCCGGGCAGTTATTGAGATAATTCCTAATGGAAAAATCCAATATTTAACTGCCTGACCTGGGGATCGAACACCGGACCTCTTGATTGGCAGTCGAGCATGCGCCCTCTACGCCACCGAGGCAGAGTGAGATATAAGTTGTTGAAACTCGTCATGCCTAGTAATTTCGATGTATGTGTAACATTGCTCTTCAGACCGGAACACTGTGTTCCGGACACAGTAATATTTTTACATTACTGCTTGGGGGATGAATAACTGGTAAAGGTGTGGAACTTCCCCAGACGGCCCCCTGCAAAAGAGGCCTACCGCTACAAAAAAAACATATTTGTATTGTATAAGAACCATGCTAGCAATAACGGCAAACAGCGACCCATGGAACCCAAATAATGCAAATGTTATGTCGGTCCGTTGCAATAAAGTTTAAAGACTAATTCGCTATGAAAAATATTTGGTAACTATAAAAACGTGGCACAAAATTACAATGATAAACATTCGTGGGAAAAGTTAATTTTGGCTTTAATACTTAACTTTCTTATTAGGGATGAAAGTGAAGACTTTAGCCGGAAGCTATTCGTGACTTTTATTGAATAGCTCACAAATGTAATAAAAACTTTTTAAAGGTTATTTTTACAATTACTGTTCTTGAATGTCAAGTGACCTTATGTAGGCAGGCACTTATAGTAGATTAGTAGCCAAGGGCTGTAAGGCATCAATTGCAGCCCGAGATATTTAGGCGCACGAGCGCAGCGAGGGCGCCTATACTTCGAGGGTGCAATTGATGCTTACACCCGAGCTAACTACTCTGCTTTACATCTCGATTGTGAGGTAAGTAGAAAAACACCGGCATTACAAGAATAAAACATTTTAAAGTAAAAGTTTTCTATTCCCGCCTTTTTTCATCTCTGTTTTAAATTATTTTTTTCAAGAACGAAATTGAGCTTCGTAGTTCGATATTTAAAATTGATGACTATTATACTCATACGAAGACAAGGAATAGCGAAGCGACCTCTTTTGTCATTGGCCTGAATGCATGATGTCTATTGCCAGTATGATGGTTAGATGTACGCAAACTTTTTGAAAGAGTGAAGTTTTTTTTTAATTACTTACCGCCCTAGGGCTTTTCTAGCTACATTATTACCCTAGAGCGCTAATTGGTCACTTACAAGCCCCATTTGGGGGTAATAAGGACCTACTTACCGAATATGAGAGATGTAAACGTAATTTATTGTTCATAAATGATATTTAAATCTTAACCATTGTAGAGTAAAAATGAATTATTTTGTCCTTTAATAACCACTGATACCGGCCCCCTTATTACGGACGCAACAGAAGTGTGGAAAGCGTTTAAATCGCTAAATGTCTGCTGTCAAACATCATTTTTTGTATTCCTTTTGACAGCAGACATTAAGCAATTAAACGCTTTCCACACTTCTGTTGCGTCCGTAATAAGGGGGCCGTTCTTATTCTTAATAAGTAATCCTAAAATTTAATCCCTGGATTAAATAAATGTCAGTTTATTAAATAGTAAAAATACACAGTAAAATAAATCTCCAATAACATAGAAATCACCGTGGGCTGACAAGAGCCTGATAAGGCTTATGAGAAGACGACCAGCGTCTTCCGCGTAAAAAAACATCTAACTGCACTCGCCAACCCGCCTGCTAAGCGTGGTGAGTATTAGCATGACGCTCCCCCCATATGATGGAAGATGAATGTATGAAAGAAATTTGCACTAGAAATGTACAAATTTATCTCTACTTCTATTAAACTTATAGTCAAAAGTTAAAATAGGTATTATCTTTAAATCTACCCACTACATGAAATATTACCGACATAGTAAACCTCTTGATTGACAAAATAACCGGATACCGGAATAATTCCGGATATTTACTATATCCCTATTTTTGATTAAAAATTCCATTTTATCCGGCTGTTTACGAACGAATTTATGAAAAGTCAATATTGAAGGCAATATCAATTTGATGAAAATCTAGTCATTTGATCTGCTGCGATGAGGTTCCGTATCCGAAGGATGCTGAAGGAACCCTGTTGCTAAGTTTCCGCCGTCCGTCCGTCTGTCGCAGGGCTCTATCTCATAGACCGTAATAGCACAGATTAACTAATAGTTCCTTACGGTAATAGCTAGATACTTGTAATTTTCACAAAGTATGTTGTATTCCTATTGCCGCTACCACAATAAATAATAATAATTGTAATTTATACTCTAACAGAACGGGTTACCCCAATTACACTGCTCGAGTCAATTCATATGAGTTATGTGGACAGCCCGTATTGTGAAAGTTTCAGGCTGCCAAGATTCCTACAAGGCCTCCGTCATGACCTAACGACTGCCCTCAACATATCTTAAAGGAAACAGCCGGGACCTACAGTTTAACGTGCCATCCGAAACACGCAAATATTAAAAAAGAAAAAAATAGTTCCCTATTAGAATTTTATTTGGTAGGTGAGGAGAGGTGATACCTATAAGTAGGTACATAGTGCGGATAGGAACCCTTCATATTATGCGAGTCCCATACGCATTTGACCAGTTTATTTGTAAACATATAACATTCAGGAATTTCAATTTGAAATATGAAATACTAATAACTGTACACTCTGCTACCTTACTTATTAGTAATAGGTCATATATAAGTATATTATGGCGAAGTGAAGACTACGCATAGCAACCACGACCACTGTCAAGAGTGCTCGTCTTAGGGAATATATTCGTATAAGTGGATCATGAGACAACCTCAGTATGAAGTTTGCACAGTGACATACTCGTATAATGGACCACAAAAATAGAAAGACGTATCTAACACCGAAGTGCGACCGAGACAACAATATGATTAGTTCGTACGACCTTACTTTACTGACGTTCGTGAACCTAATGGAACCTAATTTGAGCTTGCCATTTTCGAGAGCCAGTACCTCATCTCCCCTTTTCTTTATTTCAATGCTTGTAACTGTATATATTTGAGACAAGCTGCAAGTTAAGACCCCACTCAATCTTTGCGCTGAGGCCCCCGTGTTGTGATAACACAGTAGTTATCTGGTGGCTGCTTAGGCTACCATGGAGCTATTGTTCCCTTCACGAGTGTGCTTAGATACCGCCCATTGTAGCGCCATGGATGCAGGGACGGATTCAGACATGTAAGTATAATGCTAATGGAAAAAAAAATTAAATAATATAAGATATAAGTAAATATGGCCCCACCCCACCCTCTCTGCCGTCCTAAAAAAATCGGGATAAAAAGTACTTTTTATGTTATTCCAGGGACTAAACTATCTATATTCAGAATTTCAGCCCAATCGGTCCAGTAGTTTTAGCGTGAAAACGGAACAAACATACACACAAAAAACAGTATTAGCGCTGTTCTTTTTTGTGTTATCTGTGAAGTCTAAGCACAAATCAAAGGTGAAGCCAATAAGTGGTGTTATCATCATCATCAGCATTTGGATTAAATTTGATTTTTCACTGAATCTTTGTATTGTTATTTTTTAGATCCTAGTTGTCTTTATTTTACGTAATTATATGTAATATTTTTTAGATCTTCCAAAATGTGGGTACGTGTGAGCGAGAGGGCGAATTTGCTTAGCACCGAGCCTAAAGTTTTACAAGTATCTTGTGCATTCTTCATGAAAACGTATCTTTCCTAACCCACGGCTACTTTGTCGTTTCGTCCCATGAGGTTCGTCATTGGGACGAATCGACGAAATTTAAAATTGACTTGCAAAAGAGCTTGCAGATCTATTTAAATAAATTGGAGCTTGAATTGAGTTTCCTTAATTCATCCCTGCAAGTCTACTATTCATCCCGTCTCTAAATACTGTATACAGGGTGACTTGTATGTCACGGACCAAATTGAAAAAAGTTGCTTAATACTCGATCGTTCGAAATAATTATAAATAAATTTTTAAGAGCGTACGCGGCCTTCTAGGAATTTGACACAATCTTATGAAAATTTTACCAAATAAAAGTTTTGTATTCCCCTGTTTCCTCCGAATATTATAAACCCATTCTATAAATTCATATCCTAATATTTATATAGTGAAGTAACCTATGTCTCTGTCATTTTAATTTTTCTTATAAACCCTAGGTTTTTTTTCATAGTGTTCTTCCGAAAACCGCAGTTTTACTCGAGTGATTGGACGTTCACTACAAAAAAATTTAGAGTTTATAAACAAAAATAAAATGATAGGGACATACTTTACTTCAACTTTAAAATATCAGGATATAAATATATCAAATAGGTTTACTGTATTCGGAGGAAACAGAGGAATACAAAACATGGATTTAGTAAATTTTCCATAGGATTGTGTCAAACTGCTAAGAGGTCCTGTATCCTGTTAAGGCATACCTTGGTATAGTAGTGAAGGGTTCCATACCTAGATCGCGAACATGTTAGTTGTCACATTTTTTTGTAAAATATTGAATTTTTCGGATTTTTTCCTTAACTTGTGATATAAGATCTGGCTTCTTGCCAAATTTCATGATACTGGGCCAGTGGGAAGTACCCCAGAGGTTTTAGCCCGTTGCCTAATATATAAAAATGTGCTGTAGTAGCGATGGCCGTATCTTTTTATTGCGTTGACATAGGAATTTAATTTTTTATAGCAGCGAGGGACCGTAGCCCTGAGTTGTTGGTATAATATGAGTTTCAACTTGACACCTCAACGCATTCTCGAGAAAAAGGGTATTTGCAGACGGACACAGACGGACAGACAGATAGGAGTTTCTTTTTTACTTTTGAGGTACGGAACCCTAAAACTTGTACTTAATTTTGACCTATATATTCCAGAAATACTAAAATTATGGATACCTCTCACGTGCTTAATAATATTATATTCGAACAGAAACTATTGAGCAATCTCTGGCTCTGTGTAGTTAAGTAAGGGCGGCGCGGTGCGGTGTTTATGGTTTCCCAAGTCGGTGACTTAGTAGTTCGCAAGCACTTCTGCCGATGCGGTCCTGGGTTCTATTCTCAGGTCAAGCAGTGTTATTGGATTTTTACGTTAGGTTAGGTTAAGTGCACTGTTCACGGTTAATATATGGGACTTAAATAACATAATAAGTGGCCTAGCATTGATGTACCTACTATGGGACTGGGTCCTGGATACACCTGGGTACACTCTCTCATATAAACCTCTTAGAGAAAAAGGCGTGATGTTATGTTTATTTGCTTTTCATAACATTTTTATACCATATAGACGTGGTCGTAAATTGTAATCTTCTTGACTATTGCTCATGATTTAGTCACCCCGTATAATGTTTAAAGCGTCGTGTATCCTTGTAAGGGCTCATCTCCATGCTGGCCTGTTAATTGAATCGAGACGATAACGTTTTTGTTTAGAAGGGTTTGATTAAGCGGTTCGAGGGCCATGGAACGCTGTTTTGTCGCAGTTGTTAAACGACTTGGGTCTTTGCTCTGTAAGTTAAGTTGACGAGGTGACTGACAATTCCTACTCTTTGGGCAACACTGTGTAATGATCGTCCCTGCAGTCTTCCCTTTGAGCTATAACATGGGGCACTTCAAAAGGAGAGTGAGTAGTGTTGGTCAGGACGGCAACATGCTGGCAATACCCCTGGTGTTGCAGGTATCCATAGGCGGCGGTAACCGCGACCCATCAGGCACACCGTATGCTTGTGCGGTCACCGAAGGCTTAAAAAACATCTAACTATTATAATATGTGGACTTTTCAATTATTAATTTTCTCAGTGATAGTTTGGAGGGTGGAACTGTGACCGGTATATGACAATTAGGCTCGCCTCCTATTAGGTACATGTGGGTTCACCTACCATGGGACTGATGTTATGTTATATTATGTCTACATAAAATAGACTGGGCAAGAATCCGCTTGGATAGACAAGACCATTTAAAACAGTTTTTTTTTGCTACATAAAACAGTAACTGCTATTAGTTATATTGTTGTTTTTTCCTCATAAAGTTCACACCGCTTTTGATAAAAAAAAATAGGAGTTTGTACACTCCAAAAAGTAATAACGATTTAATGAAGAAAAGCCGAAAATGATTCGTAGCGAACGTCACTTTGAAACTCACATACAAAAATGGCATTTTCCACCTCGGTAGTTGCAGTAATGACACTGTTTTCGACCTGATTTATAACTCATATTTATCGGGCTGAATGAACAAACCGTGTGAAGCCATTAAAACAATATGTTGGGTTTCCAGTTACGCCGCGGACGATGGAGTTTGAAGCGTTTTTAATAGATTAAAGTTAAACAATTTCACTTTTTTAATTGAATTAATACGTAGTGTTGGCCTGGTATTTCCTGGTATTCTTATTGAATTACAAGCGAATAGATTGCTTAGTCTGTAATACTCGTAATATAAAATATTATGATCTCAACTAATACCTAACACAGTATACAATAACCTTTCCTTCTCTCCTCGCCTCGCCTCGGTGCCTCGGTGGCGTAGTGGGCGCATGCTCGACTGCCTATCAAGAGGTCCCGGGTTCGATCCCCGGGTCAGGCAAGGTGTTAAATATTGGATTTTTCCATTAGGAATTATCTCAATAACTGCCTGGAGTCTGGAACTGTGTCCGGTAGATGGCAATAGGCTCGCCCCCTATTACATGGGACCAATAACATACTGGCGAAATGTGGGTGTATCTACTATGGGACTGAGTCCTGGGTACACCTCTGCCTACCCCTTCGGGAAAAAAAGGCGTGAATGTATTTTATGTTTCCTTCTCTTTGCAGTAGCTAGGTAAATAAGAAAAAACAAGGGCGTCTAATGCAACCACCGTTCAAAGAATAAACACCACAGATCACACTAGTCTGTAGTCAGTAGGTTCGTCGCATTATCCAGCACATACGGGGCACATGCAACATTCATAACCGTCCTCACAGAGTAACAACGCAGAAGGCACGTACGTCTCAACGAGTGTCCGGATATTGGTGGATAGCACACGAAACGAAACTGTTACTATTGTAGTTTTGAAAATGGTACATTCTTTGAAAACGTTTTTAGTTTATTTTACCTAATGGCATCGTTTATAGGTAGAGTACAGCCATACAGAGTGGCCTAGATAGGGACGGAGAAATCCAGGACGTCCTATTGTGCGATGGCCGGAAGACATAAAAAAAGTGGCGGGAAGCAGCTGGATGCGATGGACAAGAGTTAGGTGAGAGTGGCAGAAACAAAGGAAGCTATTTGCCTAGACGTGGGCTATAGAAGGCTGATAATTAAATTTTAATAAGAAATTGAAATGTAATGGCGATAGTTTATAGAATACATTCGTTAGTCGCTGAATGGTATTGAATATGAAGAAAATATGTTCCCTATTTCAGGACTTGCAAGTTTGGTTTGTTAATAAGTACGACACATAAAAAAAAAAGTTAAACTACACGGAGAGGGAACTTGCTGTATTATAATGAATTATGTAGTGATTAGGAACTTTTTATTTGAAAATGGGCAGCTTTATCGCTTTAAGCGACGTATGTTTAAAATTTCATATTTCTCATATTATTATTATATGAGAAAGATTTCGTGAAAAATGCAGCTGACCCTTCTATCATATTTGTAATCTTTGCCCATACATTAATAATAATGTGGGTGCACCGCTGTTGTAAGTTGTACATAAAACAGAGTTCGGAAGCAAATATGGATTTACGCCAGTACGCGATCTACTGTGACAACAAATCTTAGACTATGCTCTGTGTAGACTGAAAGATAGCTTCCGAATTTATTACTCATGGACATTTTGAAAGAGTCTCCACTCTCCACGCTGGGCCACCGAACGCGGCTGTTGAGGAGTATTTTCGAACAGAGCCTCACACAGCGGTCAAGTGGCTACGTACGAGCTGTAGTAAGTCGTACGTGAAGCCGTTTTGTCGCTCGCTCGCGGACTCTATATGTAACAAAGTCCGGTAAATTCAGTCTGGGATGCCAATAAAAACAGCGTTACCTTGGTGCCTCCCCGGACTGCCTCGGTGGCGTAGTGGGCGCAAGCTCGACTGCTGATCAGGAGGTCCCAGGTTCGATTCCCAGGTCAGGCAGTGTTAAATATTGGATTTTTCCATTAGGCACTGTGCCCGGTAGATGGCAATAGGCTCGCCCCATGGGACCAGTAACATACTGGCGAAATGTGGGTGTGCCTACTATGGGACTGAGTCTTGGGTACACCTCTGCCTATCCCTTCGGGCAAAAGGCGTGATTGTATGTTATGTTAAAATGGACACTCCAGTGGCACAGATCGGTGTGGTCGTTTGCCATCCACCATACGAATAATACGATGGATGCTACGAATAATAAGTCATTATTATTCGTAGCATCCACTTCATGATTTATGGTATACGAATATTTTTGTAACCTCAATCACCAAAATTTTTATAATTTAACAAACACAAATAGACATGTGCAGAATGTGTCACTAGATAGAAAAGTTATGTATATATATTTTCATCTCTGTGAAGTATATAATTCATTTAGTTCAGTAGTTCAATTAGTTCAGTGACACAAAAGAGAGTTTTTGTTTGATGTTTAGATTTCGTTCACCAGTTCAGTTTTTTCCTTCACTAATCCTTCTCATTCTTTGAACGAAAACTAGGAAATTTTTATTGGATAATTTGAACCGTAAATTAAACATAAAGCCAGATTTTCTTTTACGTTAATTTATTTTTATATTAATTAAAGTATATTAGTTAAAATATAAAGAAAATAATATATCAGAACTACTGAACTGCTGGACTAGTTGAATCTTTACTGAAGTATTGAATGAAGGACGAAACACATCTGAAGTACTTCATTTCCTTCATTCATTCGTGAACTACATACGGCTACACAAACCTTTTTGGTTTGCCATGGTAGGATAAAATGAACTAAGTATCCAAACTACGTATACCTACTACTCTTCCGAGTGCTAATCACAAGTTAAAAACTCACTTTTTTACAAAGTTAGTTGTCTATGTAAGTATATTTTTGTTAACTCGTTATGAAACGCCACGCTAGCTCGCGACCTATGTTTGTTATTGAAAACCATATTATATTGGACACGGTGTCTGGTTACATACAGCTCGACAAACATGCAAAGGTTTAGTTTGTGTTGTGTAAATGGAAACATACGAGTCCCTACAGATATCTAGATCATCTAAATGGAATCTAGAATAAACATTATATATGGGACTGAGTCCTGGGTACACCTCTGCCTACCCATTCGGGAAAAAGGCGTAATTGTTTGTTATATAATTGGTGGCGATATGCCGTGGGATTACGGGCTTTAGATTTTATTCTGCATAGCCGCCTCGCGGCACCTTCAAAGCAAACGAATGTAACCAAACCAAATATTGTGAAACTATCTGTTGAAAAAATTAAGCCCTACAAGTTTTTGTGCCACATCACCTGTAAAACAGCAGATAGAAACAAAACCACAAATCGCAAAGTTTTGTCTTTAAACCCTTGATAATAACCCGGATAACTGCTGAGATTTCTTTATGAATCCCCTCTTTTAATTTACGTGCAATTTACGGGGAAAGAAGTTTCTTTTTGGGGTTAAATTACTCTAACGATCGTTGGTCGTTGCCAGGCCACGTAGTTACAAGGAGCTGGTAGAAACGCGGTCATTTGTTAAGAATTTTACATTTTTGGTTAATTACCGAAACGTGGCACGGCATTTGGAAAAGTTAATAATAAAAATGTAGAAATATAGCGACCATCTAAATCTAAATGGTTGAAATATGGAACAATATTCTGGCTTAAAGACGTTTACTCAAACTTTCCACTATCCTAACATAACATAACATCATTCGAAACTCAGCAGTTCCAAAGTACACCCCGGACACTCGACTCAATCCCATACAAAAGCCGCGCTATAACTACCTACTACACACTGCACACATGGAGTTTTGTACACGTCCAAGAGTGTGCGTGAGGTGATTTCTTAATCTTACTCGCGGGGTGAGGAAGGCCCGATTGGTGGGCGGATGACAGTGTCCATTCTATACGTAATATTATTATCTGTTCTGTGCCCATAGTAGGTACCACCCACACTTCTCCAATTATATTTTAGGCCCCATAGGGGGCGAGCCGATTGCCATCTACCGGGCACAGATCCAGGCTCCAGACTGTTATTGAGAAAATGAATAATAGAAATATCCAATAATACGAATGCAATGCAAAACACAAATGCTAGCGAAATTACTGGACATGACGAGGTTCAACAACTAATATCTCAGGGTGACAGGCGCAGTGCAGTGCCGCGCAGAATTTTCAATTTTAAAACACTGAGTTGCACTGTGTCTGATATGGGCAATCATGATGCTTACCATCAGGCACTTGATTTGTCCGTCTTGTCACTCACTATCATAAAAAAAAACAAAATAGTTCAGCTGATCGGCGAATTGCGCAATTCTTTCTTTTGCATGTTGTTTAGGTGGACAGGTAGTTGTACCCCCTTAAGTATAACTACACTATTACAACACGGTGTTTAATAATGTAGTTGAAAATGTTTTCGCTCATTTATATAATATGAATAATAATAATATGGGATAACTTCCACACACGGTCATCTGGTCCCAAACTAGGCTAGACGCTTGTACTATGGTAACCAGATGACTGATATACATACTTAATTACTTATATAAGCTTATAACACCCAGACACAGATCAAACAGACATGTTCATGCACACAAATGTTTGACCTGGCCGGGGATCGAACCCGGGCCCTGCGGCACAGAAAGCAAGGTTACTTCCATCTGACCCAACGAGGTCAATAATGTTTTATAGATTACAAAAGATGTATAATAAAATAGAACAAGGACGATGCCACATAGCACGCGCGCGGACTATAGGGTTAACGAATAAAACCGCAGATGTCAGCAAGTATTTATATAAAGCACCTAAGCAGACACTGTATACATATGAATGTTATACATAAAGTTGACAAGTTAACGTCTACAGTGTTAACAAACAGTTATGTTTGCACGACACTTAGTATAATGTTGAGTAAGCATGACAGAGTGCCTTCCCTCGATGAATAATTAAGGTATTTATTCACGTAAGTTATAGGTATGTGACATAATATTATATTATAGTGACCTGTCATATAGTAGATAATACGCTTTATGGGGTCTCTCTTAAGTGGGTGACACACTGGCGGACTTACTCGTGAACTTACGGCTCGGCAAGCTTTATCAATAGTCTGTCATCTTATGTACGCGTACTTTAAAACCACCGAGTCAGCTTGTCGGCGATCCAACAGGTTTGAAATTTTATTCTTAGCCCGCCATGGCTCGCATTTCTGTCACCGCCGCGAGCAGCTTTGTTCCTATGAGTGTTGATAGTTTGTAGTTGCAAACGTTTGTGGATTTTGACATTTATGAAATTTTAGTTTACTTTGGTTTAGAAAGAATTTAATTTATATTAATCTAATTAATATTAGTGAGTTTATCTCGTAACATTATGAACTTAGTTCACGTGTGTCACCGACGTTGAGCCGAGTAAGTACGCGAGCTTTAAAACTGCTTACTTTAGTTCGCTTGTCTGTCACCCACTTTAGAAGATTTTTCTAACTTATGTACCTTACTCATACACTTGCTGAACCCTCTTTAGGTGGGAACGGCTCACTTAGCAGTGTGAAATACCCTTATGAGCCAGAAAATGTATAAATGTTTACCTAATGATAGAATTTGAGCTACCCTACAATTTAAATTTAAGTCCAATTGATTCATCAATTAGTTTTTCCGGAAATATCTTTATAAGTGGTATATATTCCCATCTTATCTGCATTGATTACTTGCTCTATCTTTATATATCTCTCTCTCTCTATCTTTATCTCTACTCTACTGTCTAATAGTCTAGGTGGCCTTCTATGAAACTCAGTCCTGGGTACACCTCTGTCTACCTCTACGGGAAATAGGCGTGAATTTATGTTATGATGTGAAAAATCTGTAGTTGCGTACTGCCTTTGATTGATTGCAGAATTCTTTACATCTTTTCCATCACAGGATGAGGGCTGGACATTAGAAAACATAACATACCATCACACCTTTTTCTCGAAGGAGTAGGCAGAGGTGTAACCAGGACGCAGTCCCATCGTAGGTACACCCACATTTCGCCAATATGTTATTGTTCCCAAGTAACCGGGCACAGTTCCAAACTCCAGGCTGTGATAATTTGTAATGGAAAAACCACAATAACACATTGCCTGACTTGGGGATTGAACCCGGGACTTAATATTGGACAGTCGAGCTTGCGCCCAGTATGCCACAGAGGTGGACATTAGAAAAAGACAAATTAATTTGTGCCACGCCGGTTCAAGTTGTAGACACAATCCTCAAACCACACATCATATCGGCCGTCGTACATTAGCCGGTAACGAGACAGGCGTGATAAGCAATAATTCCCATGGTACATGCATGTCCAGACTGAGGCTACCGCTTACCTATCAACGTCTATGTTCAATGTACCGCGGTGATGATTGATTGGTACATACAGGGTGGCTGGTAATCACTGGCCAAACTACGTTAATACTATTTATTTATTCTGTGTCCATACGTAACATAACGTTACACTTTTTCCCGAAAGGTAAGGTAAGGCAGAGGCACAGAACAAATAATAATACTACGTATAGAATGGATACTGTCCACCGCCCTACCAATCGGGCTTTCCTAACCCCGCGTGTAGTACATAGTTGTAGCGCGGGTTTTGTATGGGATTGAGTCGAGTGTCCGGGGTGTGTCAGAGGTGTACCTAGGACTCAGTCCTATAGTGGTACTAGTAGTACATCCACATTTCACCAGTTACATTTTTTAAGTTTCATGTAATAGGGGGCGAGCCTATTGCTATCTACCGGGCCCAGGTCCAGATTGCTATTGAGTTACACAGTGTAATCGCACAGTGTGCGACGACCACGTATCGATTATGTGCGGATGTGCTCTCAAGCAATGGTCTTGAAAAGTTCAAGGCACTGTCCAAAGTAAATTTAATTCTCGCTCACACGTACCCACATTTTTGAAGATATAAAAAATACTACATGTAATAACGTAAAATAAAATCAACTAGGTTCTAGATTCTAGAAAATAACAATACAAAGCTTCAGTAAAAAATCCAATTTAATCCAAACAAGTTTTCAGTGCCTTTCATTTTTCAATAATTTTTTTTCTTTCATGCAGGTTTACATACATGAAATATTATATACATGAAAACTCGTTTGGATTAGATTTTTTGGTGAGCGAGAGGGCGAATTTGCTTTGGATAGCGCCTTAACAAACATCAAATATTTACTTTTACATTAATTACAACGTGCCAGTACTTTTAATAAAATATTAATTTGGATAAAATTCATCATACCTAAACCAAATCAGGGAAGAACGGACCATGTGAAAACGGTGCGGAGCCGTAAAAACAAAGAGATTCGATGTATCCAAAAATGGCATATTATGACAGGGTGTGGAAGTTGTATCATATCTTTATTAAGTACCTACATTATACTTGTTTTATAAATCCAAGTCCCACCCTCAACATATTTCACATTCTCAGACCATTTAGTGTACATGGTAAAATATTTATGAGTGGAGAATTTATGCACCACACAAATTAACCCAAACAAAAGGTTCGTAACAAAAAAGTTCGACCAATAAATCTTGGCGCGAGTACACGTTCAAATTTACCCTGTTTTTTATATATTGGATGTTTTTCGGTTTTATTGAAAGAGTTTAAGGATCCGTGTAATATAATTAGTAATTTGAGTTTAAAAGTGTTCAACTGGGTTGTACCGTCGATCGAGAAACGAGGAAATGAGGGAGAACGACTTTTTATCAGTTAACAATATTCTTAGACAAAAATACGTCATTATCATCATCAACCGGAAGACGTAGGGCTGAACATAGGTCCATAGAACGTCAACTATTCATATGGGGGGATTTTGCCGTAATCACCACTCTTGTTGTACGGCTTGGTGATCGCAGCAGTTGGAATACTTTAAAACGGAAAGCGCTGCTGCCCACTCTCCGAATATGTCCCTAAGCCGGGTCTAACGGCTCGCACAGGATGAGAAATGAGAAAGGGGTGGCCCTATAAAATATATCCGGGAACCACACGGCCAAAAGTACGTACATAAATACAATCCAATACTGACCTGTTGGCTCTGTTGTTCGTAACTCTGCCTTCTGAGTTACAGTTCCCGGGTTGATCCCCGACTAGTTAAAAAATGAGCATGTCTATATGATCTATATCTGTACGTTATAAGCGTACTAGCTGACCTGGAAAACGTGGTTCTGCCATATACATTAGTTTCAGAGGAGTGCGACCACAAACACCGTGACACGAGATTTTCATATAAGCATGTATATCAATCGTTACCATACCATACCATACCATAGGCGGGCGGAGGTTACCATAGGCACGGTAATGATATCTACAGTAGAAACGCTCGGCACGCGAGTCATACCTACGCGCCTTGAGTTCAACACACACTCAACATACGCGCAGTCGCGAATGCGCCGCAGTGTGGCGAACAAACGGTTTGATGGTTTTGAAACTTCGATCTCAGAATCTGCCAACGAAGTTTGTTCGACATCGGATGGGTGACTAAAATATCGAGTTGTGACAATTATTTGTAGTTGTTCCGTGCTGTAGTTAATAGTTGATTTTATTCTAAACTATTATAATAAAAGATTTTTTATATTAAATACTTATAATAATAACTTGTCAGCTGTTTTTTTTGCATTTTGGTTGAGTAGGTAGGTTTTGACGTTTGTAAGGATTGGAGCCTCGCATTTCAAGTTTCAATCCATTATCGTTAACATTTATATGTATTATTTATATATATTTATTACTTATATTAAATTTATATGTAACTAAAATAATATACTTACAGAAACGCATGCGATTTTTGTACGGAATTGTGTTGAGGGTCCGGTGTGTGGCTGTAGGTACGAGTATCTATTTTAAGGACAGGGCCGAGCCACAAAACTGTAGATATTATCACTTACAGTGCCATAGGACAGGTTTCTAGCCTAGTTTTTGCCAGAAAACTGTATGTGGCAGTTTTTAACTTCATCATCATATTATTCATCATCATCATCATCTCAGAAATAGGAAGGCCACAGGTAGACTCCTCCTCCATAGCTATTTATCTAGTCCGTCTGTCTGTAATCTGTCCGACGTCCAACACTGCACTTGCAGTATTTGTAGTTATACCAGAGACGAATATTTTAGTCTATGGTTATACTGCCCTATACTAAGTCCCTATATCCTAGCCCTATATCTTGTGGGTGGGCGTCATTTACGATAGAAAATGTATTATCAAAAGCTTCAACAAAAGCCTATTTTTACCAAAAAATCTTCTCTCCATTATTTTCCACCGTTTTTATTAAATGTTTGGTGATCACAAAACTATATTTCAAATTAATAGCTACCAGATGCACGCTGATCGATATAAAACTGACTACAATACGTATTGCGTACCGATTCACATATTTGCGTATCGATTCACATAGGTATTGAAAGTTTTTATGCCTGTTGAAGAGCTTTTTACAAAACAGAGTCCATTAAAAGTCTTTAGTACCTAACAGCTGTAAAACATAATACCAATGAATACTGAGGATTAAATAAATGTTGATTATGTATTCTATATGCTGTTTGGTTCGAAAATAGCTTCCAGGAATAAGTAAGAGCAGTGGAGTAGCGTGAACTAATCTGGCGTGGGCAAAGTCGCTCAGCGAGGCCCTATTTCGGCGCGACCTTTGACCTATACCTAAGATAACCATGGCGTTTTAGTCTCGTGACAATTAATGTGCGAGCAGCTTGCGGGGAGTAAGCTACAATTAATTATAGAATATTGACACGTGTCTTCGATAAAATCACGCTTTTCTGCGATCTTGGGTGTCTCACGCGTCACGCAAGGTCTCTCAATGTGCGAGCGTGGGGCCGCTTCACTCACATTGCCCACCTAACTACGCCACTGCTTTTCAGGAAATGTAACAGTGATATATTAATTAATATAGAAATATATTTTTTTCAATCGAGTCTTACTCAATCTTTAAAATTTATTGTTAAAAGCATACTTACATAACATAGAGATATAAATAATAGAACCCGCGATTTTAAGTAATTAGAGTGTCAAATCGCGCGTTAAAAGTTTGAGTTAACTTACTTCGCCTCGTAATTTGCCATTAACTGTCAAAGTTGGAACAAAAAGTGACACGCTTGGTTTTCATATAAAGAGGTATGAATAGATTCATAAATCTATCCATCTACTTATCTATCTATTTATGTGGACTTTTCGCCTGGGCGCTACCGTGTTTCGTAGATACCTATATAGTTTCCTAAAAGATATGTAGGGGGCAGTCGTTAGGTCATGTCGGAGGCCTTGTAGGAATCTTGGCGACCTGAAACTTTGACAATATGGGTTGTCCACATAACCCATATGAATTGACTCGAGCAGTGTGATTGGTCACCCGTTCTGTTAGAGTATAAATTCAGCTTATACTCCGTAGTTGTAATAATACTCCATAGTTATTATATATGAACTTGTAGATAATTACGAAACAGTAATATCCGTTAGTTAATGAAAATGAATTCCCCTTTGCGAGTCTTTTGCCTCTCATAATATCACTAATCTCAGGAGACACCTGACTACTGTTCCAGACTAAATTAAAGAAAGCTCTTTTAATTAGAACAAACTTTTATTCCCCACTCTATCTAAATGCTTTTGCATGAAATGCTCGAGTTTTCTAACGCTTTTTAGGTTGATTTTAAATAAACTTCTATTTTTAGATATTTGAAAGTTTTGTAAAGGAAATTAATAGATAGGTGATAAAAATAATTTGGAATAATATAATATAAAGATTTACCTTTTCAGATTAAGTATAGGTATAATATAATATTCGTATAATATTATATTTCAAACAATTTTTTGACAACAATTATTTTGACCATGAATTCTGTGGGTGTACCTATGGAACTGAGTCCTGAGTACACCTCTACCTACCCCTTCACGAAAAAGACGTGATTATAATAATATGTTATGTTATGAATCTCTAATTACCCAAATTACAGTTGTATATATTTTCACTTTTCTGCCACATGCAAACTGTGTTATGATCGTCCCCGCTGTGGTCTTCCCGTTGAGCTATAACATGGGGCTCTTCACAAGGAGAGTAAATAGAGTGTTGGTCGGGTCGGCAACATGCTGGCGATACTCCTGGTGTTGCAGGTATCCATAGGCGGCGGTAACCGCCCACCATCACCGCACACCGTCTGCTTATGCCCCCACCTATGGCATAATAAAACATAGTTTACTTAGGTGTTTTTCATGATATTTTTGAGCTAGTCATAATATTTCTAAGCCCACTAGTTAATGATATCCGAACATACTAAAAGCACACATACAATACTGCCGACCCAATCCTACCAGGTTGGCCATAAATTGTCAGGGATCACCCTTTTTGTCAACCGGACATGTTTAGGGTGGCCATTATGATTTATAATTTCAACGGGTTGCCCTTTTCTCGGGAAAAAAATGATTTTCATCGTGACTGTGATAATTCGGGGAATTTATTTATGTTGCATGTTTACTATTTTTTCGGTGAGGGGTTTGAAATATGTTCGAATGATTTACAGTGGCACCAACTTGGATGTTCGGCGAAATTGGTCCTGTGAGTCGTCATGTCATTTATATAACATCGTCATCTAGCGACGATGTTATATAAACAGATAAGATTGTGGAACTGAAATTTGATATTGTTTTATACCCTAGCGGTTTCACCCGCGTAGCCATAGTTCCCGTGGGAATATCAGGAAAAAAGGACTACGAGTTATTCTAAACTACCTATATCCGAATTTCAACCCAATCTGTTCAGTAGTTTTGACGCGAAAGAGTAAAAACCATCCATCCATCCTCACAAACTTTTGCATTTATGCACATTGATTTAAAGAAAAGGGGAGATGAGGTACTCATTTCTCGAAAATGGAAATGACCCATTAGGTCCACGCATGTCAGTAAAAGTTAATTGTTATCTCGTTTGCACTTCGGTCTTAGGTACGTATTTCTATCTTTGTTGTTTCAAATTGCACATGCTAGTTGTTGAGAAAGCGCTGAGAAAACGTATGTACCCTGTCTCCCCTTTTTTTTTAAATAAATTTTTATGCAGGAACTTTTTCAATGAAACACGGAAGAAATAGACGAATACAAAACATCGATTTGTAATTAGATTAGATTAGATAACACTTTTATTGATACACAATACAGAAAATTAACAAAGTAAAACTTAAAAAACTAAAACGTGAGTAACAATAAATGGCGGTCTTATCGCTCAGAGCGATCTCTTCCATACAACCATTCGGAAAGTGGAAAGGCATATAGGTACTGGAAGGACGGTGCTTTAAATATAAATCAAAACGAAAATTATACATCTATACTAGGTACTATAATATTATAGATGAATACATAATATTATGATAAATATAAAAATACATAAATAAATACACTACCTATATGTTTTGTCCATAGGATTGTGTCAAACTGCTAAGAGGTCCCTTTCTTGCAAGTTCATTGTGATATAATGTCATCAGAACCTAGAGGTTCCCTAATAGGCAGGCTATGATTGGCATATCCGTCATCTCAATCAGATTAGTACGGTACTGAGCCACAAACCACCATCAATAACGGAGTACATACTCGTGTTTCTATCAATAACTAGGACACACAGGTATCTACCTATTCCTTTGTTTATTGGGACTTGCTTGATCTACATTTTTTTTCTATGATAGTGAGTGACAAGACGAGCAAATCAGGTCGCTAATGGTAAGCATCATGATTGCCCATATCAGACACAGTGCCACCCAGTGTTTTAAAATTCAAAATTCTGCGCGGCACTGCACTGCGCCTCTCACTCTGAGATTAGTTGTTGAATCTCGTGATGCCCAGTAATTTCGCTGGTAACATTGCCCATCATACCGGAACACAGTTATGATTGCACATTACTGCTTGGCGGATGAATAACTGGCAAAGGTGTGGTACTTCCCCAGGCGGCCCCCAGCTAGCGGCCTACCACTACAAGAACCACCACTACAAAGTTACAACCACCACCACATTACAAAGAAATAGGTGCATTTGGCACCCAAAACCTTGACAGAGCCCTGATGTTTTCACCAGCTAAATAATACGTATAATAATGATATTTCCTCATAAAATATCAAAAATGTCATAAAAAGACGTCGTCGTCTAAACTAAATAAATAAACTTACAGACAGAATCAAAGTGATATATTTAGAAAACTTGTAGATAACGATGATAAATTTACCTACGACCTCTGTGAGGCAGGTCACTTTAGGCGCCCTGATAACACTCCTTGGATTTATTGCAGCTGGTGACTTAGGGTTGACACTACATTATTTTTAGTTCAATTCAAAGTAAATGAATGCGAAAATGAATGCATAAATTATACGACTAGCTTTTAGGGTTTGATCATTAATCTATGTCTTTCTTTATGAATATGGAGAATCACTGCGAACGAACTTTTATATTAAAAATTGTGATTTATAAATAGTGACATGTAATAATAATGGCAATAGGCTCGCCCCTATTACATGGGACCAATAACATATTGGCGAAATGTGGGTGTATCTACTATGGGACTGAGTCCTGGGTACACCTCTGCCTACCCCTTCGGGAAAAAGGCGTAAATGTATGTATGTATGACATGTAATAATATACGAGTAAGTTCCTCTTTCACCATCCTCTAGTAAAGTTTTGATTAACTAGCAAGTAGAAGTCCCGAGTAACTTTTGACAGTTTCACAAAAAAGGCCAGTTTATGTTCCGATTTTTTTTTTATGATAGTGAGTGATAAGACGATCAAATCAGGTGCCTGATGGTAAGCATCATGATTGCCCATATCAGACACAGCGCCAGCCAGTGTTTTAAAATTCTAAATTCTGCGTGACACTGCACTGGGCCTGTCACCCTGAGATATCAGTTGTTGAAACTCGTCATGCCCAGTAATTTCGCTGGTAACATTGTCCCATTCAGTAGTTTTTGCGTGAAAGATTAGGTAACAAAAATCCATCCTGGATGGATGGATGGATGGATGGAAAATCCAAAGTATAATTGAAACAATGACTTAGTATAATAGTCAACGATATAGTTTGACAAAGTATAATAATGACTACGTGAAACAATGACTTAGTATAATAGTCAATGATAAAGTTTGACAAAGTATAATAATGACTACGTGAAACAATGACTTAGTATAATAGTCAACGATAAAGTTTGACAAAGTATAATAATGACTACGTGAAACAATGACTAAGTATAATAAAGTCAACGATATAGTTTGACAAAGTATAATAATGGCTACGTGAAACAATGACTTAGTATAATAGTCAACGATAAAGTTTGACAAAGTATAATAATGACTACGTGAAACAATGACTTAGTATAATAGTCAACGATAAAGTTTGACAAAGTATAATAATGACTACGTGAAACAATGACTAAGTATAATAAAGTCAACGATAAAATTTGACAAAGTATAATAATGAATAATGACACAAAAATCCATCTATCCTCACAAACTTTCACATGTTTAATATTAGTAGGAAGTTAGGAAGTAACACATTATGATATAAAATTACGTATAAACATGTCTTAATCTTTGTCCTAATTTATATTCTAACCTAAAATCTACTTGTACAGTATATAGACTTCTGGACAGTATATTCTAACAACAATACAACCTGTAATTACTCGTGAAAAAGATATTCCAGGGTGTACGCTAGTAACTAAGATTTCGTAGAAGACAACCCTATCGGTTACAGTTACAATCTTGCATAAAAACTTTTGCATTTTATCTATAAATACCAGAAGGAAAAGGACTCGTAATCCAAGGAAGCTGGGCCCAGAAAACCTTACACTGTCTATCCTATAATATAAAAATAAAGATCCTATAAAATTGTTGCTTTTTTGGTATGCAATAAAGTGTTATTCTATTCTATTTTATCCTATATTGCCGGGTAGAGAATGTTATTCGCAATAATATTCACAAACATAATATCCATCTTATTATCGCCGTTTAATTTATAATTTGATTTAAATAAAGTGAGGTTAAGTACTAAGTATTTTTTTAATGACGACGCACGTTCTACTATTCGTAGAACATTTGCTTAGTTCATAATAATTAATGGCGATACTAAAAATATAATTTATGCACAATTGAGTCTTATTATTAGGCCTATCAAATAAAATCAAAATCTTAATTATAATGTAAAGTCGACACGGCCCAGAAACCAACAACAATAACAACATTGTCAAAACTGGTGCAGGCACAAAAGAAAGAAGGGTTTTATGTGTAAAAGCGTAACAGACAGTTAGCTTCGCAATAAAGAAATAATAAATTGTTAAGGCATAAATTAGTTCATAGTTCATTTATTTCGTTTAAAACCAATTTATGTGTTACTTACACATAAATTTGGTTATATTATTTATTATTATTTAAATATTTTATTATTTAAGTACGTATGTGTGCATAGTGTAGGGTTCCATACCTAGATACTTGAACAAAACGAATCCCATAAACTATCTTTTTTATAGGCACAAGGGACCGCAGATCTGAGTAGTTGATATCAATTTCAACTTAACACCTACACGCGTTCCCGTTAAAAAGTGTCTTGACAGACGGACAGACAGACAACAAAGTGATCCTATAAGGGTTCCTTTTTCCGTTTTGAGGTACGGATCTCTAAAAAAGAAGTACTTATAAAATTGTAAAACTCGCAATAGAAAAATTAAACCGTAACAAGTTTCTTGTGCATTCTGTCTTGTAAAAATATATTTTCGAACGCGTATCAGATTCAATAGTTACCTATTATCTTTTCGTTCAAAATCCTCTAGATTCAAATTAAAAAATGTAAATCATTAAATCATTTAGTAGATTACTTAATAATATACATTTATGAATTTGAGATTGAGTATAAATATGAATTTATTAATAAGCTAAAATATCAGGCCAGTTAACGAACTGCTAACTGGCTCGCCAAGCGTGGCAAGTATCGGCAAAACCCCTCTTATGGGGGAGGCCTTTGTTCAGAAGTGGACTTCTGAGCGCTGAGATGATGATGATGATGATGATCAGGCCAAATACCCCATTTACTTACATTACATTCACGCCTTTTTCCCGAAGGAGTAGGCAGAGGTGTACCCAGGACTCAGTCCCATAGTAGATAAACCCACATTTCGCCAGTTTGTTATTGGTCCCATTTAATAAGGGGCGAGCCTATTGCCATCTACCGGGCACAGTTCCCGTTTACTTTATATTTCAAAGTATATAACTATTATATATTATCGTGCTTTTAACAAACCTTTCTATGAAATAACAAATGATTTGCAACTGTAACAGCCATTGTTGTTGTGTATGAATCCGCAGCAATTTCACGAAGGTTTTGTCTTGTGATTATGAATTTGGGATGCATCCGTTGCTTTGTGATGGTTGCTTTGAGTCCTGGGGGTGAGGCGTGGCACTTATTACGGCGGGTTGAAATAACTAATAATTTTTGTAGTGGTAGGCCTCTTTTGCAGGGGGCCGCCTGGGGAAGTACCACACCTTTGCCAGTTATTCATCCGCCAAGCAGTAATGTGCAAACATTACTGTGTTCCGGTCTGAAGGGCAATGTTACCAGCGAAATTACTGGGCATGACGAGATTCAACAACTGATATCTCAGGGTGACAGGCGCAGTGCAGTGCCGCGCAGAATTTTTAATTTTAAAACACTGGGTGGCACTGTGTCTGATATGGGCAATCATGATGCATACCATCAGGCACTTGATTTGCTCGTCTTGTCACTTACTATCATAAAAAAAAAAAAAAAAAAAACCTATATCTAATACTTCGCTCTTTTTTTATAGAGAAAAAAGACACCCTTATAAGGATCACTTTGTTGTCCGTCTGTATATCTGTCAAGAAACTTTTTCACGAGAACGTGGGGAGGTGTCAAGTTTAAATTGATACTAAATACTTACTTAGGTGTACGGTCCCTTGTGGATGGAAAAAATCATACTTCTAAGGCTGGGTTTTTTGATCACAAAAACCGGCCCTTATTAGTTGACGCAATCAAAAGTTCGACTGTAGAGATTACACTACTACGCCACCGAGGCACCGAGGCGAGATGTAGTACGGTCGGTGATGGAGGTGACTGCCGATGACAAATAATAATAATAATAATAATAATAATAATATTAAACCCAGCTAATTATCGACCCATTACATGCCTACAAACAATTTATAAAATAGTTACATCCTGCATATGCCTTCTTATTACTAAACACATAGAACAAAACAACATTCTAGCCGAAGAACAAAAAGGTTGTCGCAAAAACTGCCAAGGATGTAAAGAACAACTCATAATTCACTCCGTTGCCATGAAACAATCTATAGTAAATAAAAAAGACCTACACACAATGTACATAGACTATCGTAAAGCGTATGATTCGGTACCCCACAGTTGGTTGATCCATGTACTTGAGAAATACAAAATTCATTCCGATATCACACAGTTTTTAAAAAATGCGATGGGCCTCTGGAGAACCAAGCTTACAATCAGAACAAATAACGGTTGCTTCCAAACACAAGATATATCAATAAAACGTGGAATATTTCAGGGTGACGCGCTAAGCCCTTTGTGGTTTTGCCTCGCATTAAATCCGTTATCTCAAATGTTAAATAATTCAAACACAGGACTTGAAATTAAGTTAGCACAGGAAAATTATAGCCACACACTGACACACCTCATGTACATGGACGATATTAAACTATACAGCAGCAGCGTACAATCAATACACCATCTTGCAGACATAACACAAACATTCTCAAATGATATTAACATGCAGTTCGGAATTGACAAATGTAAAACTTTCACAATGCAAAAAGGCATCGTTGCATTACACCCTTATATTCTAAACTCTGGTGAAATAGTTGAACCAATAGATCAAACCGATTTCTACAAATATCTTGGTTTCCATCAAACACACAAAATTGCGCATGATCAAACTAAATTAGATATCAAACGAAAGTTTAAACACAGACTCAATACTGTCCTCAAATCTCAACTTAATAGCCGAAACCTAATTAAAGCCCTGAACTCCTACGCTATACCTGTACTTACGTACACATTTGGAATAATTAACTGGTCTCAGACTGACCTTAAAAAACTGCAACGCACTATCAACACTACAATGACAGCTCACCGCAAACACCATCCGCGATCATGCATCCAACGACTCACACAAGAACAGAAGGAGGTAGAGCTATTATAGATATACTCAATTTGCACAATAGACAGATTACGAATTTAAGAAAATTCTTTACCAAAAAAGCACAAAACTCCACTTTACATCGGGCAATAGCAGCAGTAGATAAAAAGATCACACCTTTGAACCTTGCCGACCCCAATGTGCAATATAATGAAAGAATAGTAGACCATAAAGAAAAGATAGCCACATGGGAACATAAGTCACTTCATGGGCGACATTACCGTGACTTGCACTTGCCACATGTCGACAAAATAGCGTCGAACGCGTGGCTGCATCACGGTGAACTCTTCCCTGAGACTGAAGCTTTCATGCTGGCTATACAGGACCAAGTTATTGATACTCGCAATTACCAAAAACATATAATCCGCGCACCTAACATCATCGACACCTGTAGACGATGTCATAGTAATTCAGAAACAATACAACACATAACCGGAGCATGCAAAGCCATAGTACAAACAGATTACAAGCATAGACATGATCAGGTATCCGCTATCATCCACCAATTTCTAGCATATAAATACAAATTATTAACAGAAACAGTTCCTTATTACAAATATAAACCGGCAGCAGTACTCGAAAATCAATATTATAAACTTTACTGGGACAGGACCATAATAACCGATAAGACTGTTCACAACAATAGACCAGACATCACCGTATTAGATAAAGTTAACAAATCAGTGTTCCTTATTGACATAGGCATATGCAACACACACAACCTTCAAACTACTTATACGGAAAAAATAGCCAAATACACCGATCTCTCCATAGAAATTAAGACGCAATGGAGGATTAGTAGCACAAGAACAGTTCCTATCATATTTATTATCCACCACTGGTGTTATACCAAAGACTCTACAAATAAGCTTGGAAACACTCAACCTACAGAAACACATTTATAAACAACTACAAAAAGCAACTATTTTGAATACATGCAGGATAGTAAGGAAATTTTTAAATTTAACTTAGCACTTGGCTTCGGCCCGTGCCTATAAATTACCTCCAGAAAAGGAGAGAGAAAAGAGAATAAACCGATAATAATAATAATAATAATATGGGACAATTTCCACACACGGTCATCTGGTCCCAAACTAGGCTATAAGCCTGTACTATGGTAACCAGATGACTGATATACATACTTATATAATCTTATAACACCCAGACACAAATCAAACAGACATGTTCATGCGCACAAATGTTTGACCTGGCCGGGACCCGGGGCCTGCGGCACAGAAAGCAGAGTTACTACCATCTGTGCCATCGAGGATGACAGGCAGTGGTCTTTGCTCTTTTGTGTTGTTTTTTATTACTTTATTTATTTAATGTACACCAACACAATATGCATTATGTCATTTGAATAAATTACATAAAGAATTGTACTCGTACATGGTCAATGCTATTGTAATAATAGGTGCAGACAACATTCAATTATATTAGGCGAGTTTTAATCTAGTAATTAAAACTACAATAAATAATAAAAAAATTCATAAAATTGGTAGGTACATTAAATCGAATAGTGGTTCCTTTATAATCATGAAAAATTGTTAAATAATAACAATATGTTGTAAAGTTATGTGACCATATATAAAATTAATGTTTTAAAAAATTAAAAAGATTGAAATAGATGAGTATTGGAATATTTGGAACAAAAATTTATATTATTTTATTTTATTTTACATACATGTTATGTATGTAAAATTTATGGCTTATTATGAGTGAACAAAAAACTTTTCAACGCAACAGCCTCTTCAAAGAGGACGTCAAAATTACTATTGGGGAAATACACGACCATAAAAAACATAACATACATTCACGCCTTTTTCCCGAAGGGGTAGGCAGAGGTGTACCCAGGACTCAGTCCCATTGTAGATACACCCACATTTCGTCAGTATGTTATTAGTCCCATGTAATAGGGGGCAAGCTTATTGCCATCCACCGGGCACTGTTCCAGACTCCAGGCAGTTATTGAGATAATTCCTAATGGAAAAATCAAATATTTAACACTTTGCCTGACCTGGGGATCGAACCCAGGACCTCTTGATTGGCAGTCGAGCATGCGCCCTCTACGCCACCGAGGCAGTCACGACCAGTTTATTCCTATTCACCCCGCAGTCTCGATTCATACCGTTTCACTTAGGTAAAAGTTTATTTTACCGCTCTAAATATGACCCAACCTTTCCCATGTTGCCATTACACTATGGGTGCTTCTCCAGACCGTGATTAAATATTTGGAATTGCGACTGTTTGAATCAAATATTATGTAACACTAGCTGTGTGCCGCAGTCTTACTCGCTGAGGAGTGTTAGTAAGTGTATCCTTTGATTTATTCCAGGGTTTAAGCTATCTATATGTACCAAATTTCAACCAGATTGGTGCAGTAGTTTTGGCGTGAAAACGTAACAAACATATTATTATTGTAGTGGTAGGCTTCTTTTGCAGGGGGCCGCCTGGGGAAGTACCACACCTTTGCCAGTTATTCATCCGCCAAGCATTAATGTGCAAACATTACTAATACCTCAGGGTGACAGGCGCAGTGCAGTGCCGCGCAGAATTTTGAATTTTAAAACACTGGGTGGCACAGTGTCTGATGTGGGCAATCATGATGCTTACCATCAGGCACCTGATTTGCTCGTCTTGTCGACTCACTATCATAAAAACTATATATTATTATTAAACAACGTGTTAAAAATAAGGTGAACAAAAGGTGGAACAACTTTCAAAAGATAGAAATAAAAAATTGGCGAAAATTATTTCCGATTACATGCATTTCATACAAAATGAATCAGCTGACGGGTAGCATTCCCTTAAGTAATTTACTACAACTTTTTTACTTGACAAATGTCTACAATATCTAATCTGTGAAATTAGGGATCTGGAATGTGAATTCGAAACGCTAACGACAGATGCATCACATACAGAACCCTTAGAGAGGAGTAATTAGTGATTAGTCTATGCGATGGACCGGGTTAATTAACATTAACTGACGTCCAGCGGCACTTGTATTACAGGCTACAGGATACCAGGCTTAGGCTAGTTTCACATGTGTCACAACCACAACCACACCACAAACAGGCCTCTGTACTTCCATGTTCTTGCGCGCGTAGTTGACTACCCCAAGCGCAGCGTAGGACGTTCACTCACATGGTGGACTAACAATCTAATAAAGGCAATCGGAACACGCTGGATGCAAGCTTACAATTGGACTAGATAGAAATCTATGGGGGAGGCCTATTTCCAACAAAGGATTTTTCCATTAGGAACCTTCTCAATAACGGCCTGGATGGATTCCAGGCAACGTTTTATTCAGCTCGCGGCTCACTAAGCTTCAGAGTTAACCGGACCACACATCTGGATGGCGATAGGTTCGCTCCCTTTATAACATGACTTAAAAATATAACTGGCAAAGTTAGGGTGTAGATCTTCGAGCAACGCGGTCTGCCGCCTCTGCCGTGCCGGACTGGCGACACGGTAATTAGATTATTACCGTAACGGCGGAGGCAGAAGACCGCGTTGCTGAAAGGTGTAGATAGATAGATAGATAAAAACTTCATTGTACATCTTACAGAGAACATATTATTATGAAAATAAAGTAGATACAATTAGTCTTAGGCTAGTACAAGTGGCGTTCTTATCGCTTAAAGCGATTTCTTCCAAACAACCGAATGGAAAGAGGAGCAGAATTATGAATATTTCTGGTCGGCAGTACCTACAATTGGATCGTTAATTTGTATGAAAATGATTAGTTGAATTCACAAATACCACAATTTACTGTCAAAATTGACCGCGTGGGTGACCGACCATATTACGCTTTGTAGCCACCACATCGTGAACTATCCACATTTTCTTAGTGTCAACTTTGTGCCAACGCAACAGCGAGAAGCGGCAGCGACACATCCCACGTGACCACTGTTTGACCACCTATTGTCGTTGCGCTGTGATGTGTTGCGTATGAAACAAGCCTTACAGCTAGCGTTAGATCTGAACATCTGTTATTGGAGATCTCTATTACCTGGGGCTACACATTGGTCATAAATGCAACAATGTTAACATGGCCTGCACCAAATGTGTACCAATGTGTTAAAATTCGTATTATCAAAAGTAGCTATTTACATAACAACAACATACAATCACGCCTTTTTGCCGAAGGGATAGGCAGAGGTGTACCCAAGCCACAGGATAAATAATAGTACTCTCAGCTTAGTAATAATTACTATTCTTTAACCCAGGACTCAGTCCCATTGCAGGTACTTACACGTTTCGCCAGCTAGAGTTGGGCGGCAGCTCGACCGCAATAAACTCGACCGCGCGTTCGACTCGCCACCTTTAAAATTTTCATTATTTTGTGGGGAAGAAGAGAATGAAGTCAGGAGAGAAAATGTCTTAAAGATAAATGTCATGGTTATTAAATGTACTAACTAAATTATACAAAATAAGTATTGAAATATAGAGTAGAATAATACTTTAAAACCTTTGACAAAGCTTACCAAACAAGAAACAATGTTAAGAACAGCACAATACAAAAGACAATTTTTTTTAAAATATGAGACAACTTCCACTCACGGTGATCTGGTCCCAAACTAGGCTAGAAGCTTGTACTATGGTAACCAGATGACTGCGATATACATACTTATTTAAGCTTATAGCACCCAGACACAGATCAAACAGACATGTTCATGCGCACAAATGTTTGACCAGAAATTTGGTATGCAGGTAGCTAAGACCCTGGAAAATAAATAACACGTGGGGTACTTTTCCCCCGATATTCCCATGGGAACTATGTCTACGTGGGTGAAACCGCGGGGCACAGCTAGTTTATCTTAATAGTATTGTTCTTGAATACGGTGTAGGTATGATAACGTAAAAAAAACTAAATTAATGTACGTTATTTTTGCAACATAAAGCATTCCAATTCGAAATGTAAACCTCGTCAATCCCGTCATAAACGGAGTCCATAGATAACAGTTAGCCATCGGCATCCATAGACAATCGTAAATTTTATCTGCACGCGGCCGTTTCACATTGTGAACTCGTAAAAGGGTTTTTATTGGCCCTCAACGAACGGAGGTGTTAGGATTTTACTGTTTAGTGAACTATTTGCGAAGGGGACGTGTGGTCGACACGAATTGTTTTATTATTTAGTACCTAATGTTTTGATAAATCATAAAAACAAATTATTATTATTTATCATCAATGACGTTGAATTGCTTCTTACTACAGACGTACAATCCCTGAACAAGCTTCACAAAAAAGTGTCCATCACTGACAGTTACGCGCTTTGACATCTACTGACATCTACTGAATTTCTAATATTTGAATTTAAACTCTATTTACATGACTGTTTTAAAGCCTAATTTGGATTGAACGATTTTTCAAGTGATTTTTCAAGATTTTGGCAAGGGATACGAGTGTTAAAATGTGATTTTTCGTGCTCTCACCAAAATTCCGGCAGCTTCTTGTAAACACCACCACTTTACTAGAGCTGTGACTTGACTGGGTTTGCCCTGACTCTGATTTGACTAATTGATCATATTAACTTGAAAATTTATATAACTTAACATTGGCAATACATTCGTGTGGGTCCATAAAATAAATAAAAAATCTATCTATATCCCAAACATTCCAATTTGTCAGTAGTGTTGAATTGAATAAAAGGTAGCGAACTAGACACATACCACCAAACTTTCGTATTTATTTAGTATTAGAAGTATGCAGTATTATACTTTTACCAGTATTAATATAAGCAAGTCGTTCCGTGGGTAGGTACTCCCCGGCGCGTGAACACTGTATGCCATTTAGCCTTTTTCTCGAGTAGTTATTCCAGACAATATAATTCGAATATAATTGCCACTATAACCATTACCAGACCAGACCAAGCGCTCAGATAGATATATATGTACTAATCAACTTATGTTACGCGAATTTTCTAAATATTTAGGAAATCCACCTATACTTTGTAGATTATGGAGGTAGACAAAATACAATATAATATATAAATAACAGACGATCTAATAAAGATCGCAGGAACACTCTGGATGAAAGCCGCTTACAATCGAACTCAAAGTCAAAGTCAAAAAGATTTATTCAAATAGATCACAATCTGACACTTTTGCACGTCAACGTAGACAAACAGTAATGAGTCTACCGCGTAAATAGATGGACATTTATGGGGGAGGCATGAATTTAGAAAAAATGGCGGACGGAGTCTTATAAAACAAAAAGTGAAGGAGCATAGCAAGCCAGCGAGCTAATAGAAACTTAACGCACATATTCACACCATAGAAATAATAGTAGTTCATGTAAAAAAAAACAGAACATTTTTAAAATACGCTCGCTGGGTCGCGGTAGGCGCCCGCCTTAGTCACTGTGGTATGGTTACAAAGCGGCGGTTTCATAGATTTCTTTTGTCGATAAAAATTACGCACCCCCCGTCGCGTAACCGCCGCGCTACGCTCGTAGTATGGACTCCTTCGTCGTTTCGTCCCACGTCAGCTTCGTCCTATTGGGCCGAATCGACGAAACTTAAAATTAATGCATTTTCCGTGCAACGTTTCGTCCCATTCTTGGTTTTGTCAAATATTTAATGGAACTTAAGGAGAAAGACTGTCAGGAAGAAAAGTATTCGTGATTATTATTTTAATTGTTATCATTATTAAAATCAAGGTTCGCTGATATATTATTAATATTACGAAATCCATTTACCTGCCATGTTCGGAAAAAGATTACTATAATTCTATATGTTCATACTAGGTATATGATATACGTCAGAGGTCCGTTATCTATAAAACGATTCTAAGATGGCAACAAGCGCGGAAACATGCGTCAACTACGTAGTTATCGCAAATAAATTCGCGGGCATCACCTAGTATCTTGGATAAACAATAAACTGAGAAACTCCTCGAAATATTTTTGTAAGCAATGTTTGCCTAAAAAGGCTTAGTTAGCGGCCCCTCTAATTAGTGAAATATAAAAAGGTTGCTGTTTTGGCGTCTAATCAAGCGATCGCTGACTCAGCCGAGGGGAAAATGTGGTTATTGTACTACAGTTCCTGTCTTTTATTTATTTTTTCTATTTTAAGAACCTTTTTTTCTGGGTAAATGTGTAAGTATATTTTCTACGTTGTCTTTTCTTATTCCGAATCGTAAAAATCCAAATATTTTTGTTTATATTAATAATTTTTTATTGATAAAATTAAAAAATAATATCAGTAATAATGATGAAATAGTTAGGTTTATACCTAACTATTTCATCATATTATAATTTCATAATATTATTATTATTGTCTTAAAGTTAAGTATCGTACTATAAAAATATTTTATACTAGGTAGTGTAAGAACAGCGGGCGCCTACAGCGACCCAGCGAGCGTGTTTTAATAATGTTCTGTTTTTATTTTACATGAACTACCATTATTTCTAAGGTGTGAATATATACGTTAAGTTTCTATTAGCGCGCTTGCTTGCTATGCTCCTTCACTTTTTGTTTTATAAGACTCCGTTCGCCATTTTTTCTAAATTCATGCCTCCCCCATAAATGTCCATCTATTTACGCGGTAGACTCATTACTGTTTGTCTACATTGACGTGCAAAAGTGTCAGATTGTGACCTATTTGAATAAATCTTTTTGACTTTGACTTTGAGTTCGATTGTAAGCGGCTTTCATCCAGAGTGTTCCTGCGATCTTTATTAGATCGTCTGTTATTTATATATTATATTGTATTTTGTCTACCTCCATAATCTACATGTATAGGTGGATTTTCTAAATATTTAGAAAATTCGAGTAACATAAGTTGATAAGTACATATATATCTATCTGAGCGCTTGGTCTGGTCTTTGCCCACGCGCAATTATGAAATATAGGAGTTTTATACCAAGACTTTGACGCCCTTTTTGGACCCCTTAGAATGTGAATTTTTAAAAATCCTTTCTTAGCACACGTCCAGACAACGAAGAAAACCTACACTCCAAGTTTCAAGTCTCTACGATCAGTGGTTTGGGCTCTGCGTTGCATGTCAGTCAGTGAGTCATTGAGGATTTTATAATATATAGTCATAGAATTAGCGTCATAATTCTATATATATAGTGATAAGACGCAGTTTTTATCAAAGCTTATAGCAGGCGGGGAGTAAGGGATTCACCATCAGGACCCAAAGCCACCCTGACCAACGAGGCTCTGGCAAACCACCGAATCCAACATTTAGGTAGAATTGGTCTTTATATTTTAGACCTGCAACCGACCCGGCACCACACGTATTGACTCGTCGTTCCTGTGGATCCTGCCGGTTAGGTCGAGAGACTGGTGTGGGTCTAGGGCACGCCTGCACCATCTAATTTGCGTCCCAGGCGAAGCTGCGTCCGTGGAGAGGTCACTTCACTCACTTCAGCACAGCTAATTGGAAATCGGCCTTACTAGTTTTTTTATGATAGTGAGTGACAAGACGAGCAAATCAGGTGCCTGATGGTAAGCATCATGATTTCCCACATCAGACACAGTGCCACCCAGTGTTTTAAAATTCAAAATTCTGCATGGCACTGCACTGCGCCTGTCACCCCGAGATATTAGTTGTTGAAACTCGTCATGCCATAGTAGTGGCAGTAGTCATGTACTTAAAGGCTTACTAATCATCTTTGAGCATGGACGCTGCTTGAATCATCTACTATAGATGTAAAATGTCAGTGTGTGTGTAAAGGGGGCACTGGGACACAACTTGCATAAATTTTACATACTGAAACTAGCAAGTAGTAACATTAAAGTTATGTAACGCTCTCCCTCATCAAGGCTATATTAATTAGTTCATCAAAATTTTAAAGCGAGTGTTGCTTACGGTCGCCACTTTATCCTTCTAAGTTCATACATATTCACAGAAAGGCAACTGTTTTAATAAGGGTGCCCCGTTTTACCCCACTATCCCCTTCCTTTACTGGCAAGTGATATCGATCGGTCGAATGATTAGGGTGCCATTTTGTTCTCTTTACCAAGTGCCGATAGTGATCTTTCAAAAATGATGGTGTCGTTTCGCCCCGGTGCCCTTTATTAGGTGTATCGGAGGTTGGAGGAGCGGCGTGAGGCGGCGAAGGGGTGCTTTAATTGTGTCGTGTACCTTAAAAAGCTGATTAATTTTTGAACGAAAGTTGCGTTAAATTGGAATTTTGGATAATCCGGCCATGTAGGGCGGTTGGGGTTCAGCCTTTACTAAGTAACTTTCGTAAAAAAAACTTTTTGCTACTTGCTTTGTCATATTTTAACGTATAATATTTTTAAGTGCCTGAATAAAAGACATCAATTGAATTTTGTTTGCCGTAAATTTTTATAAAACCCTTCCATCATCATCTCCTTTGACTGCCTCAGTGGCGTAGTGGGCGCAATCTGGACTGCTGATCATGAGGTCCCGGGTTCGATATCTAGGTCAGGCAAAGTGTTATTGTATTTGGCCTTGTGGGCAGACGTGTACCCAGGACTCAGTGCCACAGTAGGTACGCCCACATTTCGCCAGTATGTTATTGGTCCCATGTAATAGCGGGCGAGCCTATTGCGATCTACCGGGCACAGTTCCAGACTCCAAGCAATTATTGAGATAATTTCCTAATGGAAAATTCAATAAGTAGTAGTAGTAGTTTTGTAGTGGTATGCCTCTTTTGCAGGGGGCCGCCTGGGGAAGTACCACACTTTTGCCAGTTATTCATCCGCCAAGCAGTAATGTGCTAACATTACTGTGTTTCGGTATGAAGGGCAATGTTACCAGCGAAATTACTGGGCATGACGAGGCATGATATATGACTGGATCTTGGGTACACATGAGTTTACCTATTTGGGAAAAGGCGTAATTAGACACAAAACTCGTTAACATCGAATTTCGAGCACGGGAGCATCTCGAAAATCAGCAACTGCGTCAATTCATACAGCTTTATTGTATGGAATCATACAATAAAGCTGCAACTCTGTTAATGTCAATAAATAAATTAAAAAAAAAAAAAACCGTGTTGATGTGGTTACACGCTGAGGATGTTCCAATTGCCTAATTACTAATTTTAACTATTCTTATTGTATGCTATGTTCTGTTTGTGAAAAAAAAAAAAAAGGTTATAATAGAATTTGGCCTCTTTATTTGCTGAAGATCTTAATTGTCTTGTGGAGCTAAGTGGAACAAATGTAACTGGCTTGTATTTTTAAAGTTAATAATAATATTAAAAGGTCTTGGATCCCTTTCCACGATTTCGTGGAGCGGAGTGGCATAAATAACTCTTGGAATACATTTAGGTATATACTATTAGCAGATAATACCGCGGCGCACAGTTAGTATGTACATAGAGCGATAGTGTTGGTGAGTCTAATCGTATAAGCGTCGGATAAATAGTGCGAATTATACGTCTAACCACATTTATCTCTAGCCAACACTGGTGGTTAGTGCCTCTATAGTAACTTTAAACTTAGGACATTATATCATTACGTTTATAACTATCTTACTAATATATTAATTCTCAAATTACAGTACATTGTAAAAAAAGTTACATTTTTATAAGGTGAACAAAACGCTTGCGGGTTCTAACTTTCCTCCGGCGCCATCTAGCGCGGTTTTGTTTATACGATGGCTGGATGGATGTTTGTTACTCTTTCACGCCATAACTACTGAACAGATTGGGCTGAAATTTGGTATGTAGGTAGCTTGGACCCTGGAATAACACATAGGGTACTTTTTTCCCGATATCCCCACGGGAACGATGTGAAACCGCGGGGCACAGCTAGTATATTATAAAATCCTAAATGACTCACTGACTGACATGCAACGCAGAGCCCAAACCACTGATCCTAGAGACTTGAAATTTGGAATGTGGGTCTCACTCGTTGTGTGGACGTGTGCTAAGAAAGGATTTTTTAAAATTCACATTGTAAGGGGTCCGAAAAGAGCGTCTAAGTTTTGGTATAAAACTCCCATATTTCATAATTGCGAGCGGGCAAAGCCGCTGTTCTTACACTAGTGTAAAATTATGTAAAAATGGTCGAAATAATGAGTAATCTAATCTAATCTAATCTAGTGTCCTATCTTATCTGTGGAATTTAATCTTTACTAGCAACTTTATTTGGTTCACTCTTCACTCCGCCCAGTCGGCATTATTTTTCCGACATCATTTAATTCATCATCAGAAACAATTATAAACCATTTGCAAAAACTTAAATGAATTTATACACCTAAATATTTCTCTTCAGTAATCTACTAATGTAGTGGAGACCACGGACCCGTAAGTGCAGCGTAGGACGTCCGCCCACAAGGTGGACAGGCGATTTGATAAGGACGGCAGGAACACGCTGGAGGCGGGCCGCTTACAACCGGATTGGATGGAAATCTATGGGGGAGACCTATGTTCAGCAGTAGACGTCCTACGGCTGAGATGATGATGATGATGATGATGATGAATCTACTAATACTACTAATTTTTGGTAATAAGTAATTTTTGGGGACGACCACGCAAAGATTTTAACTTGATCGCCTACTATCCACTGCTAGTTTTTACAAAACTTACCTAATGAATTTCTTAAAATATTAAAAACCAATGCACATCATCTCTCTAATAAAAGGGGTGATTCATTGGCGAGTAAAACCGTTAGTACGTCAACGAGCCGACTAGCCAAAAGTAAAAACCGTTAATGGAGCACCTTTAAAACCGCGGTCTTGTAGTTTATACCTTTGGCTCACTGGCTCGTTGACGTACCAACGGTTTTACTCGTCAATGGATCACCCCCTAAGTCCACAGTACTTGTAGTTACTCAGTGTTCTGTTTTTCCATTACCGTGTAAAAAGGAAATGCTATTTTATTCGCTGAGCAAGCGATGCCCACTTATCCTTAAAGACTGATGTGGACACTTTACGCCGGCTTATGTTTGACGGAGAACGGCATTTTACCTCGCGAGAGATTTACGTGGGAACTACACTTTTTGGAGCCACTGAGCTATTGAATTCTAAAGAGCAAATAGTTATCAGTTAACATTTTGTTCAAGGTCCCCAGAAAAATTGTATCTCTCGTGAATAAATCAATTCATCAAAAATTGCACCATTAGAGCAATAGTTTGCGAAGACCAGATATTAACAATCATACATTTTAGATTGATAAGACAAATATATCATGAACTTATATCATCTTATAAGCGAATATATATATATTTATATATATATAAAACTAGTGCAAGCAGTTTTTCCCGCTCGCAATTATGAAATATGGGAGTGTTATACCAAAATATTGACCCCTTTTTGGGTACCTTAGAATGAGAACTTTCAAAAATCCTTTCTTAGCACACGTCTAGACAACGAAAATAACCTACATTCCAAGTTTCAAGTCTCTAGGATCAGTGGTTTGGGCTCTGCGTTGCATGTCAGTCTGTGAGTCATTAAGGATTTTATAAATAGTGATTATTACATAATTAATTTACATGCGTAGAAAATTATTTATTTTTAACAATAATATCTCTAGATACTGGTATAATATGGGATAATGGAAATTTTTATTTTTTAATTTTTTTTATGATAGTGAGAGTGACAAGACGAGCAAATCAGGTGCCTGATGGTAAGCATCATGATTGCTCATATCAGACACAGTGCCACCCAGTGTTTTAAAATTAAAAATTCTGCTCGGCACTGCACTGCGCCTGTCACCCTGAGATATCAGTTGTAGAAACTCGTCATGCCCAGTAATTTCGCTGGTAACATTGCCTTCAGATCGGAACACAGTAATGTTTGCACATTACTGCTTAGCATTATTAACCATTTGTGAAAAGTGCAATGACACTTTTTGCTTGACATGAGGATCAAACCCGGGTGTATATTAAATTCGTCATAGGTGTACCAGCAGCTTTTACAATTTATCTCTTTTTCAATTACTTACGCTATTTATTTATGCACGCTTCAAAATTTCGAAATTATTCATACACATCAGTATTCAGTACAAAGTTGTTTATATAAACGTCCTCATTTTGTAACTTCATATAAAACTGCAAGTGTGCAAACAAAATAAATTCGCCCCAAAGTTTGTTTTATTTTCATTTTATTTTTGACTCAACACTCGTTACGGATATTTGTGTCAGCATAAATGTTCAACTGGTACAGTTCATCACTTTACACAGTATAAGGTTGAACAGTAAGGGAACTTGTTAGATTTCTAATCTTGAGAAAGATTGAATAAAGCGCTCCTGCTGCGGTTCTAGCATGACTAGTTTTTCCCGTTCTTTTCTCTCTTTCTCGTCTAAATAATACATATCTGTCTCTTTTTAACCTCCTAGGACTCAGACTTAGTTTTCTTGGTCACTGTGCCAGAGTACACGAGTAAGTCCTTAAAGACACTTTTGCAAGTCAATAAAGCTAACTATAACTATAAATCTACTGAAAGACACCTCATCAAGAAGGAAGTACAGGAAATTTGAATGGCTTAAATTTTTTTACTGACAGTATTATAATACTTGGTGTGGTCAAATTCGTTTGTTTTAAATGTTTTCTTCATTCATAAGCTTTTTCTAATTTATTCTCCGTGTTTATTTTATTGGCTTTCGATAAATAATTCTGATCTTTAATTTAGTCAAAAATTAGGTATATTTTACAATATAATTATGTTTATATATGGCTTAACTTATCATGTCTGCTCCTAATGCATCTTTTCCGGCGTTTCTTATGTAACAAGGTAATAATGCAATAGATAAATAGACAAATACTTTATTCACCTACATCATAACCATATTAATACAAATTATTCTTAAGCTTGTACACATGGTACCCCCGACGATGTCTCCCGCTCGATCGATGCTCTCACTAGTCACCTCCACACCGCCATCGGTGACTCCTCCAAGCAGGTACCAGCCGAGGATGACCGACGCTGGGCCCTGCCTGAGGATGCGAGGGAACTACTGAGAGCAAAGAACGCAGCCATTAGAGCATACGACTACAGTCCCACTGAAGTGAACAGAGTCAATCTACGGTACTACGAACGAGCGGTTCGTACCCGTATGAGTGAACTCCGCAATCAGAGGTGGGAAGATTTACTTTCGGGGCTCGAGCCCACTCACCAGGCTTACTGGCGGTTGGCGCGAGCCCTGAAAAATGACACTGTAGTCGCAATGCCTCCCTTGACCCGACTCAATCTCCCTCCCGCGTTCGATGACGATGAAAAGGCCGAATGTCTGGCCGATAGCCTCGAGGCGCAATGCAGCCCCAGTCTCGATCAAGTTGACCCTGTTCACCTCGCTGCGGTGAACAGCGCAGTCGAACTTAAATCCTCCCTACCCCCCTCCGACCCCATTGAGCCTATAAAGGCTTGCGAGGTTGAGTCGATAATCAAGGATCTCCACGCCAGGAAAGCTCCTGGTGCGGATGGCATCACTAATAAAGTGATCAAGCACTTTTCAACCCCCTTAGTCTACCTCTTAGTCAGCATCTTCAATGCTGCTATGAGCCATTGTATTTTCCCCGACGCTTGGAAGACTGCCGACGTCATCGGCATTCACAAGCCAGGCAAAAAGGCATCAGAGCCTTCTAGCTACCGCCCTATTAGTCTCCTCGGCTCGCTGGGGAAGATCTATGAACGCCTCCTCGTGAAGCGTCTCTGGTCAGTCACTTGGTCCCTTAACCTCCTTCCTAACGAGCAGTTTGGCTTTCGAGCCAAACACTCATGTGTTCAACAAGTACACCGCTTCACGGAGTACATTTTAGAAGGTTTTAACATGACCCCGACCCACTTCCGCCCTCACCCTCAAGGGACTATAGCGGTATTTTTGGACGTGGCGAAAGCATTCGATAAGGTGTGGCACAACGGCCTGATATACAAGTTATATCAGTTCGGTGTGCCGGACCGTCTTGTAGTCATCATACAAGATTTTCTCAGGGCTCGAAACTTTCGCTGTCGCGTCGAGGGAGACCGCTCTTCTCCCCACCCCATTGGAGCTGGAGTCCCTCAGGGCTCTGCGCTCTCGCCTCTTCTCTACTCGCTATATACCAGCGACATCCCTCGATCTCCACTTGTAGAGATAGCTCTCTTCGCTGACGATACCGCTCTCTATACCAGAGGGTGGAACAGCGCCCACTTGATCGGCCGTCTTCAAAAAGCCCTTCGCTCTTATGGCGATTGGTTTAAGAAGTGGGCCATCACGGTTAACCCGGATAAAAGTACAGCAATGTACTTTCATCCCACTAAACCTAACCCGAAGAAGCTATCTCTTAAGCTTCACAAGCAGCCTGTCCCCTGGGCCTCCCATGCAAAGTATCTTGTTGTGACCCTTGATAGTCGACTCACCTTCGCGAAACATGTGCAGATCGTCCGAAATCGAGCGGCTTACTTCTTAGGCCGTCTCACCCCCCTCCTATGCCAACGCAGTAAGATGTCCCTTAGAAATAAGGTGACACTTTACAAAACTTGCATACGCCCCGTCATGACTTACTCGTACGCCTCAGTTGCGTTCGCTCACACCTCCCCCGTCATCTTGAACCAGCTCCAAGTCATCCAAAACCCTTTCATTCGCAAGGCGGTTGGCGCTAGCTGGTACCAGCGAAACGCCGACTTGCACTGCGACCTGGAACTTCCCTCCATCCTTCAATTCATGAAGGATTGCTCCCGCCGCTATTTTGACGCGGCTTCCCACCACCCCAACCCCCTCGTAGTCAAAGCCTCGAACTACTCGATAGTTCAAGCTGGAACTACTCCCCTCCGTAGACGCCCTCGCAACGTCCTGGACGACCCGGACGACTCTATCGCCGCCGTCACATCGGCGGCGCTAGGTTCGCCCAATCCTACCAATATACGCAACAGACGCTCCGTTTTCGGTACTGGTGCCGGATACCAGATCCACCAACTCACACAATCACAACACCGACCTCGCCGGCGAGGGCGAAGATCTCTCAGATCCTTCAGATCGGTTAGTTTCTCTCCAAATAATCAAACAGATCAACCATTGATAGGGCCCTAGGACACTCCCCTTCTGGGGTGCCAGGGCAAGTCTGACCCCACGTATTCTGGCGAAGGCCCAAGCCGAGGTTCGTACCGTCTAGGTGCCCTTGTGCTAGTCGCCCTTTAACTTTGGGTCGAGCGCCTCCTGCGCTCACCACTGCCCGGTAAAGCTGTAGAGGCCATCTGAGGCCAACAGCATAGGTCATTTAAAAAAAAAAAAAAAGTACACATGGCGGTCTTATCACTATCAAAATGCTAATCTGACGATGAAGCTAAGAGGTGGGCTTAGATACTCTGTTACGAAACCGCAAAGCAATGGCTCGTTTGATTTACTCTGATCCAAGTTTTTTTTGATAGTAAATATTTATAAGCTTGTTCAAAGTTGACCTACTGTTTCTATAATGTAAGTTACAAACTTGTCCAAGAGCGGAATTATTTAAATCTGCTAACTAAGTAAGAGGCTTGAAGCGTCTCGATTCATTTTAACTACCTTTGTCTTATGTATTTACCTTAATTCTAAGTAAGAAACGTCGTCTGTTCGCTGATAAGTTGCCGGAATGGGTACACTTGATGACTTTACATTTCTAGTTTTGGAATATTATTAAGCAATATAACTTTGCTTAGGATATACTTAGTACTTAGCCCCATAGAAATATAAATATAAATATAGGAAAATAACTAGAAATTGGACATTTTTGCATGATCTTGTCGCCACACAGGTGACTTGAGCAGGATTCTATGTAATAATAATAATATGGGACAACTTCCACACATGGTCATCTGGTCATCATCCCAAACTAGGCTAGAAGCCTGTACTATGGTAACCAGATGACTGATGTACATACTTATATAAGCTTATAACACCCAGACACAGATCAAACACACATGCTCATGCACACAAATGTTTGACCTGGCCGGGGAGCGGACCCGGAGTCTGCGGCACAGGAAGCAGAGTTACTAACATCTGAGCCAACGAGTCTGTCATGTGTGTGTTTTTTTTTTTTCAAATCAACTATAAGCAGTAATATGTGCCATCATTACTGTGTTCCGGTATGAAGGGCAATGTTACCAGCGAAATTACTGGGCATGATGAGATTCAACAACTCATATCTCAGGGTGACAGGCGCAGTGCAGTGCCGCGCAGAATTTTGAATTTTAAAACACTGGGTGGCACTGCGTCTGATATGGGCAATCATGATGCTTACCATCAGGCACCTGATTTGCTCGTTTTGTCACTCAAAATCATAAAAAAAAAAAAAAATATTTGATATCCGGTGTGGCATTTTTTTTCAAAAATGTAATAATGCCGTTTTAGATTTTACCAAAATCGGTGACTCCTTCAAGCATTTTTCAAAATTTGCTGTAGCTTCGAAAATGGCCTTTAAGACCCTTAAAATATTCACCCTTTATCTGGGGCATACTCGTATATGGGTTCCGTTTTAATTAATGGAGTCTGTCACTAAGGTTATCTTGTTCCTTGACAATTCCTTATTGTTGTCTACAAACTCAAACTCAAACTCAAACAGATTTATTCAAATAGGTCATAATCTGACACTTTTGCACGTCAATGAAGATTAACAATACTGAGTCTACCGTGCGTTCGGAAAGATACCTCTACAAGAAGAACGCACAATTTTGATGTCTATTTAATAATTATTTTGACATAAAAATTGTATTTAAGTTTATAGTTTTGATATAGTGACGAAGTGGGCGCAAGCTGGACTGCCGATAGGAGGTCCCGGGTTCGATCCCCAGGTCAGGCAAGTTGTAGTGGTAGGCCTCTTTTGCAGGGGGCTGGGGAAGTACCACACCTTTGCGAGTTATTCGTCCGCTAAGCAGTAATGTGCAAACATTGCTGTGTTCCGGTATGAAGCAATGTTACCAGCGAAATTACTGGGCATGATGAGATTCAACAACTCATATCTCAAGGTGACAGGCGCAGTGCAGTGCCGCGCAGAATTTTGAATTTTAAAATACTGGGTGGCACTGTGTCTGATATGGGCAATCATGATGCTTACCATCAGGCACCTAATTAGCTCGTCTTGTCACTCACTATCATAAAAAAAAAGACAAAGTGTTAAATATTGGATTTATCCATTAGGAATTATCTCTATAACTGCGTCGAGACTGGAACTGTGCCCGGTAGATAGCAATAGGCTCGCTCCCTATTACATGGGACTAATAATATACTGTAGAAATGTGGGTGTAACTACTATGGGGCTGAGTCCTGGGTATATCTCTGCCTACCCCTTCGGGAAAAAGGCGTGATTATATGTTATGTTATGTTATGTTAATGGTGTTTCCTATTACAAGCTCATACCTAACTTATTACAGAAGGTAAACAATATTTATGGAGTGTATTAGAAACGTCTTAGCCACACAGTGGAGGTCGTTTAGCGCACAATCGACGAGCAATTTTCCCTTTGAACTATTACTTTAGTTTAAAACAAAGTATGTGACATTTTTTTTTATAATTGAAAATAAAAATATTTAAACATCAACATAAATAAATAAATGTAATGAAAGTGAACGAAGCGAAAGTTGTATGTCAGGATGGTAGCAAGTGGAGGGAAATAGTCTCTGCCTACCCCACCGGGAACAAGGCGTGACTGTATGTATGTATGTATAAATAAATTGTCTTGACAGACGGACAGACAACAATGATCTTATAAGGGTTCCTTTTTTCTTTTTGAGGTTGGAACCCTAAAAACATACAAACATGCCTTTTCTTCCGAAGGGGCAGGCAGAAGTGTACTCAGGACTCAGTCCCATAGTAGGTACACTCACATATCGCCAGTATGTTATTGGTCCCATGTAATAGGGGGCGAGCGTGGAAATATAGACTGACACCAAATAATGAAAATAAGAGGGCTTTTAAAATGTACACCAAAAGATTTCGTAAAATTACTAAATTGACCCAGAAATCTCAAAATGAACATTCAATCATGTGTGCAACCAATAAATCAAAAGCTATATGGAGAATAATAAATAACAACAAAACTAACTTTCCGAAAGAAGATATCGTAAAAATAAATGTAGAAAACAATAAAATTTTGACTGATCCAAAACAGATAGCAAAACGGTTTAATGATCATTTTATTGACACGTTAAATGTTGGTACAGAGAGGAACAATGCTAGTAATATTAAATATAGACATCTTAATTCAATTTATTTGACCCCAGTTTCACCATTTGACGTCTTAAAATTAATTTTACAGTTAAAAAATACTAATAGTGTAGGTTATGACGAAATTAAAACTAGTATAGTAAAGGAGGTTAGCATAATAATAAGCCCAGTGATTAGCCATATGATCAATATATGCATGGAACAGGGTATTTTCCCAGATAAACTAAAGTTGTCAATAGTTAGACCCTTATTTAAAAAAGGAGAGAGAGACAATATCAATAACTACAGACCTGTTGCTCTTTTACCAGTGTTCTCTAAAATATTTGAAAAGGCTATTTACACGAGACTGAATAGTTATTTTGAAAGTAATGACATTTTTACTAAATATCAATATGGGTTTAGGAAAAGTAAAAGTATTAACATGGCTGTATATGACTTTTTACATGAAGCAATGACCAATGTCGATAGACAAAAAACTACACTAGCTCTTTACATGGACATGAGTAAGGCTTTTGATCATGTGGACCACCAAATACTTCTAAGCAAACTAGAAGCGTATGGGGTTAGAGGAAATGCTCAGAAACTCATACAATCTTATCTTAATAATCGTCAACAAGTCACTCATCTAAACAGAATATCTATGTTGACTAAGACGGAGACGACTTATGCATCAAATATCAGAAATATCAGTCATGGTGTTCCTCAGGGAAGTGTTTTAGGGCCACTGCTCTTCCTGATTTATATAAATGACTTTCCAACAGTTACTAAGCACCATATGACATTGTTTGCAGATGACAGCACAATACTCTTAGTTAATGACAAAACAATTGATAAAGAAATTTTAGAAAATGACATTAATTTTAATTTGACATCACTTATTAATTGGTTGGACCGTAATAATTTAAAAATAAATTTGAATAAGACGTATTTAATGAATTTTAAACAAAGATTTAATTAATGTTTAGACTTATCAATCAATTATTTAGGTGAGTCTGTAAGGGAAGTAGACTCTACTAGGTTTTTAGGTTTGACAATCGATAATAAATTGACTTGGAAATTCCATATTGACAATATCTGTAAGAGGCTGCATCAATTTTCTTATGCACTGTATAAACTTCGACAAATATCTAACCTGACAACGTTATTAACAGCATATTATGGACATGTTGCCTCAATTCTGAGGTACGGTATTATGTACTGGGGTAACTCTACCGATAAACTCAGGGTGTTCAGAGCACAGAAACGGTGTATAAGGGCAATATTCGGACTAAAACAGATTGACTCCTGTAAAGAATTCTTTAAAGAGTACAATATATTGACATTGCCTTCCCTATACATAAGCGAAGTGTCAGTATTTGCAAAAAGTAACCCTGCCCTATTTGAGACTTGGCCTATAGGTAGTCGTCGAGAAGGTACTCTGAGACACGTAGGAGCCAGAACGAAACTACTACGGACAAGTGTATTCTGTATGGCGCCAATTATCTACAACAAAATTCCCAAATATATTCGAGAAATGGACAACGTTAATATATTTAGAGATGCCCTGAATAAATTGCTGCTACAAAAGGTGTACTATTCTGTTCAACAGTTTATAAATGAGAAATTGATATAATTTTTACTTAATTTTAATAATTATAATGGTGACATTTATGGAATTATTTTAATAATTGTAATAATTTGGATTTAAATAATTGTAATATAATGTTTAAACAAATAAATTTAGTTATTATGCCTACTAATATTGCATGCCAATGGCCGAATATAGCTGATCAATATGCTCTATGTAAGAACTTTGTACTTGTACTACGCTATACCTGTATTCGCAATAAATGAATTATGAATTAGTTTTTTTTTTTTTTTTTAGCTTATTGCCATCTACTGGGCACAGTTCCAGAGTCCAGCGTGTCGTTGAAGTAAGTCTTAATGGATAATCTAATAACACTTTGCCTGACCTGGGGATCGAACCCAGGACCTTATCGGAAGTCGATCTTAAGCTCACTACGCCACCGACGCGTACTAATGTATTAAATAAAATCAAATTTATTTAGCAAATAAACTTACTATGCTAATTACACAAAAATGAAGTAGGTACGTATAAATAAATGCTATAATTATTGTTATTTTAATCTAATTTATTTCCAGCGGAACCCTAAACTAGGTAAGAACCTGTATCTTAAGGCCCAGAGGTACGATTAACAATTTATTTGCTGTGAAACACAAGTTACTCGAATATGTAATTATTTCATATTATATTTACTAAGTAAAATAACATGTATGCATAGAATAGGGTTCCATACCTAGATACATGAACAAAAAAAAACATAAAAAACTTACAATCACGCCTTTTTCCCGAAGGGATAGGCAGAGGTGTACCCAGGACTCAGTCCCACAGTAGATACACCCACATTTCGCCGGTATGTTATTGGTCCCATGTAATAGCGTGCGAGCCTATTGCCATCTACCGGGCACAGTTCCAGACTCCAGGCAGTTATTGACATAATTCCTAATAGAAAAATCCAATATTTAACACTGCCTGACCTGGGGATCGAACCCGGGACCTCATATACATGAACAAAACGCTTCCAATCCCAAAAACAACCCGCTTACTAAGAATATACAGCGCCATCTTGTTGCAAACTACAGTGAGCATGGAGGAAGCACCCAGTTGCCCAGTGTGAAAATATGCAGTAAAATGTCCATAACATTTGACTGTGTTAACTTAGAAGTATTATTTTTTTACAGCCACAAGGGACCGCAGATCTGAGTAGTTGATGAAAATTTCAACTTGATACCTCCACGCGTCTCGTGAAAACGAGTCTTGACAGATGGACAGACAGACAGACAGAGCGACAGAAGTTCCTTATTTTCCTTTTGGGTACGAACCCCTAAAAATATATTTTAAAAGTCTAAATTGTTGAAATATGCAAGCGAACCTGCAGGCTAAAGTAACATTGGTTTTCTATACCAGATTTCCATTTTGAAATTACAGTTTTGTTCCCGGAATATGGAATGATGGAAAATTCAAATCGTAGCAATAAATAACAATGAATACATACAGTTTGTGAATTGAATAGCGGATTTATTATAGTTGCATAGATTATATATATATCACGGATTTGTTTGTGACTACATAAATATTATTAATATCTTTTGTGCGATTTTCGAATCTTTAGTAATGATTTGTTTTATTCTAGTATTTAACAGCTATATTTATTTAAAAAGTTGTATTTATATACATAAATAAAATAATAAAAAATATTATAATAAGAAAATATGCAGTTAGGTATAGAAAATAACTAAACAGTATGCCAAAATAGTGTTAATTTCCAGAGTAATTGACTTAGTAATTGACCCTTGACAACAATTATTTATGATGTGATGATGATGATGATACATAACATAACATACATTCACGCCTTTCTCCCGAAGGGGTAGGCAGAGGTGTACCCAGGACTCAGTCCCATAGTAGATACACCCACATTTCGCCAGTATGTTATTGGTCCCATGTAATAGGGGGCGAGCCTATTGCCATATACCGGGCACAGTTCCAGACTCCAGGCAGCTATTGAGATAATTCCTAATGGAAAAATCCAATATTTAACACTATGCCTGACCTGGGGATCGAACCCGGGACCTCTTGATTGGCAGTCGAGCATGCGCCCACTACGCCACCGAGGCAGTCGATGATGAGATGATGATGATGATAAAGGATAGTAGGATAGGATGTATTAGGAAGAAGGATAGCAGGATATACACGACATGTCACAAGATGCGGATGCAACGTAAGTGTCAATTTTAGTCCGTAATATTCATTTCGCATTAAAATTACACTAATAAAATGACAACCGTACAACCTTACAAATGACTGGCACAAAAGTATGGTACAGATGAAAAAAAAAAAAGAAACAAAATCAGATAAAAAAAGTCACATACACTATTCCAAGTATGAGCACAGTGGAATCGTAGCGAACAAAGCAGTTTGTTAGTGCTGTACTCTCTACTTACACAGCGATCTCAAAACGGCACGAGCTTTTCATTTCCTGCCGTCAGGGGGCACGCCGTGTTTATTTTATTTTTTAGGGGCCTGTATGACAAAAAATGTAAACAGGTGTAAAACTAAACAAAGTTAAAACATACCAAATATTGTACAACTGGCAGGAGAAAGAGTTAAGGCGGTTGCTCTTCCTTACTAAATAAAAATTCCCAATTTATGGCGAGTGAGAGAATAATTTTCCTTTCAATTATTGATTGTTTGCCCTTAATCTGGCCTTTATTTCTTGTGTTGTTTTCTTCTTGCAGAGATATCTTTCCGAACGCAAGGCAGATTCGTTACTTATTTGCGTGTATATAGTTTTTCCATTTTTTATTTGAGATGTTGATCACAATCGGTTTAGGGGCTTTCGCGTGAAGAGATTACAAACATACACACTTAAACTTTCAATAATTTAAATATAGGTACCCATAGATGGGCAGTACATGTCTATGATTGTCTAATTGCATCAAGAATAAGAGTCAGAGTAAACCTTATTATATTACGTTTGTATTGTATTACGTAACAAAGATTTAGTGAGGAGAAGATTTAGTGTTTTTTTTACTATTTAAAGTGAAAAAGTTTAATTAAATAGTAAAAAACGTTTTGCTGAATTGGTAAGGTAACAATTTTCTGTGTTTTACTGCTATTAACAGCCTCGTTGGCTCAGATGGTGTAACTATGCTTTCTGTGCCGCAGGGCCCGGGCTCGATCCCCGGTCAGGTCGAACATTTGTGTGCATGAACATGTCTGTTTTATCTGTGTCTGGGTGTTATAAGCTTTTAAAAGTATGTATATCAGTCATCTGGTTACCATAGTACAGGCTCTGCCTATTTTGGGACCAGATGACCGTGTGTGGAAGTTGTCCCATATTATTTATTAACATTACACTACGAACAATGTGCGATGAAAATTGATACAGTATTTTTATAATACGGAACCCTCGGTTGTAAGTTCAACCCGCACTTGTCAGCAATGTTCTTTATTTCTCCTAATCTCGTCGTAGTTGATGGCGTTACGCCTTAAAATTGTTTTTCGTACGTTAATTTGTTCTGAGTGGTTGTTGCCAAGTGCTTTTGCAATTTATTATTAAGACGGAAAATATTATTCACAGTTTATGTGTTTTATGCTAATAATGTATAAAATTTTATACTTTTTTATACTTATTATTTTTTTTATTATTTTATTTTTTTATACTTTTTTATAAAATGACTGCCTCGGTGGCGTAGAGGGCGCATGCTCGACTGCCAATCAAGAGGTCCCGGGTTCGATCCCTAGGTCAGGCAGTGTTAAATATTGGATTTTTCCATTAGGAATTATCTCAATAACTGCCTGGAGTCTGGAACTGTGCCCGGTAGATGGCTATAGGCTCGCCCCCTATTACATGGGACCAATAACATACCGGCGAAATGTGGGTGTATCTACTATGGGACTGAGTCCTGGGTACACCTCTGCCTACCCCTTCGGGAAAAAGGCGTGAATGTATGTTATATTATGTTATTAAATTTTAATATTTCTTTGATAATTATGGCCAGTAAGTACTTAATTAATAATTAGTGTCTACTACACTAATTATCAACCAAGTACTTATTTTTGAAAATGCTCAAAATGCAGTTAGATTTTTTTCAAATATTTATTAAATTGCCCCTTGGGGCATAAGTAGTAACCGAAAAAATCTGAAATTAATTTTAAGATTTTCTTATTTAATGTAAAACGACATTATCAAAGTTATTAATCGAAAATGTTCCGCACTTCCAACATAATTCACTTCAACCAAAAAGTTTTTATTCGTTTGTTAATTTTTAATTGAGTACCTATTATTATGACCAACCTTTTTTCATCAAACTCCATAGGTCTATTGAGAAATAAAAACTGTCATGGCGGCTCATATTATCGCTGTCAAAGCGGATATTACTGAAAATACTTTTTATTTTATCACTTTTTATCTTTTGGCTGGCTATAAAAATATTAAATGAAAAATACTCGTAGTTTGATAAAAAGACAGTTTTTTTGTATAATTGTCTTTTCGCCAGCACGCTGTTCATTTGTGGCCAGAGATGGACTTTGAGCTTTTGGCATTTTTGCTATGTACTTATGGAATTAATTAATTACTTAAGGAACTACATACTTTATTTTTTTAAAAGAAAACACCACATTGACAGAGTAATAACGTAACAAACACACAAAACCAGCATAGACAACGTCATGCATTCGAATTGTAAACTTCCTCCTTTTTGAAGTAAGCTAAAAGTACTATAATTTTCTGATAAACTCTAGTAAGTGTATGTCTTGTAGGTACACAAAAAGTTATTTAGGTATATTTTACTTCAGGGGTAGAAGTTGTACCCATTACTTTTGTAAAAACACGAGTCTAGACAATGTACCGTACGAACTTGACATTGAGCTACGAAAATATTCACACACTAGATTATTTTTAAATTTTTTTCCCTGCAAGGTCCTTAAATAACACAGTACACTTTAGCATCATCATCAACCTGAAGACGTCCACTGCTGAACATAGGCTTCAAAGTCAAAGTCAAAGTTTTTTATTTTGCGAAAGTAGATAATATACAAAATACAGGTACTCTGAGACACGTAGGAGCCAGAACGAAACTACTACGGACAAGTGTATTCTGTATGGCGCCAATTATCTACAACAAAATTCCCAAATATATTCGAGAAATGGACAACGTTAATATATTTAGAGATGCCCTGAATAAATTGCTGCTACAAAAGGTGTACTATTCTGTTCAACAGTTTATAAATGAGAAATTGATATAATTTTTACTTAATTTTAATAATTATAATGGTGACATTTATGGAATTATTTTAATAATTGTAATAATTTGGATTTAAATAATTGTAATATAATGTTTAAACAAATAAATTTAGTTATTATGCCCACTAATATTGCATGCCAATGGCCGAATATAGCTGATCAATATGCTTTATGTAAGAACTTTGTACTTGTACTACGCTATACCTGTATTCGCAATAAATGAATTATGAATTATGAAAAAAAAAAAAAAAAAGGTCTTTTTTTTATGATAGTGAGTGACAAGACGAGCACATCAGTGCCTGATGGTAAGCATCATGATTGCCCATATCAGACACAGTGCCACCCAGTGTTTTAAAATTCAAAATTCTGCGCGGCACTGCACTGCGCCTTTCACCCTGAGATATGAGTTGTTGAATCTCATCATGCCCAGTAATTTCGCTGGTAACATTGCCCTTCATACCGGAACACAGTAATGTTTGCACATTACTGCTTGGCGGATGAATAACTGGCAAAGGTGTGCTACTTCGCCAGGCAGCCTCCTGCAAAAGAGGCACCACTACAAAAACAGTACTCACAAACAGTATTTCGCTACATTCAACTTTTCAGCATGCAAAAAAAAAATCAGATTACATTTATGTCTCATTACCATTACATTAATAAATTAATAAAGAATCAATCATAACTTATTTATAACGCAAATAATTGTAAGTAGAGTAATAATTCAGTCAATATTAATTAACCTTACATGATTTGTCAATGAACTAGAATAATAAATGTCAAAATGTCCTATCTTTAAGATTTTCACATATGCTATAGTATGCTCTGTCATAAGGAAGTTCTTTAATTTCGTCTTAAATATGCTCATTTTATTACACTCCATAATAATCCTAGGCAACTTATTGTAAACCCTGTTGTGGACTAACGCAGTTCGGTTGGTGGGAAACTGTAATTTCAAGTTATGGCGTTTGCTCTGCAAATGAATAAATAGATGCTAAATAGATATGATAGATAAATAGATGATAAATTAATAATAATGAATTAAATTGAACTAATAATGAATTAAATTAAACTAATAACTATTTGACATACCATATTATTAAATAAAATTAATAATTATAAATATATGTTTAAAGTATCAGTTGCCAGTCTGTTCATTTGCACGCCTCAGTAGGCAAAACATGTTGGTTGCTCGAATAATTTTTAACATAATATATGCATGCTTAACTGTATTGTGTATGTACCCATGTTTTAAGCTAATAAAATTATTCTTTATCTTTATCTTTTATCATGTTACGCTGTACAAAGAGACAAACCACATCTTCCCCTATAGAACGCCACTCATGGCGGTTGCTCGCCGTCCGCATTCATCGGCTCGCCTGAGATGCTGACCAGGTCGTACGCTTCGTCTTCCGGTCCGTGGTCTCCCCTCGAGAACCTTTCTTCTCCGGGAATACGGGGCTATCGACTAATGATAATAGCTCAGGCAATATGGTATGCGGGTTTTCCCCGAATACGGGCTATCGACCAATGAATATTGGCTTTCTGTAGTTTAAACAGAACTCTTCCGCACCCATCGACTAATGAATTACAGCATGCGGTCCATATGGAATGCGTAAACAGAAATCTCCTGCACCACGAATGCGGTTTCTAATGACCTATGAAGAGCAGAATAATCTGCTCTATGGGGCATAACTAATGTTATATCTTTATAGATATAACATTAGTTATGCCCCGCGATTGCATTCTCTAAAAAGTACCTATGGTGTTATTTCGAGATCTAAGCTATTAAAACATTTATGCATCACGAAACGGCTCAGTAGTTTTAATGTGAAGGTTTAACAAACTTACACACATACCAACAAACCGCATTTATATTATTAGCAGGAAATGGGATTTGTTTTAAAAGATTTTTTGTTGGAAAATTCAGTGAAAAGCCCAACATTTCTTTCCGAGTGATATCGCATGAAAACAAAATTTCTACATCCATGTAGAGAATACATAATTTAGCTTGTGCCCAGAGAAAACAGGTCTTTGTTAAAGATGTATCATCTCGGTGCTCACGAATATCTGTAATTCTATTATAGAGGTTGGTATGTTATCAAATTTTCATCAGTGCTATTTTGGAGGAGGAAATCTACCACGTAGACTGTAATTATATCAACATGGTCACTTGTAATCATTAGGCATCCTCTTAAGAGGCCGGTGACCGATGCATTCCCTATACAAACGTGATTGCTAAATTATTAACAATCAGAGCATGTTTTAAACATACATTGTAGAACCGCTTAAAACAGAATTGCGCAGAACAGAACTGCATAGAACAAAAGGGCATAGAACAGAATAGAGTTGTACAGAACAGAACAAAGTGGAATTGCATAGAATAGAATTGCATAGAACAGAATCACAATGAACAAAATTGCACAAAATATGAATGCATAGAACAAAACAAAATCGCATCAAACAGAATAGAATTGCACAGAACAGAATTGCATAGATCAGAATTGCATGGAACAGAATTGCATTGAACCAAATTGCATGAAATAGAACAGAAATGCACAAATGCACAATAAAAATGCATAGAACAGAACAGAATCGCATAGAATAGAGTTGCGCAGGGGAGAACTGCACAGAACAGAATAGATTTGCACAGAACAGCTCACTGGAAACCGCAGCACGTAGGACTTGCAGCTCTGCGTCCTTGTTGACTCCAGTCTAGACAGTGAGATCTGAGAGTGTTCTGGGACTGATCTTTGACTCTTCTCATTGTTTTAGCAGATCTCCTCACCGGGTGTGTTCTTCAAACTGGGAGAGATAGATCGCTATCCTATAGAAAGTATAGGAATTATTTCTTTAGCTATAATGTAATTTGTATCTATTATTTTGGAAAAATAAAAACTATTATAAAGTATTAACAAACTATTAACTTATTTCAAGTTCATAATAATAATTGAGTTATATTAAAACAGTGTTTGCTAAAACAAGCAATAACTCGAGGGGAATGGATCTGAAGATCATGTGAAACCAATCAAAAGTTAATCAAGACGCCGGCTCGAAGGCGCACTTGCAACAAATTAAATTTTAATCCAAACATTGTTCCCCCAAGTTCACCAAATTATGTTTGCCGATCGGATTAAGAGGCTTAGAATATTGAAGTACTGTGAAATAATAAGCTAATGGTAAATACATTTGTTAATAATAATAATATATCATACTCATATTAATAATTATATTGTAGTGGTAAGTTTCTCTTGCAGAGGGCCGCCTGGGTAAGTAACACACCTTTACCAGTTAAGTATTCATCCGCCAAGCAGTAATTTATATATTATTAAAAATCAGAATAATATTTTAATTTTAAATTTTAATTTTATTTCTTATATTTCATTACAATTTACATAATTACCATTTAATTATAATTGAATTAATGAAATGAAAATATAATTATAAAAATTGACATATTGAAATCTGTGTAATATAATTTATCATTTTAATGTATTATTTTAATGACTACTATGTAATGTAATTCAGATAAACATTTGCACGACAATTTGGTCGAGTACAGCGATCTAGCTATTGTTTGTTTTATGTTCTATATTTACCTGTATTCATGCAAATAAAGCTTTCATTTATCATTCATTCATTCAGTAATGTGCAAACATTACTCTGTTCCGGTCTGAAGGGCAATGTTACCAGCGAAATTTCTGGGCATGACGAGATTCAACAACTCGTATCTCAGGGTGACAGGCGCTGTACAGTGCCGCGCACAATTTTGAATTTTCAAACACTGGGTGACACTGTGTCTGATATGGGCCATCATGATGCTTACCGTCAGGCATCTGATTGGTTCGTCGGATATTATTACTAGCCAATGATAATTATAATAATGTCCTAATGAGACGGAAGTGGCAGGTGCCGGAGTCTCCAGCAATTGCCCGGTTACCATCCATCTAGAAATCAAACCTATAGCCAAATCAAGTAGTTTCCATCCATTCACAATAATCCTTGAACCTAGCGGGGGCTGTCTTTGAGCTCATCTTCTGTAGATGGCTTCAGAGATGGACCCGACCGATAGGTGCTATCCATTACATTTAGATTAAAATTATTTTTAGAAGAATCTAAAAATATCATATCATATATATAATATTATATCTTTATAGATATAACACTTCCTACTATAACCCCATCGTGAGGATGTGTCGCCAGTACAACGAGTTGATTATTGACCATAAAAATTTAGATATCTTCTATCTCTCCCAATCCAAGTTTCAATGGCAATTAAAACAAATACTTTTTAAGCGCTACACACTGAATGAACCTAAATTTAAATATGTTGATATGTAGTACAATTTTTATTTCACTAGATTTTAGATTTTATTGTTTCCTCTAGCGAAAAATTGTAATTAATGTTTATATTTTGTTCATTTTAGGCATACATGTCTTGGGTTACGGCATAGAACTAAACTATTATCTTAAATTATTGCTGTATCTCTTTGTGCTGTAAACTGTTTTGTTTGCTATTAAATAAATAAATAAATAAAAAATAAAAGCTCAAAGGGGCCTCTGCAAGTTGGATAAAAAATAATGGTCTCCGCATACGCCTATTAAAAGACCGGCTATAGCCCGTGTTTTCGAGCGATATGTACTAAAATTCATTTCCATTACATATCGTAAATAATTATTTTATGTTGAAATAAAGATATTTTATATAATTATTATTTTACTGTATTTTTTTATTTGACTGCCTCGGTGGCGTCGAGGGCGCATGCTCGACTGCCAATCAAGAGGTCCCGGGTTCGATCCCCAGGTCAGGCAGTGTTAAATGTGATTGCCCTTGGCATCCTTGACAGACGAATTTAACATAAAATAATAATAATAATATAATATAGGACAACTTCCACACACGGTCATCTGGTCCCAAACTAGGCTAGAAGCCTGTACTATGGTAACCAGATGACTGATATACATACTTATATAAGCTTATAACACCCAGACACAGATCAAACAGACACGTTCATGCACACAAATGTTTGACCTAGCCGGGGATCGAACCCGGGGCCTAAGGCACAAAAAGCAGAGTTAATACTATCTGAGCCAACGAGGCTGTCTAAATCTGTATAGAGCATTTAGAACACTCTCTACAGACAAGGTGCCGCCTGGGATCACTTAAGGAAACCAGCCCAGAGCCTACACCACCCTCTCGACCTCACTGGCTGAATCCGCAGGAACGATATTACGATACGTGCGGAGTTTGTTTGCAGGAGACTGCCACTTGTTTCAGGTTGTACCCTACTTGTGCCTGACGTAGTCAGCATGCCGGGTTTGTTCGAGTTTTCCTTCTCTAGATAGCGAACGAACCAACCAACCTTTTGATACCTTATCTATTCCATTGATTTATTATTTTCAATAGATAGCTAGCTAATGAATAGATAGCTAATGAAAAGGGGTTCTTAAATTGTCCGTTTACCGCAACGGGAACGATGCGTGACTGTATGTATATACTCTTCTCATTAACGCAATGTTTCTGACATGTAATTGAATAATTCCGTTGAAAAAAGTCGCAGAAGTTGGGAGCATTATGTCGGAAACTGGCGCGTTGTCACACAACGCTGCTGCAGCGAACTGACGGGCTTGAACTAATTTAATGTAACCTACACTGATAGCAAAACACTGGCAGTCAGTACATGAACTCGATAAAAGTCGTTATCAATTGGACATTTAGTAAATGAAATAATAATAATGTAAATGAATAAAGAATCGGCCGTGGAGTGCCCCGGCTATAGAATAGTAAACTCCTAGAACAAGAATATTTAGTTTTTAGTTCCGATTTTTAGTGTCAAAAACAACATGCACAGTGCACCGCCCTCCCGCCCGCAAAATTGCATGCAAAGAGGAAATGCTATTAGGTATTATTTGCAGAATTCAGCTAATAAACTAAATAAAATATAGTATTATATATAAATATATATTAATAAAAATAAATAAATACTTTATATATACATAACATAACATACATTCACGCCTTTTTCCCGAAGGGGTAGGCATAGTAGATACACCCACATTTCGCCAGTATGTTATTGGTCCCATGTAATAGGGGGCGAGCCTATTGCCATCTACCGGGCACAGTTCCAGACTCCAGGCAGTTATTGAGATAATTCCTAATGGAAAAATCTAATATTTAACACTTTGCCTGACCTGGGGATCGAACCCGGGACCTCTTGATTGGCATATAAAATAAATATTATGTATAGCTTTATATATAAAATAAATAAAAAATACATTATGAGTTTACGTACTGTGAGATAGTCAACGTGTACTATATAGACTGGGTCGCCCCTGTCAGAGGCTCTCATCCATCGGTCAGTGACGAGCATCCATCACGATTACCCAGATTGACGGCTGGATTGATCCGTAATATAACAGTTACTATTTTATGTCTAAAACACTTTGCTTTGTTCGCTTAAATTGATAAGGCTACACATTGTTCACCAAGAAGTATAAATTTAATTTCAAGACTGACTCTATAACGCTATTGCTGATCATGAGGTCCCAGGCTCGATCCCCATGTCATGGATTTTCTATTAAGTTTTATCGGATTTTCTATTAAGAATTATTTTATCCTGGAGCAATGTGTTCGCTCGCTTTTACATGTCACATAAAACATTACTGGCTAAGTGTGGGTGTACCTACTATGGAACTAGTTTCTAGGTACACCTCTGCCTACCTTAGGGAAAACGCGTGATGATATGTTTTGTTCAGTTTTCGATCCCCCAATCAGGGATGGCAATAAGCTCGCCTCCTGGACATAACAGACCAAGTGTGGATGTTTCTAAATTACTACAGGTGGTACACCTGTAACAAACTCTTCGAGGGGAAAGGCGTACCCGTAATCCATTCCCTTGTCTTCTCGTGTCTGCGGCAAGTTGAATAAGTATTTTTGAACGTGATATCAGAGTTGGCTACACAATGAAAGATTAACGATTGCATAATTTTGTGGCATTGGAAAAAATAGAAAAGAAACATTTTAGCGCTCGTGTCATGATATTTATTCATTAGGAGAAAATATTTACTATTTTCTGTAAAGGTAGGAATAACAATGAAAACATTTAAAGTGATAATTTTATCACTTAAAATTATCAGAAAACTGGAACTGGAATAAATCATTTTAATTTATACTCTAACAGAAAGGGGTACCCCAATTACACTGCTCGAGTCAATTCATATGGGTTATGTGGATAATCCATTATATTGTCAGAGTTTCAGGTCGCCAAGATTCCTATCAAGGCCTCCGACATGATCTAACGACTGCCCCCTGCATATCTTATAGGAAACAGCCGGGACCTACAGTTTAACGTGCCATCCTGAACACGGTGGCGCCCAGGCGAAAAGTCCACATGGTGAGATTCGATCCAGGGACTCCGGATTTAAAGCCGGGCATAGTCCCACTGGACCACGGACGCTACAACTGGTATTACTTATGAGTAAATTTTATTGATTTTAATTTATAATACTATGAGCGTTATGGTAGCTAAGGACCAATATACTCGTATATCATTCCGGCCACTACGTCAATCCAGAAGAACAATAAAGTGTTTATCTATCTATATATAGTGTTATGTATGTATTTATATAATTTAAGTATATTATGTATTAGTTTATAGTCTACGTATATATTATAGTATTACTACTAGGTATATATATTATTAAGTATGTATTTTATTTACTTAAGTATAATGTGTTTGATACCACCGTCCCTTCATATATGTATTTCCTTTCCCTGCATGGTTGCCTGGAAGAGATCGCTCTGAGCGATAAGGCCGCCAGTTGTTACTTCTTTCTAGTTTTAAGGTTTTCTTCTTTGTTATTTGATGTTATATTGTGGTAGCAATAGTTTTCATTCATTCATTCATTCATTCATTCTATTTTATATTATAGGGAGTATCGCTACAGTTGGCTTGTATCTCACTCTAATTGATCGCAGAACAGACATCCGCCTCTAGAGACGCAACCAAGCCCGACAACTGACAACCGTCTGCTGGAGAACTGGTTTGTATCAAACTTGAGTTTAGTTTAGGATTTTTCTTGACTAAATTGATTTTAATATGTTTCTTCAACTGCTGCTCTGCTCGCTTTTTGCATATGTGAATCCGCCAATCAATAATGTGCAAACATTACTGTGTTCCGGTATGAAGGGCAATGTTACCAGCGAAATTAATGGGCATGATGAGATGCAACAGTGCCGCGCAGAATTTTGAATTTTAAAACAATGGGTGGCATTGTGTCTTATATGGGCAATCATGATGCTTACCATCAGGCACCTGATTTGCTCGTCTTGTCACTTACTATCATAAAAAAAAATCTGTCAAGTAGATGTTCCATAAATGCTAAGTCACACGTCCGCCCATACATACCCTGTTTATGGAGAACGCACATTAAATTTATCCGCCGAACGAAACGAATTTAAGAATTCTTTATAATATGAAACCCTATATGAAACCTCGCTCACCTGCCCGCTTCAAATCGTGCGAACCGGTGGGGTGCGAGGTTTAATACAATATCATATAAAGAATTCTAATTTCTGAAATTCATTTCGTTCGGCTCGTTCGACGCATTTGGCTCGGTTAAACGTGCGTTCACCTTTAATCGCCTACGTGTAAGTTACTACAAGATAGGATTGAAAGTCTTATAAAACATTAATTTTTAGCTCTAAGATTATGTAAAAGAATATGGTACTTCGCATGTTCGGTTTCGGTTTAAAGATCTTTATTATTAACAAAGGCAATTTGCCACTTACGTGATAACATCATTATTTGAAGTATAAAATAGTTATTGTTCGTCGTCGCATTATTACAAAAGTTCAATATAAATAAATAGTAATTAGATAACTAAGTAGTAGGGTCAGTGTAGGGTAGTTGTGAATTAATATCAGGATAGGTAAATTGTATACATTAGAATAGAATACTGGCTCGTTCTGCGCATTTTTAGATTTGAATTAGAAAAGTTAATAAGTTAATAAAGTTAATAGCATAAGTAAGCACTTAATAATGGCATGGTATTATTAACCTTATTACATTGCTCATACGATCTATTATTTTATTCGATAATGTGTTGAGCCAATCGGTTTTTAAATGCGAAAAATGAGTCTGCACGCTTTATATGTGAAGGTAATTGGTTATAAAGTTGCGCTCCTTCGCATGTTCGTCTATTTATACAATAAATCTGTAACTTAAAATTTGTATATAGCAAAATAACCACACGGTTTCCTTCATCAAAATATGTTTTCGCGCAAATAAAGGCCAGATCCAGAGCCAACTACGAACAATTGAGTGGAAAGTTATTCCCTTTATCTTCATAAGTATCTGTGCATTTTCATTTCGTATGGGTGACCTTAACTCAAAGCGTTTTCGAGCAACCGCATCTTTACTAGTTAAAAACATATCTACATGTGTCCCTACGTGTATTATGTATGTACATAAAAGTATATAATAAATATATATGTACGTAAAAACTAGCAGGGTAGTAACAGGGGCAACGGGTGCCCTTTGCATTTTTAACGAACGCCCCTCGCTTCCAAATTGAAAAAGAAACTACACAACATAAATTCTGACGAGATTTTTGCCTTTTTCTAAGCAAAGAAAACTTTTTGAGGCTATAAAGGTTTAGCGCACATGGTAAAACGCAATGCGATCCAAAATATTACAGTTTCACACCATTTGAAATAGCGTATTTGATGCAGAAAGAATCCTACTAATATTAGTACAAGCCTCTAGCCTAGTTTGGGACCAGTTGACCGTGTGTGGAAGTTGTCCCATATTAAAAATATATATATATATATAGTGATAGTGATAATTATAGTTTAAAATTACAACTAAACATATTTTCAAAACACTTGTAAAAGAACACTTCTTCAATTTCATTGACAGGACTACGGCTCAATGTATGTATTTATGTAATTTGTATGCTTATATATTAACTATTATTATAATAATATCTAAGTATATAATATGTATTATATTATTATCATAATATTGTAATATGTTAATATTTATAATATAAGTATTTATATATTATATAGTATGTTTATTGTTTATATAATATGTAAGTAGCTATATTATCTATGTAAATACCAATATATTGCACACCATCGTCGTTAAATGTTTACTGTCCTTTTCCATCCCCAGGTTGTCTGTAAGAAATTGCTTTACGCGATAAGACCGCCGGTTGTTTACCGTGTCTTATGAATTGTGAATTTTTTAAATTGTTTCTTTTTTTGGTATGCAATAAAGTATTATTCTATTCTATTCTATTCTAACATAAATATTGTGCATCGGCTAACTTTGTATTTCCGAAAATGAGCTATATACCTATAGCTAGTTACCTTGTTTTAATTAATTGCCTTCGCCAGTGAAAACATGGCAACACAAACAAAAAACAACATAAACAAAACAGATTGTATTAAACGGCTATTGCATAAAACACGAGTAAAACAAGGATTGTTTCAATCAAAACGGTTGTTTCTATCGATAGTTTTCCAATATAAATAAAAGTTTCGGCTGTTGGTTAGTGAGAAGTCTCTGAATTTCTGAGGCCTTGAACTTTCATATTGTAATAATTTAGTGGCTGTAACTAAAGGTTTACATAAACGTATGTAAAAAACTACTGTGTATTTATTTTTATGATAGTGAGTGACAAGTCGAACAAATCAAGTGCCTGATGGTAAGCAACATGATTGCCCATATCAGACACATTGCCACCCAGTGTTTTAAAATTAAAAATTCTACGCGGCATTTCACTGCGCTTGTCACCCTGAGATTTGAGTTATTGAATCTCATCATGCCCAGTAATTTCGCTGGTAACATTGCCCTTCATACCGGAACACAGTAATGTTTGCACATTACTGCTTGGCGGATGAATAACTGTCAAAGGTGTTGTACTTCCCCAGGCGGCCCCCTACAAAAGAGGCCTACCACTACAAAAAAAGGTGCAAGAGAAGCCAAAAACTCTGCTATATATTAAGTATTTTAATTAATTCACATTTCGTTAATGTGCTATATCTAACTTATATTTAAATGCAATGACAACGGTCCGATGTTAGAACCGAAGTGATGGCTCTTTGAGGTGCAGGCATCGGGCAGGCGAAACCAGCCTAAAACGCAGCGTCGGCCCTTTGTGACGTCGGTTTGAGGCCACGAGTAAGCTGGGCGTGACGTCAGCGCAGAATCATCTCCGCTGTCTCAACAGTCGCTGGGTGTAACGACCTGAAATAAGTTTAATAATTCTGGATATTGTCAAGGGAACAAAGTAGCGGCAACTCCTAATGACATGTAATATCAAAAGGAAACATCCCAATCATCTCACAAATTAAACCCCGTCAAAGAAAAACAATGAAGACATTAAGCTGGGTCACACCGTGCGCAAACATCAGATAGTTTACCCATTGCCTACAGCCGGTGAGCTAACAAGCCCTCATCCCTTGTTATTATTGGAAAGTGAACCAAAACTTTTGTAGGCGTAATTAAGTGTAGGAAAAAATTGGGATACGCAAGTCAGAGGTTTTTGTTTGTGCGCCTGCGTGACGCGGGAGTGGTGGGGTGGGGTGCGAGTGATGAGCGGGTAGCGGGAACGTGTGGTGTGAGTGATGAGTAGGCAGCGGCAAGCGGACATAGACACGCCGGTCCGGCCGGCGATCTGACAACTGACGATGATGGGTGACACGCGAGATACGAGTACGAACGCCTCCGAGGTCTACCGAGTGACGCGCGATAATACACGAGCTTAGAGTTTCGGTGCGGCTGAAGATTAGACCAATTTTTGGCTGTAACCTAAACTCGTGCCGAAAGTGGCCGAAACCGAAACTGATTATTCGGTCTATCACTATTGTACAGACTCGGCTGAACAGTTTAGTTAGTACCTTCGGACGTTCTTTCGGCTGAAGCGAAAATCCGGCTATTCAGATCGCTTTCGGATGTCTGAAGTCTCAAGGTCATTCAAGGATGCGTTCACGGACTAGAGTAAATTCGTGGTCCAAGTTACCTTTCAGCCGCGTCCGTAAGTCATGACTGATAATCCCCGCTTTGTTCGTAGTGGTGTGAGGAATTTTTAGTGGTGTTGAGCTTGACAAGTTCCTTCCGATTGGATTCCGAAACGAATCCCGGAATCAGTGGATACTAAGAATTCTGCATAATTTTATGTGGGATACTAAACCTATTTTTCGTATCTTAAATGGTTGTCACTTCAACAAAAACCAAATAGAATCAAATAGAATAGCTTAAAAAAGACATCCAAACTGGTGCATGTGATGGCTACGGATGTTTATAACTTGCTACCAGACAGTGTTAAGGACACAGACTCCAGATTTGTTATTAAAGCTCGTCTCAAGCGATGGTTAGTGCAAAAATCATTATACAAATTTGATGACATTAAGTTATGACTAATTCTGATCAGTTTTATGTTATTTTAATTATGATTATTTGTAATAATTATTCCTCTAAATAATATTTCAATTATTAATAGACAATGTATGTAATGTGACATTAAGATTTATTTATTATTGTTTTTGATTATGCGAACTTTATAAAATTAAAAATATGACATGTAACATTAAAAAACTTGAACTTGAACTTAGAACTGAAAGGATTTTATTTTGTTTTGTATTTTGTTTAATTTACCTTCGGCCCCACGGGGGTGGGTGAGTGTTGATTTATTTTTAAAGTGCTACGAGTTTTAATCAAGTGTCAGCATCTCTTGTAACTTGTACCAAACGTGCTGGGAGATTGGACCGTGAGAGCTCCAGCGAGAGGCTCGCAGATATTATTTCTTATTATAACCGTATATCAATTAACACTACCTATAACTAAATATGTATACCCACGTTCATCACAAGTAGTTTAAGAATCCAATCATAATTGGCTTATCACCACATATTAAACGGATTTTACTTGATTTTGTTGGCGTAATGTACTTTACATTTCAAAGCAGCATCATCATCATCATCATCATATCAGCCAAAGGACGTCCACTGCTGAACATAGGCCTTACCTTAGATTTCCATCCAGTCCGGTTGTAAGCGGCCCGCATCCAGCGTGCTCCTGCCGTCCTTATAAGATCGTCTGTCCACCTTGTGGGTGACGTCCTACGCTGCGCTTACCAGTCCGTGGTCTCCATTCGAGAACTCTACGGCCCCATCGGCCATCAGTTCTACGTGCTATGTGCCCTGCCCATTGCCACTTCAACACAGCATAACTCAAAGTAATTTTAAGTTAGGTTAAGACTGGTTGCCCATTAGACTGGTACGTTATAGGAACGTTATGTATGAATGTATCTGACCAGGCGGCGGATGTATCTTGCCCACTGTAACGTATCAATGTTACGGTAAATATGTTAATTGGAAATTATTAATGAATATCGATTATTATTCATAATTACCAAGTGTCGTGATTAAAGTAAAAATATAATCACATTAGTAGGTGTATATTGGGAATTCTAATTCACCTTTTTTCTTAACGTTCGCTCACTCGCGTTCCCTCACTTGAAAAAAGTTAATTAAAATTCCCAATCATACACCTACGCTGATGTGTAACTTATGAATTGGGTATATAACTCACCTTCTTCCGTTCCGTTGATACGTTTACGAACGTAAAGTCATGAACTTTTACGATATCGGTATATATTTTACATAAATACAAAATCGGTTCATTTCATCGGAAGCATTTGCAAATTCAACATGTTGTTTGTGAAACAACCTCAAACTTTGGTGTTTGATGAAGTTTGTGTGACATTACGTAATAATAACAAGAGACGGCATGGAAATCTTCTACCAAACACTATTCGGTGTATTATTTGTGGTCCATCTAATTGTGGCAAAACAAATCTAGTGGTTGGCTTACTCTTACATGAAGATGGTTTACGGTTTTTTAATGTGTATATATATTCTAAAACATTGTACCAACCTAAATATGTATATTTAGAGCAAGTGTTAAAACGGGTACCAGGAGTACAATTCTTAAAGTTTCATGAACATGAAAATGTTTTGAGTCCAAAAGAAGCCCATCCGAATTCAGTTATAGTTTTTGACGATGTTGCTTGTGAGAAACAAAATCATATACGTGATTATTTTGCGATGGGTAGACACAAAAACATAGATTGTTTTTACTTGAACCAAACTTATAGCAAAATTCCAAAGCAACTTGTCAGAGACAATGCTAATCTTCTTGTTATCTTTAAACAAGATGATATTAATCTCAGACACGTTTACGATGAACATGTCACTACAGATATGACGTGGAACCGGTTTCGTGAAATGTGCACTAAAATTTGGAGTGAGCCTTACAATTTTTTAGTTATAAATAAAGATTGTGACAAGAACCAGGGTTGCTATAGAAAAAATTTTGACACATTTGTTATTTTAGATTAAGCAATCACATATATTGCGTTTGTGAAAAATATCTGTTCAGTACATATTTTGTCTTCCTATAGTTAAGTCACTTTGAACATGAATTCAGAAAAATCTATAAAAAAACAAATCGTAAAATCAGCTGACGCTGTTAAAAAGAAGATTAAAATAATGCGAGGTCTCAAAACAGATTCGGATAACGTGTTAGAAGCTATGCTAAGACCAATAACAGATCCTCTCAAGAAAATGACAAAAATGAATAATTCAATTGATAATAATAAACAAGATATTTTTTCTTCGGAATCTAGTGAACATAACAAAATTGACAAAATAGATTTTCAACCCATGGATACTCAATATGAAGACACTCAAACTAAACATTTATTAACAGAATCTGAAGAAGAAGGGGATAATTTAGAAAGTGGAAGCGAGTGCACAGATCAAAATGCTAGTTCATTATCATTTAAATCGTTAGAACCTTGCGATGACCCGACTTGGTCTTTTTCTTCTGAAGCATATATTGATGTTCCTTTTGGTGTAAAATCAGACCGAGGCAAACTTAAAATAGGTACCGCACGAGTAGTTTTATCAGATGATTCATTAACAATAGGAGCTGAAACGTACAAAAGAACGCCAGGGTTAAATGAGTTGTTATTAAAAAAAACACCTGATATGAAAGTGTTGACCGAGACTGATTTAATGACTTACAAAAAAATATTATTGGACACCAATGTACATCGACGTGATTATGATCCAAAAAAACCAATCAAAAGCAATAAAGGTTCAAAATATTTGAATATAATCAAACCACTTTTCAAATTTACTAAACATTGCTCTAGTACTGAGAGCCTTCCGGTTGGTTCAGGATTACCACTCTTAAAAAAAGTCAATCAAAATACAGATTACGTATTCTGGGATGATCCTAATGAACTGGTTGAAAGATTGAAGTTACTGTTTGCCTCTCGTGATGCTGGTAATACTGGTCTAGATAATGAAATAATATCCATAATTGAGGAACTGCGAGAAAGCGGTATTATAAAATAAATATATTTTTTTGTTATATTAACTATAGTTTTATTTTTTGTGGCCAGTTTAGGTTGATAGTTGGCTAGAAGCACTTCTATAAAATGAATATAGATAAATTTGGGCACCATGTTCATAAAAGATTGTTGCAAGCACCAGATAGTATGAATTTATTAAATAATACCTTACATAAATCTGAAAATGGTGATTTTCATTTGAGATCAACAAGGTTAAAAGGTGTAATTCTCCCTGTTTCTTCTGATGATGCAGTGAATAAGCAATACGTCGATAAGAAATTTCAAAATGTTTACACAAAATTGGAAATAGATGCTGAGTTAAAGAATATAAAAAGTAACATTCAAACGTTAATGAATCAGTTACAACAAATACTTCAATCAACAAATCATAAAAACAAGTTAAAAAATGAGCAAAAGGGACATAATTGACGAAATTCATAAACAAGCAAGGAAAAATTTTATGCGCCGTTCTGTATTATTAAAGAGAACCGATGACTTATGGCAAGCTGATTTGATTGATATGCAAAAACTGAACAAATTTAACAACGGTTATAAGTATATTTTAGTAGTAATTGATGCATTCTCCAAATTGTCATGGACTTTTGGGATTAAATCAAAATCAAAATTTGAAGTAGTAAATGCATTTGAACATTTGCTAAAAATGGGACGGAAACCTTCAAACTTGCAAACTGATTTAGGTAAAGAATTTTATAACGATCAGTTTAATAAATTGATGGTGAAATACAAAATAAATCATTACTCCTCATATTCGGTTAAGAAAGCCTCTATAGTCGAAAGATTAATTAGAACATTAAAAAATAAAATATATAAACACTTCAGTATGGTTGGTAATTATAAATGGATAGGAAAGCCATTGCAAACAATTACTGACGAATATAACTATACGGTACACAGTACTACTAAAGTTAGACCGATCGATGTTAATCCGTCAAATGAAATATTAGTCAGAAGTAACATAAATAAATCAAGAATATTTTCTAAGGTGAAGAAACCCAAATTCAGATGTGGTGATTGTGTTCGCATCAGTAAATATAAAGGAGCATTTCAAAAAGGGTATACCCCTAATTGGTCGACTGAATTATTTACCATTATAAAAGTAAATAAAACCATTCCAATAACTTATTTTCTTGTTGATCAACAAAAGCAACCTATTTTAGGTACATTTTACGAACAAGAACTTCAAAAAACTAAGTATCCTGATATATATTTGATTGAAAAAGTATTAAAAAAGAAAGGAAACAAACTTTTTGTAAAATGGTTAGGTCTCAGAGAAAGCCAAAATTCTTGGATAAACAAAAATAAACTTTTATAATATATTTTTATATAAATATCTGACAAAACTGAGATTATTTTTCATTATCACGATATCAATGGAAGGAGGTGGACTTGTAAACAATTTAATAAATAATTTACCTTGGGAATTGCATTTGCCTGGATACAATTATTGCGGACCAGGTACAAAGCTACAGGAACGATTGCTAAGAGGTGACAAGGGTGTGAATGAGCTAGATGAAGCTTGTAAACAACACGATATAGCTTACTCCAAAAGTTCGAAACTAGAAGAACGACATAAAGCTGATTCACAACTTATGAATATGGCTAAACAAAGGTTAAAATCGAAAAACTCTGGCAAAGGAGAAAAAATTGCGTCTTGGTTAGTAAATAAGGTTATGAAAGCTAAACTAAAAGTAGGTGCTGGAAGCAAACAAAAAACATTGTTTAAGAAGATTGTAAAAACAATAGGGTCACGTCTTAAACAATTAAGACCAAAAAATGATAAAACAGCTATAAAATATGCATACGAATTAGCAAAAAAAATATTTTCCAAAACGAAAACTTGTCTACCTCGTATTATACCTATTCCAAAAACTGGAGGAATTCTACCTTTAATACCTATATTTGCGGGATTATCTGCGTTGGGTGCATTAGCAGGAGGTTCAGCGAGTATTGCAAAGGCTGTTAACGATTACAAATCAGCTCAAAAAAATTTTCAAGAATCTGAACGTCACAACAAGACAATGGAAGCAATAGCGTTGGGGAAAGGCATGTACATAAAACCATACAAAAAAGGCTCTGGTATATTTTTAAGTAATTCAAAAAACTTTTAAAAAGGCTACCCAGGCGAGCACTGACCAACTTGGATATTTTAGAACATGCAAGCAACATACCATATTTTAGAGGGGTTTTTATGAGAAATAGATTACCTGAAAAACCGAAACGAATGGAGTGTGGTGTGGTAAATTTAGATGATTATAAAAACCAAGGAAGCCATTGGGTAGCATATGTAAAAAACGGTGGATACTGCGAATATTTTGATAGTTTTGGTGACCTAAAACCTCCTAAGGAGTTAATAGAGTATTTGAATAATGATAATATATTTTATAATTATTCTAAATATCAAAATTATAATTCTGTAAATTGTGGTCATTTATGTTTAAAGTATTTGATAACCTATTGGAAAAATCATATAAAATAAGACATGTCACGAGCAATAATGTTAGTTGCATCATGTCTTTCGCGATTTCAATAACAAGCAATTCTTCAATTTCCACCACAAATTATTCACCTGCCCTTCAACTTGAAGGTGACTATGAATGTGGTTTACTTTACTTTTCAACTTTCAACTCCATTCCAAATATAGATTGTGATAATAATAAGTTTTACTATGGTGATAACGAATATGTTGCAATACCTGAAGGTTCATATGAACTTCATGATATCGGAGACTATTTAAGAGATAACATTAAAGATTGTTCATTTAAACTGCTCTGTAATAACAACACGTTAAAAACATCAATATTTTGTTCTAAGGATATTCATTTTGAAAAAGATTGTTCTCTAGGCAAGCTTTTAGGCTTTGGTAATGAATTGTTGAGAGCAAATATATTACATGATTCTCAATTTCCTGTTAGCATTCTGTCGACAACAGTGGTACGGATCGAATGTGATATTATCAGTGGTTCATATGTGAACGGAGAACCTGGCCATATAGTTCACGAATTTTCCTTGAGTGTCCCCCCGGGATATAAGATTATTGAAATACCAAAAAATATAATATATTTTCCCGTCAATCAGAACAGTATTACTTCTATTACCATTAGAATAGTTGATGCAAAGAATAATTTGATAAATTTACGAGGAGAAGATATTCAATTATATTTGCATATTAAGAAAAAATGATTGATTTCAATAAAAACACTGTACATAAAGTAAATACTATCACTTCTAAGCACTCCATCATCAAAAGAAGACCTAAAATTAGGTTAACAAAAGAGAATAGGAAATTCCTCAAACTAATCGGGCTCTTAAAATGAGTATACTTAATGTGGCAGATCCTATTATACACGACAATTCCATCGAAAGCGTCGAGTATCATTCTTACAAGCCTTACGTAACCAGTTTTAAAGAGAATGATGAGATACGTATACCAATTAACCAACAGGATTTATACGTGCTACCTTCCGCAAGTACGCTGTATTTAGAAGGTTATGTTAACGTGTTTAATAGTGATAAAACAAAATTAAGCAATGTTAATTTCACTAATAACCCAGGACTTTATTTTTTTCAAGATATCCGCTATGAACTGAACGGAGTAGAGATAGATAAAATTAAAAACGCTGGCATAACAACTACCATGAAATCTCTTTTATCTATGAACGAAAACGAATCTAAAATGTCAAAATCTTGGGGGTGGGATATTAATGGTACAAAAAGTACTTTTTCTGGAAATTTTTCACTGTCCATACCATTAAACAAAATTTTAGGATTCGCCGAGGATTATAATAAAGTTATAATTAATTGTAAACATGAATTAATATTACTTCGAAGTAATACAAATGCTAATGCTCTTAAAGTTAATACCGGGGAACATATTCAAGACATTGATATTCAAAAAATAATATGGCGTGTCCCCCATATTAAAGTATCAGATCGAGAAAGAATCAATCTACTTAAGTATTTAGAAAAAGATCGTGCTATTAATATGGTATATAGGAACTGGGATCTATATGAATATTCCGTTCTTCCGCAAACTACGAAACATACATGGTCAATTAAAACATCATCTCAAATAGAAAAACCTCGGTATGTTATTATAGGGTTGCAAACAGATCGCAAGCGACAAGCATTTAAAGATATGACCCAGTTTGATCACTGTAGCTTACGCGATGTTAAAGTATTTCTAAATTCCTGTTATTTCCCTTATGAAAGTTTAAACACACACTTTGAATATGATCAATATTCTCTTATTTATGAGCAACATGTTAGATTCCAGCAGTCTTATTACGGACGTCGTCCAGAACCTTTGCTTAGTTTTGAGGATTTTAAAAATAAGGCTCCATTATTTGTTATTGATTGCTCGCGGCAAAATGAATTATTGAAAAGTGGACCTATTGACGTACGTATCGACCTTGAATCTCATACAGAATTTCCTGCAAACACAACCGCATATTGTCTCATATTGAACGACTGTATTGTAGAGTATAAACCTTTGAGCAGCATTGTGAAAAAGATATCATGAATTCTGATACAATAATTGTAGATCTTCAAGGATTTAAAGTTTCAAACAACCAATTTATCGTTAAAGAACTAGCCATATTATATCAAAATTATAGTCAAATATTTTTGGTAAAGAGTCCTTATTCCTTTCATTTCTTATCAAAAGAAGAAAAAAGACAAGTGAGGTGGATTGAACATAATCGAGGAATATTGTGGTGTGAGGGTCATATTGATAACAGAGAATTTAAACGCATAATCAAACCATACTTAAAAAATAAGAAAATAATTATTAAAGGTCTGGAGAAAAAAAATTGGATTTATGAATTATGTAGTGACTGTGAAGTGGTTGATATAGGAGAAAAAGGTTGTCCTAATTTTAATATATTATATAAAAACGAGCAAAATAGTTCTCAATGTATTAATCATAATAAGATTTGTGCGTTAAGAAATGTTATATGTATTAAAAAATGGTATGACGATAATAATATGCATCAGTTCTCCTTGTTTAACTAAAACTATTTTTTTTTTTTAAATGTAATATATTTTATTGTAATAGATGTTATAAGTTTATTATTTGTCAATAAATTCTTATATCAATTTTATCTGTTTTTTATTTTAAATGCTGCTCCATTATTAAATAAAAAAACTGGTCCCATATACCTACCTAATATTAATAAAACTTAACAGCGAGTAAAACCGTTTGACGCAACTAGTGAGTAGGAAAAAGAAATACGATCGAGTGCACCTGCACGGTGTAGTATATCGCAGGCAATGCTTAGTCAGAACAAATATTATTGACACTAACTTGCCTTGAACAAGTATCAACATGTTAATACATAAATATAATATCTTTGCAATAATTTTAATCGATATGAAAAAAAGGAGGTTTTTAATTCCATTCTATTTTTTATTAATTATGCGTGTTATCTAATTACTTGAGAACTGCCGAACCGATTTGAAAAATTATTTTGTAAAAATTATAGATTTATTATATTCAGTGTTTAAACATATCTAATAGTAGGTATTAAAACTAATTCGAAACGTAGTTATTATTCGATTTTGTGAAGTTCAAGAAATAGTTATTTATGGAATATGAGGTCTCAAACATTTTTATTTAATATAAACATGCAATAAGTATACATAATATAAATACTGTCCTTATATATTATAAACATTTGTATTATAAAAATATTATTTTATTGATTAATGACTACACCTAATAATAATAACTACGTTTCGATTTAATTTTCTACTATTTGTTATACCTAATAAATGAAACAAAATATTAAGAATATAATTTTATTTTTAAACTACATATTATATAACATTTTAAATATATTATACATTTTAATCATCAATATAAATTGTTAATTGAATTTAAACTCCTAATTAATATCATTATCACCACAGTATTTTACAATATATTGAGCACTTGTTAAAAGGTTATCAGTTTCAGAATCAGTAAACAAATCAATAACTTTCAAATCAATATTAACAATATAATTTTATTTTTAAACTACATGTTATATAACATTTAAAATATTTTATCCAAACATATCGTACATTTTAATCATTAATATAAATTGTTAATTGAATTTAAACTTCTAATTAAAATCATTGTCACTACATACTTTTTTTGAAATTTTTTTAATAACTGTCTCGGTAGCGTCCATAATTTCGTCACCACAGTCTTTTACAATATATTGAGCACTTGTTAAAAGGTTATCAGTTTCAGAATCATTACACAAATCAATAACTTTAATTTTTATGAGCCGAATCCCACGTCGCGGCTCATTATTAAGGACGTATGATTTCCCATGTAACTTGCATTTCTTGTTCTTGTTTTTGTTCCTGGAGAGTTGTCTGGACCTGTTCTGTGTGTGCCTTGACATCCACTTGTTGTTCTTGCACAATTCTGGATACAGCTCTTCGAACGGCTGTGTCTGTGATAGCAAAGGATCTTGCGCGTATTGGCTGAACACGATTTCCGTATCAGACATTTTCTGTAACAATCAAACAAAATATTATTTAAAATCCTAAAAAATATTAATTTCTTCAAACCGTTATTTTTTATAACAAAACTAAAAATATAATTACTTACGAGTTAATGTAAAGGTTAGTACACCAACGCGACTTTACACAAAGTAGAGTGATTAATGAATGAAGTAATCGTTACCTCCTCGGCTACTTTGCAACTACGAATATAGGTTATTAAATAATAGGTACCTATAATAAATGTACAATGCAAATGCGATATGAACTTTTGACACGTGTAGTGGAAGTGAGATGCAAGATGATCTATTGTTTGTGATTTAAAATATTTTAAAAATTGTGATAAAATCTTTAAGAGTGATCTTGCATTTAATCAGTTATATCACTAAAATGACAACCCTTAGATTATATATGAACAAAGCGTCCCATGGTTCCACTTGCTTAATAGGTAGACATAAAATACGATAACATGGCGCGTCCCTCCAAATCACTGATTCAATGTATGTAGTATGTAGTCAAATTCTTGCGAGAGTTGGAGGGGCGCACCATTTCATCGTAGTTTATCTATAGGTACCAAATTTTTATCTTCAAATAAATGGGATAGGATTCTGGGATCTTATTGATAGATAAAAACAATTCAACTTTTACATATAAAATTTATTTTATTGGAAACTTACTTATTTATACTTATAATAACAGAAACATTTCCTAATATTATTACAAAAATAAAAAAAAATATATTATAACTAAAATTAACTAAGTACCTAAAATAATATCACCAAGTCCCCTGTCTACAATTTTTTTAATTTTTTTTAATTATAAAGTCTATAATTTCATTTAAGAGTTAAAAAATAAAATCTTTATGTCCCCATGCCATAGTCGATATCTTATTTTTAAGGACGATGCGTTTATCGTCATTAGATGACAAAGCAATTTTATTTACAGACTGCGTAAAAATTTCATGTTTAATTGACTTAAAAACAATATTCTTTTTTCGTATGACGTCATTGTTTTTGAGCACTTGTTTATAATCATTTATGTTTATGTTTTCAACGACATTCTTCTTAATTCCTTTTGCTTTTTTAATAACGTGGTTTTTACTTTTAATGCAATATAACTTAGACCTTAAGCCAGCAAACTCTTCTATAATCTGTCCACCCAACTCGTCCTTAAACAAACCGGGTACTTTTTTATTTTTACGCACAATACCGTAAATATTATTTTCAATATAGTTGCTTGTATCGAAATATGGATGAAATGAAAGTTTCAAATCTTTATACACATCATTGGTCTGTATTGAGTATAATAAACTGTCCGTGTCCGTATAACAGAGTTGCACATTGGGTCCGTAAAAAGGTTTTATCACGGAATAATGGAAATCGTACATATGGCTTTTTGACACTTCTAAAACCGTAAACCCGATATAAATTGGTTTGTCTAATTTTATGGATTCTGGTTTCATCTGGATAGCTACAAAATTTTCTGAAAACACAGTTGAACTGTGATAATTAGGCTTCGCTATCAATCGCTCGGCTGTATACTGCTGTTTTGTTTTATGTCTGTGGTCAACCCACTGATTAACTAATTTTACATCAAGTCTTTTCTCCGGGTCTTCCAAAGTCTTTCCGAAAATAGAATTGTTCAATAATTTGAAAAAGTCCTGTTCAAAGGTTGAATTTGCCTTTTGCCGTAATTCAGTATTTAAATCTATGTATTGCTTTAGGTAAGCACTTTGCTTAAACTTTATAACTCTGTGAATTTTTTTAAGTAGTAATCCATGTCGCAAACATGTTTTTAAATGAACGTAATGGATAACGTAAAAGAATTTATCATATAAGTTTGGTATCAGCTTTGCCGTTTTTGAACCAGGTGGTACAAATTTTTGGGGGCAAAATGGTAGCTCATTGTGGATGGCATGGATATGCTCGGGATATTGTAAATTGACTTCTAAAATATAACCATACTCAGCATCGTCAGATATTTGAAGAATATCGAGTGACTGAAATTCTGAAGGCTTCATCAATCGAAAGTCAGAATGAGGTAGATAGGAACACATTGCATAACCGTATAAATTATTACAATCTATGTAGAGTAAGTAATTATTTGGGGCAGTTGGTTCGTAACTAGACAGATACTTATTATTTGCTTTTGCGTATCTAGTTGAACACAAACAGACTCCACCACGAATACCTTTCTGTATCATTCTAATTATTTCTAAATCTTCTATTAGCTGAAGTTTAACTTTTGTCTTAAGAAGCATGGCGTCAAAACTTAAACTTGGGGCAGTTATATAAAAAGCAGGATCCAAGTTGTAATTGATTTTGCAAGTATGGCGAAATTTATCAAATATATCTGCTAGTAACAGTACGTCTGATTTAAGATATAGGTCTGTATATTCCCCTAAATTCTTAATGTTAAATGTATTCCAAACGAGCTCAGCGTGCTTGTAATCAGACTTTGAAATAGTAGAATTACACAAAGTGCTATAAAAATACTGTCTCGGTGGTAAACTTTCTTCGTTATATAATTTCCAGTCAGTCATGTATTCATAAGGATATACACCTTTACGCATTAATAATTCAAACTGTTCTTGTTTAGAGAAATATTTTTTTAAATGCAAAAAATCTTTTTTATCTAAATTACTTGCAAGCTTTTCAAGACTCGTCCCCAAAAACTTGAAAGAATCTACAAAACGCACCGCCATATACTGTTGGGACTCTGTTGCAAAAAATTTTGTGAATGAAATATAATTTTCTTTATTTTTGGCTACAACTTTTAATGATCCTGGCAATTGTCCTAATTGACGAATGAATAAATGACTGTCATACCCCGATAAGTTGTGAAAAAATATCGGTATAAACTGTGGCAAACTAAATTTAAGATTACAGTAAGTATGTGCGGCCCCACGGAACATTCCTGATAAATGGCAATGATCTCTTACTCGATCGTCAAATAAAGTCTGATTACAAATGTGGCAAAATTCAGCTTTTGAAAACGCTTCATTTTCCTTTGCTGTCAACGGTATTATGGGAAGAGGATTTTTATAAATTTTAGTAACTTTAGATACATCCTTTTTTAAACATTCAAGAAATACTTCAACGCAGTCTTGACCCCGGTACGATACATAACGATTCAGGGAACTATTATATGAACAGACAACATAATAAGCAAACGCGGCCGGAATATGCTTTTGTAACGTATTTGTGCAATTTGAGCTTAGCTCAGCGTGATTAGGTTGTAACAAAGATTCAAAGTCTGCGTATATAACAAAAGGCATATCCTGCATTCTTTCAAAATGTTTAAACTGTATTAAAGTTCCAGATTTCGGTAAAATAGTAGCGACCCCACCGCACACATGATTATTATGTTTATATTCGCTATCAAAGAAAATCATACAATCATCACAAAACCACACCTTACCATGATGTTTTGTTAATTGAGGTCTCAACAAGCGACTTAAATTTTTTATCAAACAATAATGAGTAGTATTTCCCTTTTCTATGAACAACAGATTAACATGATGTTTTTTTCTATTTTGCGTTCGATATAGCGGGCCGACGATGCTTGTTTTATTTTTAAGACCGTATACATTCACACTTACACGCGAGTTATTTTTTTCAAACGTTTTTATGTCAGAGAAATTGACAGGAAATGTCATATTTTTTATATTAAGCATCGTCTCAAAGTGAGGATAAGAAGTAGTTCTATGAGCGTTATTTTTGACGGGAAATAGTGCTGCCATTATGGACCACAAAAAACAAAATTGATCTCGATTTTGGATATTTACGCATGCACGTTTTAATTTTAAAGCTTTTGGTAAATCAATAAATCCTGATGCTCGTAAAGGATTATATTTATTTATGTTTATTTCTAAGTGCAAACTGCTTAAAAAAGCCCAGCCGCTGTCTCTTTCTTGAAATTCATCGATTTTATTCGAAATAGTTTCGATGACCTTATGAAACAATTCATTAAAATCAAAATTTTTATGAATAACAATATTTCCTGTCGCAAAAGACTTAATTTCACGAGAATCTTTCGAAACTAAAATAAATTCAGCATATAGCTCAAAGTTGACTTTAACAGTATCGAAAGAAAGCAGACGCGCTTGTAAGAGCTGGCGCACGCGTGGACGCAGCGAGCGTAGGAACTCCGCCGGCGGAGACGCCAACTCACCCTCTACATCTTTATTTCGCACTCTGTATGATGCGATGCGACTACGAAAAGCACTACATATTTTTTCAATGCCATCACCTATCTCAACTGCGTTATTACTTTTATGTACAGCACTTCTCAAGTGAGCAGAGAACGCTGAACTTTTTACAGACAAATCACAAACGGTGCAAAATATTGTTTTTGCTGGCATAATGTTTACCTACCTATATTTATTTATGACTTAGAAACTAACCTTATATTATATGAAATATAATTAATTAAATAGACTGGGAACTCAGTGATATTTATAAAAAGATATTAATATATTATGTTATAAGTGTTAAAAAAAAACATATAAAAAGAGACATAAAAAATATATTATCATATACAAACACAAACTACTTTTTCTTACTGTCCGCGAAAAAGATACCTTCTTCGCGGAACTTGGCCTTTGTAAGCCGAACTAAGGACCTCACCAGGTCTAGCTCTTCAGCATCTGAGTCAGCCTGATACTTTAATGAAAGTATAGCTTTTTCCCAGCGGTCCTTGAGTTCGACGTCTCGTATGTCCCTACTATTGTATAGCCTTAATTCTAAAAATAAATCGCCCGATAAATTTGCGGTTCGGCGCAACACTCCGTCGGCGACGCGTCGTGTGAAAGATGAGGTCAGCTTGCTCGGCTGGGCTCGGGGCTGCTTGGCCACCTCCTCGTCGCTCTCAGATGCCAGCTGCCATCCGCTCCCAGAAGGCACCGCTTTTTGAGTTGTTTTTCTTTTTGACGACTTATTGATCTTTTTGTTTGTTCTGAAATTATAAGATGATTATTAGTTCGATAATAAATATATTGTACCTGATGATAACACAGATGGATACACATAATATTATTCTTTTATGTAAGAATCATACCGTAGTCTTTGGATCAATCAAAAAAACAGACAAACATACTAAGATTCCCGAAAAATATAACCCTCCTTTTGCACATGTGACAATACATACATTCACGCCTTTTTTCCGAAGAGGTAGGCAGAGGTGTACCCAGGACTCAGTCCCATAGTAGATACACCCACATTTCGCCGGTATGTTATTGGTCCCATGTAATAGGGGGCGAGCCTATTGCCATCTACCGGGCACAGTTCCAGACTCCAGGCAGTTATTGAGATAATTCCTAATGGAAAAATCCAATATTTAACACTTTGCCTGACCTGGGGATCGAACCCGGGACCTCTTGATAGGCAGTCGAACATGCGCCCACTACGCCATCGAGGCAGTCACAATGTGACAATAAACTTCAATTAATAAACGTAATAAACATAGGTACAATCATGCACGTGTTACATTTCACTAGTAGTATGATATTGGTCCAAGGTAATCGGGGTGAGCCTATTGCCATCTATCGAGTACAGTTCCAGACTCCACACAGTTATTGAGATAATTTTTAATGGAAAAATCCATAATTTAACACAAATGAGAACTTACCGCTTCGACGTTTGCGGCAGCTCGTCTTCGTCGTCCTTGCGGAAGCGCTTGCTGCATTCGTACTCAGAGTCCGACCTGCGAACAATTAATAAGACAATAATTATAAATTTGCATCCGAGGTAATGCAGTGGGCTTATATATGGGAGACCTGTGTTCAGCAGTGGACGTCCTATGGCTGAGATGATGATGATGATGATGAAAGATCTAAGAACGTACCAAGCTAAAATTATTTTGAATATTATAGAAAGTACAGTGTTTTTGTATGCAACGCTTTCGCAATAATACCTATATTAAGTTATGTAGGTTGATAGTCTGTATTTTATATTCGGTAAATTATTTAATAAATAAGATTTTTGTTCAGTAAGTATGTAATGTACCTATACACTATGCCTATACATAAAATAACTCATTTTCGCGAGCCTTCCACAATGGTTTTATATAAGAATAAATAAATAATAATAATAATATGGGACAACTTCCACTCACGGTCATCTGGTCCCAAACTAGGCTAGAAACCTGTACTATGGTAACCAGATGACTGATATACATACTTATATAAGCTTATAACACCCAGACAGATCAAACAGACATGTTCATGCACACAAATGTTTGACCTGGCCGGGGATCGAACCCGGGCCCTGCGGCACAGAAAGCAGAGTTACTACCATCTGAACCAACAGGGCTGTCATAGGATGATTAGTGAGACTGCACCTACGATACGCCAAAATGTGATATTTGGCGATATTAAATGAGGAATAAAATACATTTGTAAAATATTTATTGATAACTAAATAAACTTAACCAAAAGTTATTTTATTATTTACGAAACACATGGACATAGACGCACGTGCTACATTATCAACTCAGATTAGGTAGGTACCTATTATTTACACCTTTAGATCTCTCCAAACAGGCTCCAACTCAAGGACGTGACTGTGTCATTCAATTTGTAACATTTTATCTAGGTCATGGTATGTATCATCATCACGTGATTTATTTGCAGGAAAATTTAGTTATAAAATTATGTCACTCATTTTATTACAAAATTATTACGAGAATCGAGTACCGAGTTCTTTCTTTCGAGTATTTAAAATTTTGCCTGACCTGGGATTCGAACCCGGGACCTCATGATCGGCAGTCAAGCATGCTCCCAAAACACCACCGAGCCAGTGATAGTACTAATACTGCTAAATCGCTTAAAGGTTAAGAGTTCATTCCACCAAAGAATGTGCTATGCTGCGAGATTGTGCAAGCTATATTGCGATGCGAACAACATGTGCTATGATGATGTTCAGCTCGAATTTGATGAGTAGCTACTCATCTTCCTGAATGAGTTATTTTTCGCATATTGCGAGATATAAACTGATCCTATTGTAAAACACATCTAGAGCATGCATACATTCCTATAAAAACATAGCTTAGTAGAATCCTTTTCCATCAGTGCTAAGTATACAATAAACCATTAAATAACATTGATGGATATCAAATGCATTCATAGAGTAACGTAGCATAGCATGTCTCTGGAGGAAAAGCTTATGTGTGCATACTGCAAACGTTGTATGCTTCACACACAGAATGCTTGCTAGGTGCTTTTCGATAAAATTCCCGGTATACCTTGCTTTAGAGATGTACCGCATCTGTAATTATACTTATCGATCTTTTTTTTTTCTTGTTGTGAAATGAGAAATGAAGATCCTAACAGTTTAGTATATTATTTTAAATGTAAGTCACACGAAAGTATTATTTTACTTTCAGTGTGCATTAAAAAACTAAAATAATTTCGTATTAAAATTTATGGACCCCCTGGAATGGGTTTTGAAATATCTTTTAAAATTGAACAATTGGTATAGCTTTTGAAATATGCAGGAAAGAATGAGAAAACCATTCAAACTCTCTTATCAAATTTAAAATACATTTATGGTTTTGACTTTGAAATTAAACAAATTATTATATAAAATTACAGCAAATAAAGCTATCTTATTATTTGAAATTCTCTCAGGTAACTTTTATATCCATATAAGTTAATTGTTACTCCACTTTATAGTATTATTATGGGTTACTTGAAATTATCGATACTTAATATGAAAACTATTATAGAGTTATGTACTTCACACTTCATTTCATACTTTGCGTTGAAGTGACAACACGTTGACTCTGGACTGCCAACTGAAGGTTATTGTTTCTGGGTGCCATTTTTAGGAAATAAGTAGGACGAAAAGCATTTGTAATTTGCTTAGTACATCCGAAAAAGTACTAAATTATATGGAAGTCAATCTGCTAGAAAGAACCTTGAGCGGGTTGGCCGCCGACCGGCATAAGGAGAACACGTGAAGTCAAATAAACGTATATGAAACCTGGACTGCCTTGTGAAGGTTTTGTTCTAGATGCCACATATGTTTCGGAAACAAGTAAGACGAACAGCATTTGTAATTTGCTTAGTAAATCCGAACGAAGTACTGAACAGAATGGCATGACCAAAGAAAGGGCTAGAAAAAACTTTGAGCAATCGGCCACTGGGCATAAAGGTATCATAACGTTGTCAACAACGAGTTTTCAGTGTTTTATTTGTGTTGTGAGTTGTGATGTTTTTAAATGTGCATCAAGTACGAGTTACGAGGAAGAAGGTGAGCCATATACCGAATTCTTAATTTACATCAGCGTAGGTGTATGATTGGGAATTCTAATTAACTTTTTCAAGTGAGGGAACGCGAGTGAGCGAACGTTAAGAAAAAAGGTGGATTAGAATTCCCAATATACACCTACTCACATTTATCGAAGATTATTAATAATTTTACCTCAATACCGATAAATGTAATAAAATTAAAGTATTTTGTGTCGTATCTGAAACTTAATTCGACCACTGAACGTCGAATCTACCTTGATCTTCTGGCTCCCGCACTTCACAAAAACACTTCAGGGGTGTCAGCCACAAGACCACGTGGAATCGGGTTGCTCTGTGTTGTTTTTGTCATTACGAGTATGATTGACTTTCACCACGCTTGTTGTGCGGCTTGGCGATCGCAGTACTTGGAATACTTAGTGTCGGAGAGCGCTGCTGCTCACTCGAGGAATATGTGTCTCTATAAATACTCACAGCTGTCACCAGATGAGAAAGGGTGGCCATATTATATAGCCGGGAAACATACGGCGAGTTTTTAAGATTAGATAGATAATACTTAGATAGATTATACTATAGAACCAGGAGACGGACATAGGATACTTTTTATTCCGGTAAAATTGATGCCAAAAAAAAAAAAAACTGTTAAAACATCGTCTAGCACAGACAACGGAGATTTACATATAGTACCAGGCTCACATAAATATAAGGAGGTATTCCCATAGGGTGATATAGCAAGGAGCTTTTGGTGATAGAGAAATGAGCTTATACGTATAGCACCAGGCCTACATAAACAGAGATATTTCCAAATGGTGATTTAGGAAAGAAATTATATAGTACCAGGCTCTCATAATGTTAAGGAGATATTCCCACATAGTGATACAGGAAATAACTTATATAGTACCAGGCTCTCATAATGATAAGGAGTTATTCCCACATAGTGATACAGGAAATAAGTTATACAGTACCAGGCTCTCATAATGATAAGGAGATATTCTCAGCTGATAGAGCAAGGAGCTTTATATAATACCAGGCTCTTATTATAAACATGAGGAGATATTCCCAGATAGATGAAGGTGATCATCGGGTCAGCTAGTATAATATATAATAAACTAAATATTAATAAATATAATATAATATATAAAATAATATACAAAACACTTTTACTACGTAATAATAATTAAGATATATTAATAACGATTAAGATATATTAAAAAAAAACATGAACTCTCTAAGCGAACGTAATACTAGATGTATTACGTTCGCTCATCGATTTACAATAATAAATGGTAACAATAGAATCAATGATGTTAGTCAGTGCACTGTAATTCGTAGCTGTGCTACGCCGTAGCACTATTTCGTAGCGTCGTTTTACAAATGCTAAGAACTTCGGCCTTTGATACAGGTTACAATAATTATTATTATTAAAGAAATAAGTACAACCTCGGTCGCAAGCTCTACTGTCGATTTTGAGGTCCCGGGTTCGATCCCCAGGTCAGCTTGTGTTATTGGATTTTTCCATTAGGAATTATTTCATTGATTGTTGATTGTGCCCGGTACACGGAAATTTGCTTGCCTTCTTTATATGGAACCAAAAATATAACGTAACATACTAACATAAAATCACGATTTTTCCCAAAGAGGTAAGTAGATGTGTACCCAGCACTCAGTCCCATAGTAGGCACAGCCACATTTTGCCAGTATGTTATTGGTCTCATGTAAAAGGGGGCGAGTTTTTTTTTTTTTATGGCAACTTCCACACATGGTCATCTGGTCCCAAACTAGACTAGAAGCCTGTACTATGGTAACCAGATGACTGATAAACATACTTATATACGCTTATAAAAACCAGACACAGATCAAACAGACATGTTCATGCACACAAAATGTTTGATCTGGCCGGGGATCGAACTCGGGGCCTGCGGCACAGAAAGCAGAGTTACTACCATCTGTGCCAACCAGGCTGTCTGACGCCATCTACCGGTAACAATTACAGACTTCAGGCTGTCATAGAAATAAATCCTAATCTAAAAATCCTTTAACTAACACTTTGCCTGATCTGGGGATCGATCCCGGGACCTCATGATTGGCAGTTGAGCTTGCGCCCACTACGCCACCGAGACAGTCTAACTGATGAACTATGGGATTGTGTCCTGGGTACGCCTCTGCATACCCCTTCGGGAAGAAGGAATAGAAGAGAATAGAAGAGAATACTCTTTATTATCACCAAACATACATAGATTCACTTAACACAAGTATAACATAATTTTTATTAGTAGAAAATGGGCGGCCTTATCGCTTTAAACGATCTCTTCCAGGCAAACAGTCTGTTGACGGATAGGGGAGTGATAGGAAGAAGTGATGTAATATAATGTAATAACTCTAAGTATACTATATACGTAAATAATATTATAGTTTTTACTTAAACAGCATTTTTCTTCAGCTTTTCTAAGAAATACGAATTGAGAGATCAGACACGTTTCAATTTCACACAGAATACGTAATAAATTCTTCTCTCTTATTAATATAAACAAGAAAAATATGTTTTACATATTGAAGAGCAGAATATTGGAGTGTTTTCTAAATATATTCGATAACATGCTTATTTATTTCGCAATATTTGGGATTCAATTATAGTTCAAATGACACGCTTCGGTAATATTAAATACGCTGTTGTATGTACCTCTACGGGACACATTTATTCAATACTGTGACGACTGCCTTTGTGACGTAGTGGGCGTAAGCCTGGCTGCCGATCATGAGGTCCCGGGTTCGATCCCCAGGTCAGGCAGTGTTAGAATAGAATAGATTACTCTGAATTTCGACCATTTTTACATAATATAAAAGAACATACTCGTACAACGCTTTTTTTCCGAAGGCGTCGGCAGAGGTGTACCCAGGACTCAGTCCCATAGTAGGTACACCCACATTTCGCCATTATGTTATTGGTCCCATGTAATAGGGGGCGAGACTATTTCCATCAACCGGGCACATCTCCAGGCAATTATTGAGATAATTCCTAATGAAAAAAAAACTATATTTTTTTACACGTTGCTTGACCTTGGGTTCGAACCCGGGATCTCATACTACGCCACCGGGGAGTCAAGGTAATTTAGCTCATAAATATCATAAATATTGGACTAGCTCACGGGGTGTTTTTCAACAAATAAAACCAACAATAACAGCTAGTTAAAATATTTATTTATCCTTAAATAGCCTCAACAACTTCATAATTTCGCAAAGTGGCTCTAATCTTGTACTTTTACGTAGATACTTAATTGGCCAAACACAATATTACAAGCAAACAAGTTTTATTGAAAGTAAATTCGGAATATAATAGAGATTCCCAATTTAATTCACGAGCTTAGAATATAAAACATAAGAACTGTAGAGCGCTAATTCCAGTAATAAACTAAGTATGTAATATGTGCTTTTAACGTTAAGATCGCCAATTTTTACTCTAATTTGTTATAATGTATATTAATATTAAGGATAAATCTTGTGTGTGGAGTATTAATATAGAGATTTCATTTATAAACAGCACACATTTACATAAACACACGGTCATTTTTTCCTAAACTAGGCTAGAAGCCTGTACTATGGTAACCAGAGGACTGATATACATACTTATATACGCTTATAACACCCAGATACAATTCAAACAGACATGTTTATGCACACAATAAATGTTTGACCACCGGGTATCGGAATATAACAACATTATGTAATGAAAGCTGCACATAATACAATTACAAGAATATTCAAAGACATGGTATTATATTATAAGACATGATGATTTAAGGTGAGAAAAATAATGAGTTAAAGTTTATTATGTTATATAACGACTTAACTCACTAGTTTAAAGTCGTTATATAACATAATAAATATGAGTACCACTCACGGTAGTTTTCAAAATCGTAGAGTTAAAGTTTGTTGAATGATAATAATGTTTGGAAATATTTATTCATTTTTAATACCTAAATATGCGTGTATAATTTGAAAAGTGAAAGTAAAGTCCTTTTACATTCAATTTGGTCATAAAATACACTTTTGCAAATCAATGAAGCTGATAAATTTGATAATCATTTTTTATATTGCGTTCGGAATAATACCACTACGTGATAAACGCACAAAAAACTTATAGCGCGTACCTATTTCTACTGGCAAACCTATAAGTAAGTACTTGGTGTGGTAACATTTTTTTTTTTTGATGCTCCTGTACCCTACTCAATCAGGGATCGTTTCTTTCATCCTTTCACTCACACTCCTTCATCCACCATCTTGCGCTGTCGCGCATTCGTCCATTTCTTATCTTTAATTGTTTTTAATAAATTGATAATAAATTAAAAAATTGTTCATCGGCAGACGCTGGGCGTACGGTTGACAGCTCCCATTCTGAATCCTCAAAGTTGACGAGGATTTCTCTCGCCCGGCCGCGGGGGTGAGGGGGTGGACTACGCCAGTCGTAGCTCGAGCGTAGTCCGCCGCGCACGCTACGCCATCGACGTCCCAACATATATCAGTGTGAACGTATGCTTGTGACATATAACATAATTTAGTGTGTGTGTACATACCAATATTCATTTTATGTATCCAAATACCTAGTGTTGTGTCTGTGCAGTTTCTGTTGGCGAAAACTGGATGTTATTTCACTCAAAGGTAAAGATAAGAGTCGTTTTTAAATAAAAATAAATTGATATCCTCGTTTTTGTAAGGAATTTAAGATCAATAAGAAATGTTAATCATTCTTATTGATCTTAAATTTTTTCTTGATGTCAGTTGCATTTCGCGCGTTTAACTGAAGCTAATATAGTTCCCGGCATGAAAGACGACCACAGTTTTTAATATATTAAGACTGAATACTATCCTCGTATTTGTTTTGTTATTACATTGCTCAAAAACACAGGCATATCTATCACTTGATAGGCGTACGGAGACCATTTTTAGTCCAACGTTCAGAGGCCCTTTTTAGCTTTTAATCTATATGGACAGCACCTATCGGAGTCCATCTCTGGAATTATCTACAGAAGATGAGGTCAAAGATAGCCCTCGCTAAGTACTCATTAGTCCTTGCACTTCAAATGGATGGGAAGTACTTGATTGAGCTATGGCTGTCTGTGTTTCTAGATGGATGGTAACCGGGCTATTGCTAGAGACTCCGCATCTGCCACTTCCGTCTCATGGGGAAATATTACGGCAGGCGATGACTTTTCGCTCACTAAACGGGCCCCCCATATTTATATTTATTACTAGTGGAAGGCCAGCGGCTTTGCCCGCTCACAATTATAAAATATGGGAGTTTTATACCAAAAATTTGATGCTGTTTTTGGTCCACTTTTTTATACAACGAAAAGAAACTACATTCCAAGTTTCAAGTCTCTATGATCAGTGGTTTGGGCTCTGCGTTGCATGTCAGTCAGTGATTCATTTAGAATTTTATAATGATTATAAATAATAAATAAATAATTTGAATTTATACTCTAACAGAACGGGTTGCCCAAATTATACTCCTCGAGTCAATTCATATGGGTCATGTGGACAACCCAAATTGTCAGAGTTTCAGATCTCCAAGATTCCTACAAGGCCTCCGACATGACCGAACGACTGCCCCCTACATATCTTATAGGAAACAGCCGGGACCTACAGTTTAACGTGTACTAAAGATATAAATCTTTCTATAACAATTCAAAGTCTTGACTAGCTGATACACTTATTCATCAACGCTCAGTCTGTTCGCTCCGTATGAAATTTGGGGATTCTTTTCGTATTCCTATGAGGATATGAGTTGACTCCACAACCGATATTGGATTGACTCGAGCAGTGTAGTTCAGAAAACCCTTAACGTAACGGGATTCCCCTATAATATTATTAACAAGCTGTGCTCCGCGGTTTTACACGCGTAGTCTTCGTTCCCGTGGGAATATCAGTATAAAAAGTATTTTTATGTTATTCCAAGGTCTAAACTATCTATACACCGAATTTCATCCCAATCTGTCCAGTAGTTTTAGCGTGAAAACGGGACAAAAGTACACACAAAAAAACTCGCACTGTTTTGTTTGTGTTATCTAAACGAGAACTCGCATAGTGGTCAGGCATAGTGTTAAATATTGGATTTTTCCATTAGGAATTATCTCAATAGCTGCCTGGAGTCTGGAACTGTGCCCGGTATATGGCAATAGGCTCGCCCCCTATTACATGGGACCAATAACATACTGGTGAAATGTGGGTGTATCTACTATGGGACTGAGTCCTGGGTACACCTCTGCCTACCCCTTCGGGAAAAAGGCGTGAATGTATGTTATGTTATGTTATGTTCTTACCTTGTACTGAGATTTGAGGTTTATAATAACATAACATAACATACATTCACGCCTTTTTCCCGTAGGGGTAGGCAGAGGTGTACCCAGGATTCCAGACAATTCCAGACTCCAGGCAGTTATTGAGATAATTCCTAATGGAAAAATCCAATATTTAGCACTGCCTGACTTGGGGAACGAACCCGGGACCTCTTGATTGGCAGTCGAGCATACGCCACCGAGGCAGTCGAGGTTTATAATATTAGTAAGAATATTAAGATATAAATTACCTACTAACGAGTTGGTTTTAGGGTCACGTCGACCTTACATGGTAATTTGTAATAAAATATTATAGTGGTCTGTTCTTAGTTTTTTTTATTCGTACAACAGACATCGCCAATTATGACCGATTGGACCTTTTTTTACATAAGTAATTGCATTATTAGGCGTTTTTAGTCGACTAACTTGGACTATCTTAAGGGAGTGTGCATAGCGTAATATTTTATTAAACTATTATTATTACATAAATATATAAACATTTTAATACTTATACATATTTTGACTGCCTCGGTGGCATAGAGGGCGCATGCACGACTGCCAATTAAGAGGTCCCGGGTTCGATCCCCAGGTCAGGCAAAGTGTTAAATATTGGATTTTTCCATTAGGAATTATCTCAATAACTGCCTGGAGTCTGGACCTGTGCTAGATGGCAATAGGCTCGCCCCCTATTACATGGGACCAATAACATACTGGCGAAATGTGGGTGTATCTACTATCGGACTGAGTCCTGGGTACACCTCTGCCTACCCCTTCGGGAAAAAAGACGTGAATGTATGTTATGTTTTATATTTTGTATAAGTATTATAATATATTTTATAGTGGTAGGTCTCTTTTGCAGGGGGTCGCCTGGGGAAGTACCACACATTTGCCAGTTATTCATCCGCCAAGCATTAATGTGCAAACATTACTGTGTTCCGGTCTGAAGGGCAAGGTTACCTGCTAAATTACTGGGCATGACGAAATTCAAAAACTCATATATCAGGGTGACAGGCGCAGTGCAGTGCCTCGCAGAATTTTGAACTTTAAAACACTGGGTGGCACTGTGTCTGATATGGGCAATCATAATGCTTACCATCAGGCGCCTGATTTGCTCGTCTTGACACTAGCTATCATAAAAAAAAATATGTTTTTTTTAATACATATATATTTATTTAATATATATTTATTACTTATAAAACACACTACTACAACTACTTATAGAACACCTGGCACAGACCAGCCCCCGCTCGCAGCACCCGTTGACGAGTTGTCTGTACTTAATTTAGATTCAAAACAAGTCATAAAAGATTTGAAGCCCATACGAGTACCTTTATTGATTATAATAATAATAGTAGTCAATAATTGAAATCAAGCCAGCGGGTGGAGTGTGGAGGCATGTCAAAGACTGCTATTCGAATCCATTAGCTTTGAGGTTGAAACGACTTACTTCATTAGACTCATATTAATGCTTCATGCTAAGGTTTCATGGTGAATCTGCGCGGCATGGAGTCCTGGGTTCGAAAAATATGTTATATTATGAAAATTAGATTTGATTAGTTACCTAATACATTTGCACGCCCGATGGGAAAAAAGCGTGAGAAACAAATTGTAATAATAGTGGATAAGACCTATATAGTATCCATGTTTTTATGCAAATAAAATTTCTGATTTCTGATTTCGAATCCCAGACCGGGCAAGTATTTACTAAAATTTACTAAATCGATGTTTTGTATTCCCCTGTTTCCTCGGAATACAGTAAAATTATTTGATATATTTGTATCCTGATATTTTAATGTTGAAAAAAATCTAACTGCCAAAGTGTAGTTAGTCATCCTACCCTCTCAGAAAGAGGTGTGAAGTTATATGTTAATCTTATAAAGTTCATTTCCAATAATAATAATATTAATATGGGAATACTTCTACACACGGTCATGCTTTTAAACATTAATTAAATACATAATATATCGTTATTTTGTTGAGAAAACTGTATGGCATGGTTTAAATGCAGCTTAGTACTTTACGCTCGAAGTTCTGGAGCAGAAGCTTATGTGATTATGCTCGCCTCGATGCCAACCTGATTGCTTTGTACATATACTTTATGAATAATATAATTAGATAACATTAGAGAATTAGAAAAATAGATATTATTAGAGTTAAAATGATGTTTTTTGATCATGAGAATTAGACGATGTGCTAATCACATTTTATACGTATTGCTAGACATGTAGTGGTAGGCCTCTTTTGTAGGGGGCCGCCTGGCCACACTTTTGCCGGCTATCCATCCGCCAAGCAGTAATATGCAAACATTACTGTGTTCCGGTCTGAAGGGCAATGTCACCAGCGGAATTACCGGGCATGTTGAGATTCAACAACTCATATCTTAGGGTGACAGGCGCAGTGCAGTGCATGATGCTTACCATCAGGCACCTGATTTGCTCGTCTTGTTACTCACTATTATAAAAAAAAACATTGTCTAAATATAAAAAGACCATGTGAGAATTTGGACGTTGGACTTAGAATCTTAGCGTGGCCAGCAAATGAAAAGAAGAAACGAAACAAAGCAGGAACTAGTGACACTATTTCTAGTTTAACCAACTCGACACCCGTGGGTTCAGTATTCCGTATCGAGTTGGTGATATACGTAAATAATCAATCAATCAATCAATCAATATCTTTATTGAGAAATATGGCAGGTTTATTATGAATACATAGATTCCCGAACTAGTAGAAACTGTGACTCAGGAGCCAGTAGCTTCTCGCAATTTTTGAGCTTATGAACCACTAGCTGTGGCCTATTTGTTTTTCCAGGGTCTAAGCTACGTAGGTAGCTAGTTAGTTAGTAGTAGCTAGTAGTAGTAGGTAGCTAGTAGGTATTAACACTAGCTACGTAGCTAGTGTTAAGCGGGAATCCATCGATTAGGAACACTTCTAATTTTTTATTATATTACCGATGTATATCCCATCTCTATTGCGTAACATGGGCCTTTGGGCAGTATTCCTTGAACCTCTTAGGAGCGTGGTATTGTTCAGAGTATTAATAAATAATTATTAAAAAACTGATATTGTGTGGTGTTTATTACTACATACAAAATTTCAACCCAATCGGTCCAGTAGTTTTGGTATATAAGAGTAACAAACATCCATCCATCCATTCATACATCACCCTCACAAACTTTCACATTTATAATATTAGAAGGATAACTAATAATTTAGATTTCAATAATATTATAATTCTCAGTAAAGAGATTAATATGAAAATTACGTAAGAAAACAACATACAATCACGGCATTTTCCCAAAGGGGTGAGGCAGATGTGTACCCAGGACTCAGTCCCATAGTAGGTACACCCACATTTCGCCAGTATGTTATTGGCCCCATGTAATAAGGGGCGAGCCTATTGTCATCTAACGGGCACATTTCCAGACTCCAGGTAGTTATTAAGATAATTCCACTGTGTGTGTGTAAAAGCAAAAATAGGCCTCTAGGTTAGATGGAGTGCATTATAAAATGATAGTCAGGGGAATCTTAGGAGTTATGGAAACACGGGATCAAATTACGCGTCGATAATGTTAAAAGAAATATACTAGCAATTCATAAGTAGAAAAAGTATGAAAAATCTCAGCTTAGAATAAAAAATATAGCCCCGTCACGTCTCGCATTTTTCATAAATTAATGAAATATGTTTGTAACAATTTATATCCTTCAGAGAATACCGATAAAATGTTTACGAAGTTACTGGAAAAATTGACTAACACAGTACAGGTTTATACAGTAGGTTTATATAAGCAGACTAAAATTAAGAGATGTGTACTCGTACATTTAATGGCCTTTAATCATCATCATCATCTCAGCCGTTGGTATTCCATTACTGAACATAGGCCTCCCCCATAAAGGGGGGTTTTGCCAATACTCGACACGCTTTGCAGGCAGGTTGTCGAGCGCAGTTCGATGGTTTGTTGCAGAGGACGCTGCTGCCCGTCCTCTGGATCTGTTAACCCTTAACCGGCTGTTACGGCAACCACTGGTCTCTACCAGTAGGCTGGAGCACTATTCTAAAGCCGGTAACTCCACGGCGGGTGTGTTGTTATTAATCTTTTTTTTAATCTTACTCCTATTATAAATCTCAAAATTTAGTACAATGTAAAAAACTTACGTTTTTAACAGGTGAAGAAAACGCTTGCGAGTTTTAACTCACCTCCAGCGCCATATAGCGCGGTTTTGGTTAGATTGATCGATGGATGGATGTTTGTTACTCTTAAACGCCAAAACTACCGAACAGATTGGGCTGAAATTTGGGGTGCAGGTAGATAATAACACACAGGGTACTTTTTTCCTGATTTTGAAACCACGGCACACAACTACTAATAAAGGATTTCTTAAAATTCAAAGAAGTCACAGAAATTCCACAAAGAATTATCACACTATCTTTACCTATTATTTATATATTTTTTTTAAATAAATTACTGAGTCCAGAACTACATCATGTAGTGCGGTACTTGGACCAAAGCTAACAATGCAATGGTGCAAAAATGTTTAATGTGTGGCCGCTGCATAAGTCCATCCATAAAATTAAGACAAAGTTTTGGAGCTCGTATTTTTAACGTTGCAAGTTTCTTTACTATCTTCAATTGACTGTGGCCAAGTATGTCAAGTAAGCACTTAGCTACACTGAATTATAAATGGGGCAGCTCTTGATTCGCGATTCGGAGTGTCCCCCGAGCATTCACCAGTAATCTGGACTGCTGTAGGTTATCTATTTTTACTAGGCCTTGCGAATGTTGCGTAGGATAGGCTTTACATTTTTTACAGACTTAAAAAATTTGTAGATTCGACTAATCGTTATTTATTTTGTCTGTTTTTTACGCCGCTAATAACTTTGAATATATTTGATCTTCTTCTTTGTTAGCCAATTTTTTTTGTAAATACACTAATTTTTTTCACTTCAGAGGTGGGCCCTTTTAAATTAACAAAACACTTTAAGTTACGACACATGACTATACAGTCAAAACTAGATGTTTTTTATTGAGAAAAATATTACCGAACAGTAAGTACGGAAAATACTTTGTTTGTGTACTTATTGTGTTCCAATCGCGACTACAGCCTGAAACCTGACTACGTACGTGGACTTCCCTTTGCGAGAAAATGTATTTAATTGGATCCACTGCAACCCACGGACACGCTACGCATGAATTGACGTCACTGGTATACGCGTGGCTTGCTCTAATATGGACCTCACGTAGCTCAACGATGTCGACGCTATGCACACGGATGCATGTATAGCGTGTCATGCAGTACAAACGTAGTTTGTAGTTGTAGGCCTCTTTTGCAGGGGGCCGCCTGTGGAAGTACCGCACCTTTGCCAGTTATTCATCCACCTAGCTGTAATGTACAAACATTACTGTGTTCCGGTCTGAAGGGCAATGTTACCAGCGATAATTACTGCGCATTATGAGATTCAACAACTCATATCTCAGGGTGACAGGCGCAGTGTAGTGCCGCGCAGCGTTTTGTATTTTAAAACACTGGGTGGCACTGTGTCTGATATGGGCAATCATGATGCTTACCATCAGGCACCTGATTTGCTCGTCTTGTCACTCACTATCATAAAAAAAAAGATCGCCTTGAAGACCCTTTTAAAATATTCACCCATTATCTGGGGCATACTCGTACATGGGTTCAGTTTAAATTAATTGAGTCTGTCATTAAAGTTATCTTGTACGCCTCCGATGCAGTCAAGTAGGTATACATATACTATTCTGTAGATAGGTACACGTCTCTCGTTCAGACTTCTGAATCAACTTAATTAGCTATTGCTTATCTGTAGCCGTGAAAGGTCTATTTACGTCCTAGGGCTCCCAAACAATGGCCGAGCCAGGAGCGGATTTCGCCGACAACCAGCCGCTTCGCCGACATTTTGCGGTAATGTGCCATTGCATCTGACGTGAGATATGGTCTGTTTATTTGTGCTTTAGTTTTGGTCGGCGCCGACCGAATTAGTTGGAAATTCTCGTATTAGTTTTTACCACTGTGCTGAAATTGGATTTTGTCGGTGTTGATTGCGATATTAAAACCCTTCGTATGCCAGAGTGTACCTACTTCTCGTCATGACACAATGCTTTGTGTCTGGAATCCTGGTCGAATGTATTTTTATTCGTTATTTTTCGTCTATCCTAGCATTATCCTTGAGACAGCCTTGTTGGCTCAGATGGTAGTAACTCTGCTTTCTGTGCCGCAGGCTCCGGGTTCGATCCCCGGCCACGTCAAACATTTGTGCGCATGAACATATCTGTTTGATCTGTGTCTGGGTGTTTTAAACTTATATAAGTATGTATATCAGTCATCCGGTTACCATAGTACAGTCTTCTAGCCTAGTTTGAGACCAGATGACCGGGTGTGGAAGTTGTCCTATATTATTACGTATTATTATATATTATTGATAGTTAGAATTAATGTATGTAGAGTCTCCAAACAGTCGAGACTGTATGAAAGTAATTGCTAATGTAAGAAATTGCTTTCCGTAATAAGACCTTTGGTTGACCTTTTTTGTAACTTTGTGTCATATTCAATTTGTATTCAATGAAATATTTCATTCTATTCAAATTCATTATACTTGATGTTTAAATCAAAACATTAGTATGTCATAGAACTTCATTGAACAAACTATGTGTTTAGTTCACAATGCGTCGTCCAGCCTATTGTCACAGTATAACAAGCAGTGAAAAGTGACATTCAGTGCAACATTCACTTACCTTTCGATACAGAGATGTTTGTAGCTTTGTATTCTGGTTTGATTGTTCTAAGGCTTGTATTAGTCTGTGGTTTCATTACAAGAACCAAGTTATTATGGATTATTATTTGTCAGTATTAAAACATAAGATAAGAGTCAAACATTGGTATATTATAGTATTTAAACACGAGTAAAAGCTGTTTCGCTCTACGTCCTTATCGAATCCGATACAAATCCGTGAAAAACGATCCGAAGTGGTCGTAGAACTATTTGTATGGTAGTTAACGAACTAGATACGATTTCCATCATCCGATTTCTCTCCGTCATCAGTGAAACTCCATTTCGGAGACGATATTGATTGACCGAAGTAGATAGCCATAGTTTTATTTGTATGAGCACTCACAAACTGCGTCCGGACCGAATTCGGTCAGTATCCGCATAACAGATTCGGATTGGATTCTCTCTTAGTTTGACGTGGCTGTCTGTGGAATGCTGAACGCATGGGTCCTGTTTTGATGTGGTTTTTATTGTTTGAAAGCTGAGGTGATTGAGATGTCCTTTTTGTGTCAGGGTTTGGTAATTAAATCTATTGATGTACCTAATTATGTTTTTAATATTAAGTTAAAATAGTATTTTTAATAAGATAAAATGATTTAATAAATAACATTTTTTTTATGTTATATCTTGTGTGGAACAGAGGACAAAGATGCCTGGAAACTTCTGCATAGCCGCCTCGCGACACCTTCAAAGAAAACGAATGTAACCAAACCAAATATTGTGAAACTATCTGTTGAAAAAATTAAGCCCTACAAGTTTCTTGTGCGTTCTTCTTGTAGAGGTATCTTTCCGAACGCACGGTAGACTCAGTACTGTTAATCTTCATTGACGTGCAAAAGTGTCAGATTATGACCTATTTGAATAAATCTGTTTGAGTTTGAGTTTGAGACATTTAAGGGCGTTCGATTTCGATACAAAATGAAATGAGAAAACCATAAATATGTTTTTCCGCAAATAAAGAGACCAGATCCAGAGCCAAACACAAACGATTGAATGAATAATTATTCTCTCTTTCTTTCTATGAAGAAGTGTCATTACATTTTGTTTGGAAATCGAAAGCCCATAACAGATTTTGTAGAAATTTTCACCAATGGATGGAGTACGATGTATTTTGCTATGATTTGTTGATACCCATGCAAAGACCGTCTCTTAGTTACAAAAGATAGAATCAAAGCCTTGTGGCCAAACTACTGACCCATTACTCAGCTATATTAAGGTTCCAATGAAGTAATCAAACCTTACAGAGTTATGCAAATACCAAGGCAAAGTTGTTACTTTGAATACCTCCCCGTAGGCTCGTTATGGCCAAAGTATTAATTTATTAGTTGCCCGAACTGCGTTGACCTAAAAATTAGTTTGTGATTTATTTATATGTATTAGGGTGGTCTTTTGTTTTGGCTTAAGGTGGATTACCAATAATTTGTCTTCAAATCAATGTTTATTTTTAGATTTAATGCATCGTAAGATTTGAGTTTAGGCTATACATACGAAATATGTTACGGATTTAGATGTTCTTTGCGTAGGTTGTTAGGCGTTTGTTTGGCTTAAGGTGGATTAACAATAATTTGTCTTCAAATCAATGTTTATTTTTAGATTTAATGCATCTTAAGATTTCTGTTTAGGCTACATACGAAATATGTTACGGATTTAGATGTTCTTTGCGTAGGCATACAACAAAACAACTTTTGACAATACATTTTTCGTGACTTATTTTAGGTTTACCTATTTCTCATACCGCGTACCTATTTCGAATATATTTTTACTTACCAATAGGTACTATTAATACTTTTATCAGGTATTCTGTTGATAATATATTATTATATAATATATATAATATATTGTTTAAAGTATATCTTCTAAAACCTGATGTGTCTTGATTACAATAGGGGTATTACATTGGATTGGGGTGTATCTAATAAGGGACTTGGTACACATCTCTGTTGAACTCTTTGAAAAAAGACTTGATGTTATGTTATGTTAAAACCTGACTTAAACGTGTGTAGGGTTGATGTTATTTTGTGACTCGCATGCTACGGATTCTGTGAACGTTTTGGTGGTTTTATGGAAAGTATTAATGGCAACGTGTAGTTTACGGAAGATCTATGGCATGTGCGAGGGCGCGATGGCAACACGGGGAGGTGGATGCCAGCGCGACAGAGGATTGTAGAGCGAGATTGAGATGGTGGGTTTGGAATAAATTATTTAAAATATGCTGAAGTGTTCGAGTATTATTTAATAGGAACGATGAATAGGAACGGCTACACGTGTAAGTAGGTATTAAAGTTTACCGTAAGAGCAAAAATTCTTTTTGCTTTTAGGTACGCCTTTAAAATCAAATAAAATTTCCGCTATTTGCAAATCCTACTAAACCTACTAATATTATAAATCTCAAATTTCAATACAATGTAAAAAACTTACGTTTTTAACAGGTGAACAAAACGCTTTCAAGTTCTAATTGACCTCCAGCGCCATCTAGCGTGGTTTTGGTTAGATTGATGAATGGATGGATGTTTGTTACTCTTTCACGACGTAGTTTAGACACTGGAATAACATAAAAAATACTTATTATCCCGATATTCCCACGGGAACGAAGACAACGCGAGTGAAACCGCGCGGCACAGCTAGTGTAACATAATTATATACCTACCCATAAAATGACCTAGCTTAAGCGTCCTCACAAAAATGTCTCTCTAGGTAAACTTCGTCAAAATAGGTACATAATATGCCAATAGAATATGGCGGCTGTCAGTGCCAGAATGCCGAGCCTGTGCGGCTTCCGAGCCTTAATATTTATTGTATTGGAAAAGTGGCTGTTTTATCGCCTAGTGCCTGTCTCTCAGTTATGTAAACCCTTTGTTATAAATGCTTGTTACTAGGTAAGTAGTTTTTATTATATGCTTGTTACTATGTACTCTATGTAAGGTAGTTAACCTCGGACGTAGGACGTAGGCCCAAGTCCTTTATTTTTGGACTGGTTGAAAATTATTAACTACTGTGATTTAAGATAGTTGATTGAATTTGTCGTTACTTTTCGGAACTCCTTTGTAAACTTCTGGAATAAGAATCTTTAGTTTTTAGTTCCGATTTTTAGTGTCAATGTCATCTAAGAGTCTCTGGTTCCAGCGTTCAGCGAGGTAACATCTCGAGGAGCGGCGTCGTACTAACATTTGTCGCCCTTACAGCGGGGTCAGAGTCTATTTCCTGATGATGCGTCGTGTAGACTCGAAACACGTGTCGATATATGAATGGTGTCACTAACAAAAATAATACCTAATAGCATTTCCTCTTTGCATGCAATTTTGCGGGCGGGAGGGCGGTGCACTGGGCATGTTGTTTTTGACACTAAAAATCGGAACTAATAACTAAAGATTCTTGTTCCAGAAGTCTACTGTGATTTAGTCCGACATTGGTATAATATTTATGTATTAATTGTAACACTGTAGCTGGGCCCCGCGGTTCCACCCGCGACGTCTTCGTTCCCGTGGGAATATGGGGATAAAAAGTACCCTATGTGTTATTCCAGGGTCTAAACTATCTAAATACAGAATTTCAGCCCAATCGGTTCAGTAGTTTTGGCGCGAAAGAGTAACAAACGTCCATCTATCCAGCCATCCTCACAAACTTTCGCATTTATATCAGTTAAGTAGGGTGCTCAGAAACAACAAACAAAACTTTCCTTTTGGTTTCAAACTGTTTTATTTTTTTGGGCCTATCCACGTAGGTCCAAAAAATAAGAACCTACTAAACTTAACTTATGACCTGTGAAATTATAAAATCTTAGGAAACTACATATTTATACACGCAGTGTGGATTTATTAAAGGGTCTTCGGGACCATCTCTAAAACTTCGAAGAATTTTGCAAAATGCTGAAAGGACACACGATTTTGATAAACTAATACCAATTTGAAAACAAAGTATTAAGACGATGTTAAGTAAATAAACAACAATTTTAAGATTTGCAAAAAATGATGACTTTTATTTATATAATAGCCGTTAAAGAAGAAATTACTTTGACAGTTTTTCACTTTGAAGTAATAAAAAAAAAATTAAGTATTTCTTAACCACATCTTTATGTAAGATCCTGTATAAGTCAGAAAATCCATGTACATGGTATATGTGTGGGAAGATCGCACAAAAAGAGATTTCCTTACACGGAATATTTTATGTAGATTGGGTATTGGTTTTTTGATTTGGTTTATGGATATCATGACATATTGAACATTCGACTTGGTACAGGGTGGTCTTTTTAAATGGCTTTCTTATACAGGCTGAATTACTACGGCGAATTTCGAAAAATGCTGTGCTAAGAAGACATGTGACTGTTTTTGATAAAAAAAAAAACTTAGACTGCATTATTACATTTCTGAAAAAATAATTACCGGGTTGGTTTTGGAAAAAAAACCACACACTGTATTATTGCTCCATCTGATAGTCATTAATAAGGATCAATTTATGGAAAGAAACATTTATGTGGCAAATTAATGGAAATGATACATTTAAAAAAAAACATCATTAGAGAGGGAAGGGGAGTCGTCAGCACACGCGTGAGATTCTTCGAGCAATGCGATCTTCCGCCTCTGCCGTGCTGGAAGGCCGAGGCGGAACGTGTTGCTCGAAGGTGAGAGCCGGCAGAGGGACCTGGAGGAGAGGGATACTGAGTTTGGGTAGCAGCCGTCCCACCGTTTCCAAGTACCTATTCCAACTACTGCGACCACCAAGCCGCACAACAAGCGTGGTGATTACGGCAAAATCCCCCCATATGAATAGATTATGGCGTTCTATGGGAGAGGCCTATGTTCAGCAGTGAAAGTCTTCCGGCAAATGATAGATAGATAGATAGATATATAAACACTTTGTACACCAAAACATGGACATAACAATACAGTAATAGCAAATAAAAGAATCTTAGGCTAGTACAAGTGGCGGTCTTATAGCTTAAAGCGATTTCTTCCAGACAACCAGAATGATGAACCAGAAGTTTTTTTTTATTTTATTTTTTATGATAGTGAGTGACAAGACGAGCAAATCAGGTGCCTGATGGTAAGCATCATGATTGCCCATATCAGACACAGTGCTACCCAGTGTTTTAAAATTCAAAATTCTGCGCGGCACTGCACTGCGCCTGTCACCCTGAGATATGAGTTGTTGAATCTCATCATTAAGTAATTTCGCTGGTAACATGATGAAGATGAATCATCATCATCATTTGCCGGAAGACGTCGATGAAAAATGCCATTAGTGAACATCAGTCTAATCTAGTTATTTGTAAAAATACTAACAACTCAAGAAAGCTAAAATTCTCAATTTAATTACGAAACAAAAAAAGCCATCCTGTATACATAATTAACTAAGAAAATGTTAATTTATAGCTATCCTGCTAAATTATACTACAGTACTACTCGTTTTGTTTTCTTTGAAAATTTGAATAAGTTTTTAATTATGGATGGTTATGAACATAACTGACTGCCTCGGTGTCGCTCGGTGAAGCTCGACTGCCGATCAGAAGGTCCCGGGTTCGATCCCCAGGTTTTTTTTTTATTATGATAGTGAGTGACAAGACGAGCAAATCAGGTTCCTGATGGTAAGCATCATGATTGCCCAATATCAGATATCAGATACAGTGCCACCCAGTGTTTTAAAATTCAAAATTCTGCGCGGCACTGCACTGCGCCTGTCACCCTGAGATATGAGTTGTTGAATCTCATCATGCCCAGTAATTTCGCTGGTAACATTGCCCTTCAGACCGGAACACAGTAATGTTTGCACATTACTGCTTGGCGGATAAATAACTGGCAAAGGTGTGGTACTTCCCCAGGCGGCCTCCTGCAAAAGAAGCCTACCACTACAAAAAGCAAAGGTCAAGCAAAGTGTTTGATATAGGATTTTCCCATCAGGAATTATATCTATGACAGCCTGGAGTCTGAAACTGTGCCTGGTAGATGGCAATAGGCTTGCCCCCTATTACATGGGACCAATAACATACTGGCGAAATGTGGGTGTACCTATTGCTATGGAACTGATTCCTGAGTACACCTTTGCCTACCCCTTCGCGAAAAAGTGTGAATGTATGTTATGTTTACTGTAATAATAATAATACAATAATATACCTAGCCGTTTTCGGCTACAGAGCCTTGGCTTAGTTTAAACTGAGATTTAAAGGCGTTAGGGTGTAAATAATAATAATAATTTAAATTTATACTCTAACAGAACGGGTTACCTCAATTCCACTGTTCGAGTCAATTCATATGGGCTATGTGGACAACCCAATTGCCAGAGTTTCAGGTCGCCAAGATTCCTACAAGGCCTCCAACATGACCTAACGACTGCCCCCTACATATCTTATAGGAAACAGCTGGGACCTACAGTTGATCGTGCCATCCGAAACACGGTAGCGTCCAGATGAAAAGTCCACATGGTGAGATTCGATCCAGGGACTCCGGATTTAAAGCCGAGAATATTCCCGCTGGATCACGGACGCTACGTGTTTAGCTTTTACATGACTTATGTACCCAATTTTCGCAGTGAACGTCCGGCTACACTTAACGCACGTTAGGCTACCATTAATATAATTATATTATAGGTTAGAAAGCAATCTCGCTTTAAGCTGGTCTCGTTTGAGGTCTCGCCTTCTTTCCTGTCTTGTCTTGTACCTATAACTAGATAACTTGTGTCTCATTCTAAATAACATTCTATTTGCTCCGATTGTAAATTATTTTGGTATAATGTTTCTATGGACAATTCATCGGTCGAAAGCCTCTTAACACACTAAGTAGATCACGTTTCAATACATCCAGTTTAATTCTCCTTTACCAAGTTAGAAAACTATCAGAATCTCAGCGACAATCTATAATCCACTTTATCACTCTGAGTATAAAGTATATAGTCACACTACAATTAATTCTTCAAGGAGATGAAACGAAGCGTAACCCTGATTAGTTGTCTTCTTCAACATTAATTATGTATCGTGGATTGCAGTGCAGACAGATTATGTTTACGATTAATTTTAAACCTAATTGCTGGTTGTTATGACATAATTTTACGTTAGCAAAGTTGTATTTCCCTAGTGTTTTGTAAACGATCCCAAATAAAGCTCTACTACAGGTGATGCGTCCTGATGTACTCGTCATTGGAAACAATTTTGTCAATGTAGGAGTGGTCAAGTCTGAAATCGCGACAATTTCCACTTTACCAGAAATCGTAAGACACATAAAGGCTGAAACCCACAGCGGCGCATGAAAAGACTACGCACGTGCGTGAAGCTTCGCTTTGCAAAAATATGTATGTAATTGAGTCCACTGCAACCCACGGATACGCTACGCACAAATTGACGTCATTAGTACACGCATGGCTTGCTCGAATATGGCGCTCGCTTGACAGCGTTGAGCTATGCACGCTGTGTACGCAGTACACGTTAGTACTGAACGCGGTACACTTTGGTACACGCGTGGCTTGCTCGAATATGGCGCTCGCGTAGCTCAACGCTGTCAACGCCTTGCACGCTGTGCACGCGGTACACGGATGTGTGTATACCGTGTCTTGCAGTAGAAACGCAGAACCACGATGTCAAACAAATGAACCCACATAGCTAAAATGCACCGCGTGCCAAAATATTGAGACTTTTTATCTACTAACGAACGCTTTGACATAAAACAACCCAAATATAAATTCCGTAAAATAAACATTACAATACTTCAAAATAAACAATTTCCAAGTGACATAAAATACCAGGCGTTTAAAATATAACGTCGCGTGTTCGAGTACCCGTGTCATTTGAGAACTACTTCAACATTTCATGACAGAGTGACATTTTAATGGAAACATGCAGATTTTTAATGTAGAACGCGGTTATGTAATGGACTGACAGAAAACCTCAGCAGCTAGAGATTTATTTTCATTTCAAGTTTTTAGGGACTGTCTCGGTGGCGTAATGGGCGCAAGCTCAACTGCCGATCAGGAGGCCCCGGGTTCGATCCCCAGGTCAGGCAAAGTGTTACATATTGGATTTTTCCACTAGGCATTTTCTTAGTAACTGCCTGGAGTCTGGAACTGTGCCCGGTAGATGGCAATTTGGTCCCATTACCACCAGGACCATTGGGACCAGTAAAAACTGGGGTAATGTAGGTGTGCCTACTATGGGACTGAGTCCTGGGTACAGCTCTAATTATCCATTCGGGGAAAAGGCTGGGAAAAGGCGTGATTGTAAGTTAAAACACAAATTCAAAGATTAGGGCAATAATGCCTAATAAAACTTTACAAAGCTCAAAAACTGTAGTCAAGTGACTGTTTAGCTCTACATCGCTTGTAAGTCGCTACTGGCCGCAAAACTTTCTAAATACCGCTTGAGCTGTTGGAATCCTAACTTCTGTGTACAATATACGCGCAAAATTGTAAAGGAATGTTTGTGGATACTCACAAATCAGCTCCGAGAGCCAAAGCGGTTTAGAGCTCGCTATTTGATATGGAACAGGATCCCAGATTCTTATTTAAATTTTGTATTTACTGACCCAGTTTTGCTTTTTGTTTACCTTTTTAATAAAAAATAGGTACTGCAGTATTATAGTACCTATTTAGTTTTGTAGTTGAAAAATAGGTATGGTTTATTTTGTTTTATAGAAATGATACACTGTGAGAAGGTTAATTATTTTTAAATTAAACTTAAATCAAAAAGAACAGAAAAATGTGCTTGATAAGTGCCCTGGTAGACGATTGCCCCGAACTAGTGGGCATTAATGATTATGACTCCAACGATGACAGGTAAGAAAATAATGGTAGAAATAAAATGCCTGTTGCTCTAAACTGATAAGTTCAACGAATTAAAGAAAAAAATGGATTCCCCAATCTCACTACTCTGAACAAACCATTAGTTTGGGCAGTGCCGGGAACTCATAGGCCACATCCAGAGCCGACCACAAAACAATTGAGTGAATTTGTGAATTGAGTTTTTGTAGTGGTAGGCTCTTTGCCTGAGAAATCATCCGCCAAGCAGTAATGTGCAAACATTACTGCGTTCCGGTCTGAAGGGCAATGTTACCAGCGAAATTACTGGGCATGACGAGTTTCAACAACTAATATCTCAGGGTGACAGGCGCAGTGCAGTGCCGCGCAGAATTTTGAATTTTAAAACACTGGGTGTCACTGTGTCTGATATGGGCAATCATGATGCTTACCATCAGGCACCTGATTTGCTTGTATTGTCACTCACTATCATAAAAAAAAACATTTTGTATGGAAGTCGAACGCCCAAAATAACATGAATATAATATATATTGATACTCATGTACAAGATGTCCTCATAATAGAATATTGTCCAAGTATGTGAACTCCACGCTAGCATTTACTTCGCAAGTACACTACTCTATGTCCCCAAAACATTAATTATTTAACATTGTAACTCACGGGAACACTAGCTCCGAGTTACATAAACACAACGTAATCTAAAACTAGGATTAATTCAGCATTGTGTCTTTCACAATGAAATTCCTTCCGTTTAATTTGAACCAGGTATGTTGTACATGTCACGTCGAAGTGCTTATTTGGCCGCGTTTCTTAGAAGTTATTTGTAGATAATGTGTATCGTCTTACGTTTGTGCTCTCTTGTTGTGTGGTACAAGTTGTAAAGGCAACGACGACGATTATGGCAAGTTTTTTTTTATGATAGTGAGTAACAAGACGAGCAAATCAGGTGCCTGATGGTAAGCATCATGATTGCCCATATCAGACACAGTGCCACCCAGTGTTTTAAAATTCAAAATTCTGCGCGACACTGCACTGCGCCTGTCACCCTGAGATATGAGTTGTTGAATCTCATCGTGCCCAGTAATTTCGCTGGTAACATTGCCCTTCATACCGGAACACAGTAATGTTTGCGCATTACTGCTTGGCGAATGAATAACTGGCAAAGGTGTGGTACTTCCCCAGGCGGCCCCCTGCTAAAGAGGCCTACCACTACAAAATAAATCATATAGTGTAACAATTGGCGGTCTTATCGCTAAAATTGATCTCTTCTAACTTTTGGTTTGGAACGACAGAAATAATGTCGATATGAATACATAACTATTTATAAAATATTATTTTTTTCGTAATATCAAATTCAAATTCTACTATAAAGTTTGTCACAATATGGCACTTTTGAAAATCAATGATCTGAGCAAGTTCCAATGGAATTAGAAAATGCAGCCTACATGCTGCCCCGCTAGCACTTATTATATGTAGATAAACAAAGGAACGTGTTAACTTTTTAATATCATTTATAATTTTTAAATGAAGTCCCCATTCGCTCGTAACTTATCCCATACGTTAAACATTAGGCCCTTTACAAACGGTTCCATCACGATCACAACTCGTTACCGTCGCGTGTCGTGTCGTGTAAGTTGTAACCGTCCTTATTTTATTAGGAATTGTTATGTAGTCTGTCTTATTTGCGGATAAAAGAAAAAAAGCTAGGTTTGTCTTCATGTGCGGAGATAGGTATGTGAGTTTTGTATTGGGTAAATAATATAAGGCTCAATCAATACTAGATTAGCATGATATTAGAATCTTCATAGTGCCCCCTTCCATAGTGGCTCACTTTGCCCGTTACACTAAAACACTGGGTGGCACTGTGTCTGATATGGGCAATCATGTTGCTTACCATCAGGCACCTGATTTGCTCGTCTTGTCACTCATTATCATAAAAGAAGTTATTTTTTCATATCCCATGTAATAGGGGGCGAGCCTATTGCTATGAATCGGGCAAGAAAGCGGACTCCAGTCTGTATTTGAGATAATTTCCAGTGAAAATTCGAATATTAACACCGGGAGTCTGGAATAGTGACCGGTTAATGGCAATAGGCTCGCCCCTATTATAGGGGCTTTATTATCATAATTGGCGAAGTGTGTGTGAATTTTTATAGACTGTGTACTCCGGAGAGTACACCACTGCCTACCGCTTTGGGAGAAAGGTGTAATGTTGATTTATGCTATTTAGTCCCGAAAAAGTTCGGTCCAAATTACAAAATCTGCTTTGTCCCGAATTGTGTTAGGGTATTTGTATGTGTGTGTAGCTTGCATTATAGTATCCTGTGCCCCGCAGTTTTACCCGCGTAGTCTTCGTTCCCGTGGGAATATTAGAAAAAAATTACCCCAAAATGTGTTATTACAGGGTCTAAGCTACCTACATACCAAATTTCAGCCTAATTTGTTCAATAGTTTTGGCGTGAAAGAGTAACAAACATCGCCATCCATTCATCCTCACAAACTTTCGCATTTATAATATTAAAGTAGGAAACATAGTAGGATTCACATGTACATACACACGCTCGCACCTAATATGTATGTAGGTACTCATATATTTTGTACATAATATCTCCAAGTTTCTCATCTATTCTGGTAAGGTAAAGGTATTCCCATGTGAGTTGACCCATCTAGAATTATTAACTTAGGTAACTAAGAAAAGACTTTGAATGCTGCTGTTTTTGTATAGCTGCTAGCAACATCCTACTTTGCTACTAATTTTTTTAACTAATTATAAATCTCAAACCTCAATATAATGTAAAAAGTTACTTTTGTAACAGGTAAAAACACTAGCGTATTCTTACTTGATCCCAGCGCCTAGCGGTGTTTTGTGTGTATAAGTAAGTATCTTTGTTCTATTTCCACGCTTAAATTACTGAACCGATTAAGCTGAAATTTGGTATGTAGATATTATTTTATATAAGACTCTGGAATAACAAACAGTATTGTAAGAATTGGTTTAAATAATGTAAATAAACAAAGAGAACAATAATTTTAACACGTTTTTCAAAGGCGATGGAAGTTTAGCCAAACTTCCTCGCTCGCTCAGCCGTAGGACATCCATTGCTGTAAATGGCCTCCTTTATATATTTCCATCCAGTCCGGTTGTAAGCGGCTTCCAATAGATCGTCTACATTTTAAGATGTCCTAGATATATCCCTAGTCCAAAAACCCTATCTTATTTGTCTATTTACGCCGGAAGCAATATAAATAACTCAATATATTTTTTAAGCTACAAAAACTGTTTCGAAATACACAAACTATTTTCGGTTATGATTATGGTTTGGATCCATTTCGCAAGTTCATCCCGGAAAACCACTATTTCAAATTATTTTGATAAATTTAGCTTACAACATGAATTTTAATAAATTGTCCCGTTTTATACCCATAATATCTTAAGGTGGTGATAGATTTATATTTGTTTCCATATTGGATTGTAATGGTAGCCTCGTTTGCCGCCTGGGGAAGTACCACATCTTTGCCATTCATCCGCCAAGCAGTTATGTGCAAACATTACTGTATTCCGGTCTGAAGGGAAATGTTACCAGCGAAATTATTGGGCATGACGAGTTTCAACAACTAATAACTCAGGGTGGCAGGCGCAGTGCAGTGGCGCGCAGTATTTTGAATTTTAAAACACTGGGTGGCACTGTGTCTGATATGGACAATCATGATGCTTACCATCAGGCGCATGATTAGCTCGTCTTGTCACTCACTATCATAAAAAAAAAAACTTAGATTTGCTGGTGTAATGTATAAAAATGCATCTTTTACTAAAAAGTATTCAAAGACATCACGTTCCGCTGATTTTAATGCAAGAAAATACACTTAATCAAAACCGTTGCAGCTTTAATGTTATACAAAAAATTTGCATTTTACAATTACATAGTAAATTACAAAAATGTAAATATTCAGACTAAATTAAATACTTGTCTCGTATTGCAACTATAAATAGAAAATCACAAAAGACCGTTTTGTTATGCAGTGTAGTAACAGATAAATAACTTTGAAGACGACACTTTAAGGGGTTATGCTGTAGAATTATGATTTATGAACGATCCAATAAAAAGTAGCCGACCTTTTCCGGGGTGCCTTGTATTGGTAATTTTTTTTTTGTAATAGTGAGTAACAAGACGAGCAAAACAGGTGCCTGATGGTAAGCATCATGATTGCCCATATCAGACAGAGTGCCACCCAATGTTATAAAATTCAAAATTCTGCGCAGCGCTGCACTGCGCCTTTCACCCTGAGATATTAGTTGTTGAAACTCAAACTCGTCTGGGCATGACGAGACGACGATTTCGCTGGTAACATTGCCCTTCAGACCGGAACAGAGTAATGTTTGCATATTACTGCTTGGCGGATGAATAACTGGCAAAGGTGTGGTACTTCCCCAGGCGGTCCTCTACAAAGAGGCCTACCACTACAAAAATCATTCTACATAACATCACGCTACTACTACGTAGAAAACATAACTTAAGTGTGTACACATGTCAAATGTGTGAGTAAGAACGGGCGTTACTGCCTCGTTGACTGCCTGGTCGCAGGCGGGGGTGCTAATGGCATGGGGAGGTGAGTGTCGCTTCTTTACGTAGTAATAATTAGTATTCTTTGCCCGTAGTAAGTACGGTACATACACATCGCCGGTTATGTTTTGTAGGCCTAAGGGGGCGAGCCTATTGCCATACCGGGCACAGTTCCAGACTGCCATTGGGAAAACTGATGATGGAACAATCCAAAAAGACTTTTTGCATGACCTGTGGATCGAATCTGTTGCCTTATCGTAGCGTAGCGGTTGCAAGCGTTACTACCGAGTAACGCTTGCAACCGCTACGCTACCGAAGCAGTCAAACTGAAATTAATGCAAGTGTGGTCTCTTAGGTTGAGTAGTGTTACCTAAGAGACCACACTCTTAGGTTGTGTCTGTGAACGTATCGTTTACCTTCCTGTGTAGTTTTAGAATTAACTTTTTCGGGCCCCGCGTTTAATTACAAAAATTTTGTTGTTTTGTTAGTTAAGTGTTGTTTTGGGGTTTAAAGTTGTTTAAGTCTTGTGTACAAAGGGTTGTAGTTTAGGGAAGGCTTTGGTAAAGGCACTGACTCACGAACAGGTTAGTTTTTTTTTTATATATTAAACAACTTCCACACACGACAAGTATAAAATTATTTAATATGTACTTAAAGTATTGTAAAAGTGTTATTTTATTTATATAGTATATTATATATTACAATATTTTTCCAGAGCGACAATCCTGTTGCACTCACTGTTACAAATAGTTAAAATATAATAATAACTTTATTAACATAAAAAATGGCATGGAGCAGAAACCAATAAATAAAAAATAAAAAAACCACACACTGTCATCTGGTCCCAAACTAGGCTAGAAGCCTGTACTATCGTAACCAGATGACTGATATACATACTTATATAAGCTTATAATACCCAGACACAGATCAAACGGGCATATTTTAGCTTCTATTTGAACTCTTTTTCATGACTGCCTCGATGGCGTAGAGGGTATGCTCGACTGCCAATCAAGGGGTCCCGGGTTCAATCCCCAGGTCAGGCAGTGTTTAAATATTGGATTTTTCCATTAGGAATTATCTCAATAACTGCCTGGAGTCTGGAACTGTGCCCGGCAGATGGCAATAGGCTCGCCCCCTATTACATGGGACCAATAACATACTGGCGAAATGTGGGTGTACCTACTATGGGACTGAGTCCTGGGTACACCTCTGCCTACCCCTTCGGGAAAAAGGCGTGAATGTATGTTATGTTGTTATGCTATTTGAACTCTTCTTCAAAATATGGATATAATTTTATTGTAGCTAAAACCAGGAAGCTGCGTTAAGCAATTCTTATATTTTCTATCTGTGATATTATTATTTCTATTGCTATGTAATAAAATTAACTTATAGAAAATATTCACTCAATCATTCGAAACTTCCAAAAGATCTAATCGTCTAAGTCAATAGCAATTAATGAGACTATTTTACAGTTTGATCTGTTACGGGCATTATACCAGATCGTAAATTAGAATTGCTAATTGCAGTGTGCTGTTTTAGTGCCGTATTTAGGCAGGAATGTAGATTATAGTACTATAGGTCTTTTAAAGTTCATTTATCATTAGATAGTAAACATTAATAACTTCCCAGCAAAATAATAAATAATAAGAAATAACTCACACAAAAATATGATTCTCGCAGGATCGCGTGTAACATCGCCTTAACTTGCCCTAACTTATTTATTGCCAAGTTAATTGTGTGCCAGTAACTGTCATTACCAGAATAGCTTGTGGTCGCGGTTAAAGCGGTACTTGTGCTAACTACGTGTGACTGCGACATAGTTCATGTAGGAATTACTTAGTGCATCTCTTGGCAACCTTATCGCTACAAGTTTTTAAGTAATTGTATTATTCTATCAAATCAATACATTTGATAGATCATTTAATTACTTTTTAGGGTTCCGTATGTTAAGGGTGCCGAAGGAACCCTATATATATATAACTAAGCCTCCGTATGTCCGTCTGTCACAGGGCTATATCTCATAAACCGTAATTGCTAGACACTTGTAATTTTCAGAATATGTTATGTATTTTTATTTCCTCTTTAACAAAAAATAAATAAAAAAAAGTTAATAATTACAGGTGTTCTCCATACAATCAAAGTGCTAATAAAATAAATTCTTTATATTATACTATTCAGTAATAAGAATTTTATTTGGTAGGTGAGGAAAGGTGACACCTATACATAGGTAGGTATATTAGTCTAATATTTTATATTATATTATTGTTTTATTTATATTTTATTACGTTTATATAATTTGTGACGTATTTATGATGAATAGGCTGATGAATCCACTGAGAGCGAATCCCTTTTGATACTAATATAAGGTAGAGTGAAAGTTTGAACGTGATAGCACCGCTTTGACCTTCGGCGTCTGTACTAGTCCACTAGCTGTCCACGGGTGAACGTCTCGTGGTCAACCAGCAGACCTCACATGGTCCAAAAAAGAATGGTTGGTGCTTGTGTGGTCTAGGCGTAACGAAGTTAGCTTTTAAAACCTGATACAGTTTATATAAACTTTATTTGCTTTCAATAACATGTAAATACTCAATGTGGACTCCTGAGGACTCGGGTTTAATCCCCATGACATTGGATTGTTCCATCAGGAGAACCTACTATTGGAATGATTCTCAGTACACCTCAGCCTACCCCTTCGGGAAAAAGGCATCATTGCATGTTATGTTATGGATACATGTATTATATGTACCCATCTGAATTTTGAAGTAGTTTTTTGCCTTGGAAGATAATTCAGCTTATAACCTTATCGCAAAACCGGAGAACATATTCCTTAATCGACCATATTTTTTTATAAACATAGTTTTGTCATGTCTCGTAAAATAATGTTAGGTAAGTAAGTACCTACATGGTTTACGGTATAATCTTAAGAAAACATCGCAGGCTTCGTACACCCTGGGGCAAGGCTTCATAGAGAAAATTCGAGTTTTGTTTTAGTAGAGAGAATAAATATCTCCAGAGCTTTGATATTCAGAAATAAGGGCCTTTTTTTGAAACGAATATTTGTTAGTATGATTAGACATGTTTGTTATAAGGAGAAAGGTAGAAAACAAAATTTATGAGCACACAATAATACGAGGTCTGTGTAGTATTTTAATAATTGGTATTTATTCATAATATTACCTCCTATATTTAATATTAGTGCATGAACAGCGGCTTTACTCGCTCGCAATTATGAAATATGGGAGTTTTATATCAAAACTTTGACGCCCTTTTTGGACCCCTTAGAATGTGAATTTTCAAAAATCCTTTCTTAGCACACGTCCAGACAACGAATTAAACCTGCATTCCAAGTTTCAAGTCTGTAGGATCAGTAGTTTGCGCTCTGCTTTGCATGTCAGTCAGTAGACTGTCTCGGTGGCTAGTGGGCGCACGACCCTCTGACAATCAAGGTCAGGCAAAGTGTAAAATATTGGATTTTTCCATTAGGAATTATCTCAAAAACTGCCCAGAGTTGGTAACTGCTTCCGGTAGATGGCAATAAGCTCGCCCTCTAATATATGGCACCAATAACATACTGGCGAAATGTGTATGTACCTGCTATGGGACTGAGTCTTGGGTACACTTCTGCCTACCCCTTCGGGAAAAAGGCGTGATTGTATGTTTATGATAATCATATTAAACTACTATAAATCCTAATATTTATAGTAGTAATATGTTAGGCCTAATCAACTAGTAATTGATTTTTAGAGTAAATACATTATACAAAGTTAGAAATGAGTCCTAAGAAAAGCTTTTTCATTGTAACCTCTAAAAGTTGGAATGAACTTCGGCCCATTAATTCATAATATGAGCACTCTAAAAATTCAGTAGGTACATGTAAATGTAGGTAAAAATATTTCAGCCGTGCCTTTGTGAGTGCGAAACAAAGACAAACGAATTTATAGAGCATAGCATAGGGAATTTCCTTACATTCCGTCAAGTCAAGCCCGACTTCCACTCATGTTTCCCTTGAGAAAAGTTTTAAAAATCCCGTCTTTATTTCCTTTCCATCTCGCATAAAGTCGGTACTATCTTTATACTTTCCTATATAAAAAGATCCTAATACGAGTGCGCGATAGTCGCAACTGTAACTTGGTAAGGGCGCTCGAGGCAGGCCATTCACGGTCCGATTGCTCCAAGATAAGGCACAAACTTGTTATGTTAATGCGCTTTTTCAAAGGATAAAGTTGGCCATCTTTAATACTTTAACTCGCGCGGAAGTAGTTAATGCGATGTTCTGCGGAAAATACTTCGAAAACTATCTTTGGAATTGCTCTTTGGAAATAAATCGAGAATTGCAGTTACAATAGGAAATTGCTTTTTCATTTTTTTCCTCATTTTTCAGACATTTTTATAAGATGTTTTACCAACCTTTCTGAAATGTCCTATTGTACGAGAAAATTAAAAACCGAGCTTGTGGCACGAATACAATAATTATAAAGTATATTATAGTATAAAATTCTGAATCCTGGCTAACTGATACGCACACATCAACGCCCGCCCCAACCTTTGGATCTAGCTTTGACTAAAAAGACTTTGACTGAAAGACTCGCCATCATAGCGACTTAGACTCTCGACACAGCAGCTCAACACTCTAAATAAAGAACGCGTGCTCTTGCCATACCACTGGCGCAGATTCTTAAGCCGAGTTCTTCTTCTTCCTGGACTCCTCTTTCCTACTATGTTTCCCTGTATGAGCTGTAACAGGACATATTCGAACTTCCTTCTCATAATGGTCTTTAGAACTTCAACTGTTTTCCCTATACGTTGCAACACTATTTTTTATTAATAAAATTATAGACAGATCAAATCTTGAACAGCTGGCAGCTTCCTACATAATAAGTAAAAGGATTATTACACGTATACCTCTAAAGTCTCATAGTAAAGATTTGACTCACATAGTTACAGAGGCGGAATTCAGATTGCGTAATTAAAAGGCCCAGTTCAAAGAACAACGCCGCAATTACGCACGCAAACTTTTAATACGTTTATTTCCTCGCAATGGCGAGCAAGTATTTGTCTTTTACTCGTACTTCTCCCCCGTATTTGGCGAGCTCTTTTCTTGTATGAAATTATGTCGCAGTGTTTGTTTTTCTTTATTAGTTCCTCCGCTTCGCTTCACTCATTGTTTTGAGATGTACGGAGCACGGAAATTTGTGTTTGTTTGTGAAGATAGATTGGTATTTACCTACGTTTCTGTTAAGATTGAGTTGGAGCAGAGTTTTCATTTTTGGCGACATCGCGATTGTTTGCGTTGCCGTGAATAGGACGGGTTTGTTTTATGGAACTTTGAGACATTTTAAAGTAAACAACGATCATTTATTTGTTATGACGTTACTTATGTTCCCTATTTTTATTAAAACACAAGTTAGTTTTTTCATTAATACAACTCTGGTTACGATTCTTTTGGACAAAATATTGGTTTTTCGACGGAATAATCAAGAAAGTAGGTACTTCAAGGTTTTTGCTGATTAGATATGTAGGCATATGTAGGTACTTCTTTGTCTTCAGTAGAAGAGAAGTTTTTATTTATTATGTGATTTAAGACTAAACGGTACTCAGGGATTTGAATTATAACATTTTAACATCGTGTTGAGATATCGAAAGCAAAAAAAAAAATTATTTAGCAGTCTGAACACGCGTCAAAAGCTTACCGTGTTTAGAACGAAATATCAAGTGAGATGAAAATATCAAGTAGACAACTCACGTGTGTCCAGCCCTTCGTGTGGAGTTAGTGGTATACTCGTTTCAAAGTATTTTTCAGTCTATAAATCTAAAACCTATACTAAACTTTGAACATGCATAAACAAGTAATAACCTCAGTTGTGTTATGCTAATGTGTAATGCATATATAATGGTTGTGTATTAGTTAGTTAATTGGACGCCCTGAAGCGTGCTTGAAATGAACGCGCAATGAGCCCCGTACTATGTTATTACTGGAACAATATATTATATTTCATAAGCACGAAGCGAAAATTGCTGCATGAATAACAATTTTGTGACAACAAGAAATTGTAGATAGACAGACGACATGAAAGGAGTGACAGGAAGCAGCTGTATAACAGATATAAACAGATAAATTATTATTTGAATTCTTTTTTTTTATAAGACGTCAATCATACGCGCGAAGGTTACCTATGATTGGATAAGAATCTTGAATTTGTTTAATTATGTAACTATTTTAGTATATGTGATAGTTGCTTTGTTGGTTGCCCTCAATAAATAAAATAAAATAAACCATTTATTGATAATTTGTTAAATAATTATAAGTCGGTTTCAGTTCAGTTTATTTATTCAATTTAAACAATGTACATTGTATTTGAAATTATTATTATTATATAAACTACTAAATCAACTTCCTACTAAAAGACATTGAAATCATTCACTTAAGAACAACTGATAAAAATAGTCACAAAATATACATACATAATTCCATTAACATTCATAATTCATTATTATATATTAATCAAATTCATAAAATTTTAGTCTAATATTTCAAAATTAAATTATTAATGTCATTCTTACTATAATAATATTAGTCATTGGTTATTTAAATTCAATTAATATCGTAAATACATGTTTCCAAAAGGAAGCATATCAACGATGTCGATTTTACATAACAAAATAATAAATTTAATTGTTTAAATTAATTTAGAATGGCGAGAGTTAGGGGTGAGTGAGGGTGAGAGTAAAGTATTGAAGGGAGGCCTATACGCAGCTGTGGTCTATAGAAGGGTGATGATGATGATGATGATAATGTATTACTAAATACCGTTTACTGTTTTTAAAAATAATAATAATATGGGACGACTTCCACACACGGTCATCTGCTCCCGAACTAGGCTAGAATGCTATGGTAACTAGATGACCGATATACATACTTATATAAGCTTATAACACCCAGACACAGATCAAACAGACATGTTCATGCACACAAATGTTTGACCTGGCCGGGGATCGAGCCCCGGGCCCTGCGGCACAGAAAGCAGGGTTACTACCATCTGAGCGTTCCACGTATTTAGACAATATTATTTATATTATTTTATATTTTAAGAGACTAAGTGCTTGAAATACGATAAGTATATGGAAGGAAAAAATTTCACTCACAAGCGAGATTTCAACACGCAACTTCCGCACCAATCCGCGTGGCCTCACTCTATCCATTAAGCTACCGTGGAGGTACTCATCGGGTGCAAGTCCCACTCGTGGGTGAATTTTTCTTACCATATTCATCATCTCATCATCATCATCATCATCATATTAATATTATATTATTTATACGTAAGTTTTAAAACACTGCAGTGTTCTCAGGATGACTAGATGAAAGTCTAAAACGAAATTTAAAATTTGAATTAACCTTTATAAATCGCAACGGTAATTACGTACAATTATTAACCAAAATTGCCTTTTTTCAATACTTTTACCGAGTGTAATAGCATAATATTATGTCAACAGTATAGTGTGTATGTGAACAGTCAAATTATGGTTTATCATCTAATTTCCATCGGTTAATGGTACTTGCATTGCTAACCGCTGCAATTAGGAGCAATGGAACCGCCCCGAATTATTCACCCTACGATGCACAAAATACTAGAGTATGAACAGCAGAAACACCTAAATCAAAAAATAAATATTTGTTTACATTTGTTTAAAAATACTCCCTAACTATTGTTGCATATTATAATCCAATTTATTATAATTAATCTGTAATGTATGTATGTTAATCTTTAAGGTATTTATTGATTATTGGCTTCCGGTACTTATTATTTATTATTGATATAATATTGCCTGAAAAAAAACTGATATTTATTTAATTTTTAAAAAGATTTTGTCAACAAATGTTTAAGTTAGTCATCTTCAAAATTTTTTGATAAATTATCTTAGTTTACAGTTTTGAGCTAGATTTAAGTTCTTATTGTAGTCGTATTTTTGGGTCAATTCAACGATTAATATAAAAATGGGTAAGACAGTTGACTGTCAAGACAATAATTAATTTCGTTGAAAGCATTTTTTGGCTGCAAGCTTTAAATAAATCAATCGAGTTCAACGATACTTCAAGTTGTCTTGGGACGATTACGCTTGTCTAATTTAAAAAATCTGTGACAACTTTAATGACATACTAACAGCAAACAGAGATCAATGAAATAAAAAAAAGTTATAAAGGAAACTACAGGTTTTTTTATCTGTGAACTAAACAAATTATGCCATTCACATCAACAACCTTAATAAAGTTTAATAGCTCATGATTAGACAGAATGTCATAATTGTTCATAATTTGTAGCCTTACAGTTTGAAATTTTATGAAAGCACAAGTATTATGGAATGTAATTTCATTTAATTTGGTGCTCATTTCATAGCAGCTCAAAAGTGAAGATTGACGTAAAAAAAATATATCTAATAAAAATTTCAGAGCAAGAAAATTCAGATGCTCAATAATTGACTTGGAAATTCTTTATTCCTTAACGAGCTTTTAACCTACATTCGAGGGTCATTCCCATTTCCTGTAATTATGTCATATTATAATTATCGTTTCTTTGCCGGCTGTACTTTTGACGCGGAAATTATGGGTAATGGATTTAGACCTCGGGCAATATCGGTGCATAATTGCATCAGGGTATCACGGCGAGGGCGCGTCGATTTTGATATCATTTTGGTAAATGGGTCACTTTCGTAAATATATGTTCCTGTCGTAAATATGGTTCGGGGGCATCGATCACAAAGCTTCTATTTGTGATTGAAGTACGGGGAATATGGTTTATTTTGAATTAAAACATAAACATTCTGAGAAATTGAACCATTACTGTGTATATAATTGTACGAATTAAAAAGGCAATAGGCTACTGAAAAAATTGACATCGACCAGCCATGACCAGACCACGCACAAATGTGAACTGCAACACTATGGTCCTTCCTTTAAAGTGCGCCCAAAACCGACTTATTGGTGTCCGCAACGGCTGGTATTGGACGTCAATCCTCCAGAAAAACTCCATTAATATTGGTAGTCCCTTTACCTTACCTATCTATTGTAGGCCTCTTTTGCAGGGGCCCGTCTGGGGAAGTACCACACCTTTGCCAGTTATTTATCCGCCAAGCAGTAATGTGCAAATACTGTGTTCCGGTCTGAAGAGCAATGCTACCAGCGAAATTACTGGGCATGATGAGTTTCAACATCTAATATCTCAGGGTAGCAGGCGCAGTGCAGTGCCGAGCAGAATTTTCAATTTTTGCTATGGACCCAAACTAATCGCTAAAAGCCAACTTTTTCATAGAAATGGCTCTTTGACACTGATCAAAGTGTATAGAAAAGCGGTGATTGGCCTACAGCCAAAATGCGGATGGAAAAAGACTTTTCAGTCAATGACCAACGCTTTTCAAACCGTTAATACCAAACTTTTCTAAACGGCGAGCCCGGAAGCAGCGCCGCAGCGCTACAAATGCAGTTATACTCTTTGCCAGTGTTTCCAATCAAACACTGACACCATTTGAATAAATAATCCCACAGGACTTGTGCAAATCTGAATTTGTCGGTTATCTGATCGGTGTAGACGAATTGCGACTTTGTATCAATTGATTTAGAGTGTAGAATACAATTTTAGATTATAGAGGTTTTGATATTTAGAGTGAAATATATCTATGACAGTTAAAAGTGTAATGTTTTATTGTTTTTACCAAAGCACGTACTCGTAGATAAGCGAAAGAATCGAACCCACGTTTTTATTAATATTATAAATCTTAAATTTCAATACAATGTAAAATACTTACTGTTTAACAGATAAACAAAACGCTTACAAATTCTAACTCTCCTCCAAAGCCATCTCGCGCGGTTTTAACCTTCCTATACTCGCGCGTTGGTCTGTGAGACCGACGAAACACATTTTCGTAATTATTTTTATGCAGGTAAATCCTAAGAAGTTGAGTTCCTTGCTAGCTGCCGGATTTGTGGCTAACTTCGTTTTAGTGCACGCCGCGCGTTCGGGCGAAACACACGTGTTGTAGCACTCGTCACCAATCGGTCCACGAGACCGACGCGAGTATAGGTGTAACTTTTTGTGTAAGTATTAATATAATTTATTTCGTGCATTTGTATATTTTTTGCGGACTTTGATTACTTTATAAAGTATATATAGTAAAATATATGTATGTATGTTGCTCTATATTATATTTTGACCAATTTTATCATTCTTTTTTAGGTTTTAATCCATATCAAAATGGACGATGATCACATCAGATTGTTGCTGGAAGAATTAAGTTCTAGCTCAAGCTATGAAGACGAAAATGACAGTGAGGTGGAAGATAACGTGGAGGTACAAGAAGAGACATATGATACCGAGCAAGACGATGACAATGACGAGATATCTGAGGAAGAACATAATGAACGATCCCATGATTTTTACTTAGGAAAAGATGGACAGACAAGGTGGAATAAATCTCCTGCCTCAAACCCAACTAGGCGACGTGCTAGAAATATAGTTACTCAACTTCCAGGCGCTAGAGGAGAAGCTAGAAATTTGAAGGAACCAGGTGAGCTGTGGCGGCTTTTTTTTTCGGAGGGCACTATCAGCCTGATAGTAAAGTACACTAATGAACAAATTAATCGCATGAAGCATAATTTCACAAGAGAGAGAGACTGCGCCGATACAGACAATATTGAAATTGAAGCTTTTTTAGGCCTTTTACTATTTGCTGGAGTCAGAAGGAACGCTCGTCTAAATGCCAAAGATTTTTTCAGAACTGACGGGTCATCCCCGGAGATATTTCGTTTGACTATGGGATTATCCAGGTTCTTTCTATTGATGCGTTGTCTCAGATTTGACAGTAAAGATACACGAGAAGAGAGAATACAACTGGATAAACTGGCACCTATTAGAGAGTTGTTTGATATAGTTGTGGGAACGTTCAAAAAATATTACAGCGTGTCTCAGTATGTTACAATTGACGAGAAGTTAGAGGCTTTTAGAGGACGTTGTAACTTTCGCCAGTACATTCCATCAAAACCCAACAAATACGGAATCAAAATTTATGCGTTGACAGATGCCAAAATGTTTTATACCCATACCATGGAAGTTTATGTTGGGAAGCAACCAGACGGTCCATACCAAGTTGATAACTCCGCTTTGGCTTTGGTTTTGCGATTGAGTGAAAATATTCACAATACTGGGCGTAATATCACATGTGATAACTTCTTCACTAGTATTCCATTGATAGATAAGCTTGAGTCTCAACACAAATTGACAGTTATTGGGACAATTCGTAAAAACAAACGAGAATTGCCTAAAAATTTCACGGAAATACGAGGAAGAGCCGAAAAATCTAGTTTATTCGGGCACCGTGGCAATTGCAGTCTTGTATCCTATGTACCAAAAAAAGGCAAAAATGTCCTTCTCGTATCCAGCATGCACGATGATGCCCAGATCAATGAATATACAGGTAAACCGGAAATTATAATGGACTACAATAGAACCAAAGGTGGAGTAGATACCGTAGACAAAATGTGTGAGACTTACAACGTCGCACGTGGGACAAATAGATGGCCAATGGTGATATTTTATAGCCTAATGAATGTAGCGGGTATAAATACGTTTATAATATACCTGCAGAATAACCCTAACAAGAAAATTAGCCGTCGAGTCTTCCTTGAAGCCTTAGCATACGATTTGATCAATCCGCAACTTAGACGACGGGCTCTCATTTCATCCTTGCCGAGAAGCATAAGACTCAGGCTCACCGAAATATGCAAATTAGATGGACCCGAGTCTGCAGCAACATCTTACAATAATAAAGTAGGTCGTTGTGGATACTGCTCTTCGAAAAAAAACCGCAAGACACGTTACAACTGTGCCACCTGCAAAAAATACTTTTGTTTGGAGCATGCTGTAACCGTATGCCCTGATTGCTATGGCGAGGCTCAAAATTAAGTCAAACATAGATAAATATGTTTATTGATATGTTTGTTGTTATTAATAAGAAGTTTAATTTATTTTTAAAAAGAAGTTCAGATTTTATTTTAATTTTTTAGTACTTAAGAAAATAATCTCAAATTTTAAGACTGATTTGTGATAAAACTATAAGTTGGTAAAATAATTAATAAAATAACTTTTAGTTATACTGTTTTGTTTCATTACATCCTAAACTTTAAAATAATAGTAATACTTTATGTGTTTCTTGTTAAAAAAAATATGTTGTAGGGGTACAAACTATCGGTCTGTGACACCGTGCGCGAGTATAGGTGTTACAAAAATTGGCGCGATTATAGGAAGGTTAATTAGATTCATAGATGGAAGGATGTTTGTTTCTCTTTCACGCCAAAACTACTGAACAGATTGGGCTGAAATTATGTAATAGGGTGCGCAGGCGCATGTCCATCAACCGATAAGGGAGCGCTGTGGCGTGGTAGAAGATGTAGTGACAAAGATAGAGAAAGGAATGCCGAGGTGGTTCGGACATGTGGAGAGGATGGATGAAAAGAGATTGACAAAAGAGATTTATAAGGCTAGTGTGAATGGTCAAGTCGTACTTTTCATGAACTAGTTGACATTGTTCTTAGGAAAGGCCAAGTCAAAAGTACCTACAACCGGCGAGCATGTATGAAAAATGTAATGAAAGTGAACGAAGCGAAAATTGTATGTCAGGATCGTAGCAAGTGGAGGGAAATAGTCTCTGCCTATCCCACCGGGAACAAGGCGTGACTGTATGTATGTATGTGTATAAATGATGTGTATAAAAAACTACGTTAAATTTCATTGCGATAACAAACAAGTGATGTTATTAAAATAAAGCTTCTCATTTAAGCCGCAAGAGTCGCGCAGCTCGCATTTGCCATTTACCGATACAACAGAAATAACAATACCATTACAATGACTTACAAACTAAGGACAGTGTCATACAAACTGGGTGCTTACTGAATGCTAGAGCCGGTGCACATAATAAGGCAAAGCGCAGCGCCCAGAGAGCGCGCGCCCAGAGTAATGTTCACTGCTAAAGACTTATCGTTTTGGATACATTGAAAAAAGGTCAAAATCTGAAATAATTATGTTTAAAATATCTCCTAGAGCATCCATGCGTAAGCTTTCTCTGACGCTGATAATTCATGCATCATTCTTATCCAAAGACGATCATTCACTGGTCTTGAAAAATGCTCTGGGCTGCGCTTCACATTATTATTACTAATATTTTTTATTCATTTTATTATTCTGTAACAAAATATTGCTGCTTTCGGTTTATTAATTATTACAATTAATATTTTAAAATTTGACATTTATCTATTAATACAATTTAAATTAATTTTATTTTCCTTTTTTGGCCTTAATTTTGGAGTATAACATGTTTTTCATGTTATTTATTATGATTATTAATGTTACTTATGGATTTTATTATCTGAAATAAATGAATTAATAATAATAATAATAATAATTATGTGCGACGGCCTCGTCTAGTAGATTTCTGTAACATTGCCTAAATTAAGTTTTTTCACCATTGAATGTTGGAATATCAATGGAGTGTCAATAGAATACAGTATTGTGATAGAATCAAGTCCCCTGTAATTAGTAAGATCGTAGATATTTTTCCATATGTTATTATCAGTGTGGCCTCAGCTTTACCCATTCTGTCGTTTATTCAACATCGTATAGCGACAGTGTAGAGGTATCTATATATAATGTGCGGTAGCGATTTTACGAGGTGCTGTGAAATTGCCACCCGCGGTTTTGGTTAGTAGGTGTGAATTTTTGTTGCTAACCGTACATTTGTACAGTTAACAAACGCGTGCGAAATGGTTAGCTTGTGCGGTTTTTTAATACATTTTGGGTTGAATATGGTTGAATGTACATAATAAAATATAGAACAATATTTTATTATGTATAATTTAAGTTGGGGAAGTTTTTGTCTTGTCTTCTTCTCTCTTCTCTTGTTTCTTGTTTGTTGGTTGGGGAAGTATTGTCTAATTTGTTTGTATTTACAAACAAATTAGACAATACTTAAGATTTTAGGTTCGTTTTAGCTTTTAAACATCCAATTTAATGTCATGAGTTCAAGCACACAATTAAAAATGCGAAATAGGTACATACGTAGAATTATAGATAACCAAATCTTTGTCTTCTGTGACTCTGATTAAGAAGAACAAAATATGAGCTAACGTGAGTGAGACTAAAATATACAGGGTTTTTAGTAATTAGTAAGTTTCTTAGAACATCACTTAGAACAACTTTCTAAGTACCTAACTTGAAGCCAGATCTGAAATTGCGGTACCAGTCCCCGATAAGTAGAATGAATGAATGATATCTCTTTATTAGTACCACAATAATACAGATTAATATGTAAATATGTAATATGTAAATAAAATATGTAATAATAATTAGAATATGGGACAATTTAAACGCACTGGTCCCAAACTAGGCAAAGCCATGTAACCAGTAGAATGATATAATATAATATAGATACCCAGACACAGATCAAACAGACATATCATCAGCTCATGCACATAAACGTTTGACCTGACCGGATATCGAACCTGGGGCCTGCGGCACAGAAATCAGAGTTACTACCATATGAGCCAACGAGGCCGTCATAACTAGAAAGAAAACTTAAAATAGAAAGAGCAACAATTCGCGACCTTATCGCTCAGAGCGATCTCTTCCAGAAAACCAGAGAAATGAAGAGGAAATACAGATGAAAGAAAATACAGATACTGAAGAGACAAAAACTTCCCCAACTTAAATTATACATAATAAAATATTGTTAGGGTTGTCTAGGGTGCTTAAATAAGCACCCTAGAAATATTCGGAACTGTGCCCGGTAGATGGAAATAGGCTCGCCCCCTATTCATCATCATCGTCATCATCTCAGCCATAGATCGTCCACTGCTGAACATAGGCCTCCCCCTTAGATTTCCATCCAGTCCGGTTGTAAGCGGCCCGCATCCAGCGTGTTCCTGCCGTCTTTTTCAGATCATCTGTCCACCTTGTGGGACGTCCTACGCTGCGCTTGCCGGTCCGTGGTACCCCCTATTACATGGGGCCAATAACATACTGGCGTAATGCCTAGTACCGATCGTGAGGTCCCGAGTTTGATCCCAAGGGGTCATCAGGGTCATCAGGGTCATCCTTGTTGGTTGGTTGGCTGTTGGTTGGTTGGTTGGTTGGCTGGTTGGAAATTCCCATTGACAGCAGGAGTCTAGAACTGTACCCGGGTGATGGCAATAGGCTCACCTTCTATTACATGGGACTTATGAAACATAACTGGCGAAATGAGGGTGTGCCTACTATGGGACGGAGTCCTGGGTACACCTCTGCCAACGAAAAAGGGAAAAGGTGATTTTATGTTAAGTTATTTATAAGTTTTATCTAAGGTTTTTTGTTAAATTATGACAAGTTGGAAAGAAACGACATTAAAAGCATAGGACGACCATGTTCACGTACATGGACTGTTTTGAAAAACGAAATTAAATCTCATAAAAAATCATAAATTTTCTGTTGCTATTCGCATTAAAGGGTTAATTTAAAATACATTAAAAAATTACTAAGGTAAAAAAGCTTTGGCACGCACCGAGGTTAATACGAGTAGGTACATCATGCATACTCATACCCCAACCAAATTAAATTCCACAAGATACGGGCGAAATGAGGCCTCGATTTATTTCCCCTTTTTTGAATAACATCGTGTTTTACCAGCCCTTTGTCCACTTTATTTGACGCGTTACGTATTGTCTATAGAAAGTGATTTTAATTTAGTTGGATTGGAGTTAGAGTTTTGGTCCCGGGACGACTTGTGTCTCAAATCTCAAAGCCCCGGGACTTTCCGCAAATTTTCTTATCTCGAGTTCTAGGACCTTTGTCCTAGATCGAGGTCGAGGCTAGAGACAGGACTATAAAGTTGAAATTGTATACAATTATTTCATAATTGTATTTTTTGAAGCTATTATTGCTCGTATCTTTTCATCAACTAGAAAAATACAAATAATTTTTCATCTTTAGATTTTCATCATATTCAAAAACATTCTCGATAGAGTAACATTTTAAATTAAATTAATTAAATTTAAATTACTTCATTCTTTTGGACCACTATAATTAAATATAGATGTTCATGTTTTTACACGCCTTTTTGTCAGGAATTAAAAATGCACTCGATTATAGTTGAATTCTGAAAAGTCAAAGGAATTCCCGGGACTTTGATCGAAGTAGTCTCCAGTCCCGGGGACTTAAAAAAGGTCGAGACTTTCCAAACCCTAATTGAAATGTACGTTTTGATTTAATAATGTTGGGTATTGCTTTTAGCGCCCAATTGTCTTGGAGGTGGACGTAATGGAATTATGAGAGATTTTAGCTTAAGGTTGTTAGAAATATTGTAACTCGTGAACGTTTAGTGTCAGAATTTAATGGACTCAAGCCTTAGATAAGAAGATAAAGTTCAGTGAAATTGGTGTTTGTATTTAGAAATTTTAATAAAGTTTTTTTGCACAAAAACTTTAATGCTTTCGAAAATAAAGTAAATTTAGAGCTATTGCTATATACGGAATTAGACTTTTACTTAACAGATATAAATAAAATAGTTTTTACCATTATTTTTTTATATTATGAAAAAAAGGAAGTGTTTATCAATTTCGATATGAATTCTAATCGTAACATTACACTTGTCGGTGGGTAAAATGCGAAATGCATCACCTATATAAGATAAACACAAAAATTAAACGAATTATGTTCCTAGTACAATTCAACAAAATTAGATATATTTTAAGAATATAAAATAAGAATCAGGTCGTATTTCCCAACCAAAAAAAAAACTTAACATACAATCACGCCTTTTCCCGAAGGGGTAGGCAGAGGTATATCCAGGACTCAGTTCATAGTTGATACACCCACATTTCGCCAGTATATTATATTGGTCCAATGTAATAGGGGGCGAGCCTATTGCCATTTACCGGGCCCAGACTACAGGCAGTAAACACTTTGCCTAACCTGGGGATCGAAGCCGAGACCTCAGGGTCGGCTGTCGAGCTTGCACCCACTAAAACCTATATATCAAAAAAACCTACAAAAAAGCTAATGATGGGACAGTAAATGACCTAGAAAAAAACTCATTTGATAACCTCAAAATCCACATTTTCGCTTGTACATTTATTTCGACAAAGGCCTTCGATATGAAGATAGCCAGGAAAATCAATTACGATCATTCCCCTGGCCCGTATTAATCTCCTGTCGATACCTCTGACAAGCCAGGGTAAATAGGGTCTCGTAACAAGATACATTTTAAAATATTATCAGTAATAAAACCCGGCTCACTCATTTATTAGGAAAACCTCAGGAAAGGTTCTCTGAAAGGGGTGCTTTTGGATTTAATGTTATTGAAATTCTAACTGTGACTAATGAGGAACTGAGTTCGTTTTCGATTAAAAACCTTTGAATTTAAAGCTGTAGGGAAAGTCATGTTTGCTAAATTTACTGTACAACTTACACCATGTTAAAATCAAATAAATGATTATTCTATTCTATTCTATTCTAAAAATAGGTCTGGGGATGAATGTACGCGGTATTAGTGTACTGGCCCCACGATTTCACTTACATAGTCTTCGTTCTCGTAGGAATATCGGATATAAAAAGTACCCATATTATAATTCATTCATTTATTTATTTCAGGCAATAGTGCGTATAATAAATTATACGCACCAGAGGCCCATATTAATAAATACCTTACAGACTAACATACATAATAATATTATATTAACTATGCTTTATCTATGCTTTAGGGATGATATGTTTCGGTCTCGCCTCCCTAAAGCGCCGGAACACTATGCCTTCCGGCCAAAATTCTGGCGCCAGGAGAGTCTCCTTAAATTTCACCGGAAACCGGAGCACGTAGGACTTGAAATTCTGCGTCCGCGTAGACTCCAGCCTCGACAGTGAAATAGAGAATTCCTGGTGTGGGACTCGTCGTTGACCCTTTTCTTTTATGTAGCGGACTATCTCCTCACCGGATGTGCTCTTGTCAAACCGGGAGAGATAGACCGCCATTGTCGGTTCTGCGACTCGAATGGAAGTAGCCGCAGCGGGAGCGGTACCGCGTTGATTGCGGGCAGGTCGAGGTTGACGCTTCCTCTTCTCCACAAGGGTGAAGCCGTTTTCATCGACCTTTTTCGTTGGCTGAACTGGACCCGGCAGGCGTGGAATGATACGGAACGCCTGCGCACGGGATTGCTGCTTTCTTTTATTCCGTTGCTGTTTCGTGCTCTCATTAGAGGGCCTCAGCGGGGGCGCGAGCGGGGCGAGGGCAGCGGCGGCAGCAGCGGCGGCTGCGTAGGCCAGGGGCGACGTGGTCGTCTTCGCTGACGTCTCGATATATGTATAAATGTATTTATAATGTATATTTATATTATATTATGGATGTATGTAGTATATTAATAATATTATATAAGTATAACCCTAAATATGTATAATAATTTTTGTACCCGATCCCACCCCTACTCTTCCTATCATACACCTTTCCGTCCAAAGACTGGTTGCCTGGAAGAGATCGCTTAAAGCGATAAGGCTGCCTTTTGTTGACCAAACACTTGTTAGTTATAGCTTTGTTTTTAAGTTATTATGTTGTACTGTGTAATTTTATGAAAATGGTCACAATAAAGAGTAATCTAATATAATCTAATCTATGTGTTATTCCAGGGTCTAAACTATTTACATATCGAATTTCAGCCCACTCGGTTCAGTAGTTTTGGCGTGGAAGAGTAACAAACATCTATCCATCCTCACAAACTTTTGCATTTAAAATATTAGTAGGAAGTAGGATAAGATTAATATGTGATATTTACCTACTCCGATTAGATCAATTCTCTGCCTCGGTGGAGTAGTGCCTAGTACTGGTCGTGAGATCCCGAGTTCGATCCCAAGGTCAGCAATGACCCATTGTTATTGGATTTTGCCAATTTGGAAATTCCCATTGACAGCAGGAGTCTGGAACTGTACCTGGGAGATAGCAATAGGCTCGCCTTTTATTACATGGGACTTATGAAACAACTGTCAAATTTTCATCTCTACGCCTTTTTCTCAAAGGGGTAGGCCCTTTGAGAAAAAGGCGTGAAGTTATGTTATGTTCCTGGGTTCGATCCCCAGGTCAGGCAGTGTTAAATATTGGATTTTTCCGCATTAGGAATTATCTCAATAACTGCCTGGAGTCTGGAACTGTGCCCGGAAGATGGCAATAGGCTCGCCCCCTATTACATGGGACCAATAACATACTGGCGAAATGTGGGTGTACCTACTATGGGACTGAGTTCTGGGTACACCTCTGCCTACCCCTTCGTGTAAAATGGCGTGAATGTATGTTATATTATGTTATGTTATTAAGTGATAAAAAGGCCGATTGGGTTTTTGGTAAATAAATTTCACAGTAAAACAACTCCTAAGATTAATTTTACAAAGAGAGAAACCGCGGGGTAATTTTTCGACCAAAAGCTCGAAATCGAACCGAAGATAGATCCACTCGACCGAAATTATTAATGTCGTTGGGTGCAAAATACGTTTGCCTGAATTTATGTGTTGATTCTTAGCCAAAATCTTTTATACGAGTTGTTTATAGCGTTTTCGACTATATAAGAGTTCACAAATAGACTCGAGAACCATATTCAATCTTATAAATATGAGTTTTTTTTAAAGCACAGTTCCTTTATTGAGAAAATACTAAACAATAGAGCTACCTACTTAATATGAATGAGTTAACAGGATAGTTACTAGTTACATAGGTATGTTTATAAGTTCGATGATAGATAGAATCGGCTTCAATAGATAGATAGTAGAGTCCGTGATCCAGCGGGAACATGCCCGGCTTTAAATCCGGAGTCCCTGGATCGAATCTCACCATGTGGACTTTTCGCCTGGGCGCTACCGTGTTTCGGATGGCAGGTTTAACTGTAGGTCCCGGCTGTTTCCTATAAGATATGTAGGGAGCAGTCGTTAGGTTATGTCGGAGGCCTTGCAGGAATCTTAGCGACCTGTAACTCTGCCAATATGGGTTGTCCGCATAACCCATATGAATTGACTCGAGCAGAGAGATTGGGGTAACCCGTTCTGTCAGAGTATAAACTCAAAATATTTATTATTTATTCATTCAAAGGAGATGTTGTTGATTAGAGTGTTGATTGGGTCGGCAACATGCTGGCAATACCCCTGGTGTTGCAGGTATCGATAGGCGGCGGTAACCGTTCACCATTATTTATTAATATTAATTTTTTGTTTTTTTTTTATCACAACATTGACCAATTTGATTTACACTCCCCTATTCCTGCACGGTTGCCTGGAAGAGATCGATAGATCTCTTAGCGATAACACCGCAAATTGTTACATATTTTTGACAGTCTCGTTGGCTTAGATGGTACTCGTACTTGATGAACAAGGCGTGTATGTATGTTGTATCTAATATGTGCTTCTACTTGTATCAGAATATTAAACGCTCATCTAAATAATAATATAACATAACAATCTACTAAATACACAAGAACATGTCCCGGATGAGAACGTGTGTCCCACACAACATGTCCCACATAATAACCGGGATCGATCAGGATAATACTAATTAAATCCGGGACACCTGCTTCACGACGAACAGAATTATTTGTACCATGTAACGCATTATGGTTGTCAAGTTGATTTATTAGCTTCTATTTATATTGCGAAACTATTGAATAAGTAACTGTGTTGAAGGTATGTCAGACGAGGTGATTTATCTAGCTAAACTAATTACTATATATTATACACAGTCGAGTAGTTCTCAATTGTTCAACTAGTAGAACACGTAGGAATAAATTGTTAAGGCATACGTATATATGTATGTTATGTATATATATAGGGTTCCATACCTAGCCTAGATACCTGAACAAAACCCTACCGCCTTCTAAAAGAACATACAGCAAAATCTAGTTGCAATTACAGTAAACATTAGTTATCACATTTTTTTGTAAAATTTTACGCCTTTGGGATTTTTTTATAAATAAAATCATTGTGTAAAACCTATAAAGCATAAAGTTTTAAAATCAAAAAAGTAATTCACTATCCTGAGATTCGAACCTTGATCAATAGCTTGTAAATCAATGCCTCGCTCACCTACGCCACGATTACATTAGAGTTACTGGTAAGTACATAAAAATTTTTTTTATACTGAGTATGAAACGCACAAAGTGTGGAAAAATGCCCATAACTTTTGATTGCGTTAACTTAGAACTATGATTCTTACAGCCACAAGGGATCCGCAGACCTGAGTATATATCAATTTAAACTTGAACCTCCACGCGTTGCCATGATAAAGTGTCTTGACAGACAGACAGACGGACAAAAAAGTTATCTTAAAAGGGTTTTGAGGTACGAAACACTAAAAATTTCCAATTGTTCTACAAATAGGAGATAATACACGATTACCTCGTAAAATATTTTTATATACCTATAGCAGTTGTACTTTCACCTCTTCCTGGTTTATTATCTGCTAGTACTTGATAGCTGACCCTCCATAATTATCAATTAATAATAAATGTTGAGTTATTGGCTAAGTCATATTCACTCAAAATTATAAAATAGCAATTTGGTCATCTACCGCTTCTCAGATTCTGATCTCCTAGTACCCGATAACAGCGAACTTACTAACATGCATAAACATAACATAACATACATTCACGCCTTTTTCCCGAAGGGGTAGGCAGAGGTGTACCCAGGACTCAGTCCCATAGTAGATACACCCACATTTCGCCAGTATGTTATTGGTCCCATGTAATAGGGGGCGAGCCTATTGCCATATACCGGGCACAGTTCCAGACTCCAGGCAGCTATTGAGATAATTCCTAATGGAAAAATCCAATATTTAGCACTATGCCTGACCTGGGGATCGAACCCGGGACCTCATGATTGGCAGTCGAGCATCCCCCACTACGCCACCGAGGCAGTCCGAGGCTAACATGCGAAGGATCAATAATTGTTTTCTGTTATTTTTGTAGAGGTTGTGTGCAATTTTCCTAATTTTTCTGTCCATTACAATATTCCACAAAATATTTCCAAACTATAAGTAAATTAAATCATTCTCAGACTCTGTTGTACCACTACTCTGTTGTACCACCACTAATCTATTGTTATATATTTACGTTTGTTCCTTGTTCCCGTTTCCCCACACGTCTTGTTTCCATTGTGGTCAGCAGTAGGCAGAGACTATTATTTCTCTCCACTTGCTACTATTCTGACATACGTCTCTCACTTCTTCCACTTTAATAATATGAATAATGTCCTTATTCATATTATCATGCTCCTTAGTTGTGAGGTACTTTTGATTTGATTTGGTAATTTTGGTTTTAACTAATTAAGGCCTATCTACTCTTTTAAGATGGTCCATACAACTAAAAACTATGGCAAAACGTATTTTGTTAAAGAAAACCGTATGATTTTTTTTGTAGTCACAGAAAATTCTGTCTTCTAGCTCTATCTATGACGAAATTACAGGGGGTATTAATGCTGCTAGTTGCTTTCTGAAAATATGCCACGGGCATGCTCGACTTGGCGGGTGCACCCAAATGGATTTTCTGCTCAAACTCAAACTCAAACTCAAAACAGCTTCATTCAAATAGGTCATAATCTGACACTTTTGTACGTCAATGAAGTTATACAGTTCTGAGTCTACCGTGCGTTCGGAAAGATACCTCTACAAGAAGAACGCACAAGAAACTTGTAGGGCTTAATTTTTTCAACAGATAGTTTCACAATATTTGGTTTGCTTACATTCGTTTTCTTTGAAGGTGCCGCGAGGCGGCTATGCAGATGTTTCCAAGCATCTTTGTCCTCTATGTACTGGTTGACTTTATAATAAGCCTTCTTTAGTAAAGTAGATTTTATATAGGTTTTGAATTTACCCTCTGAGAGCCCAGTTATCTCTTTGGGGATTTTATTATAGAATTAACGTACACTATTTCCTAAGAGTGTCTTTTTATTTGTTTTAGATAATCTAAAGCTAGGTACAGCTATTTTGTCTTAATTCCTAGTATTAAAATTATGAAGGTCACTATTTAATTTTAATTTATGTAAATTTTTACGCACATACATGATGTTCTCATAAATGTATAAGGATGGTAGGGTCAGTATGTTTATTTCTTTAAATAATTCCCTCAGGGATTCGCGTTGACGCATCTCATAGATGGCACGAATCGCACGTTTTTGTAGTATAAAGATAGTTTCTATATCTGCGGCAGACCCCCACAACAGAATCCCATAAGACATCAAGCTATGGAAATATGCAAAGTACACTAATCTCGCCGTGGCTACATCTGTTAGTTGCCTAATTTTATAAACCGCGTAAGCTGCAGAGCTTAGTTTCCCTGAGAGCTCGGTGATATGAGTGCTCCATTGCAGTTTAGAGTCTATAAATGCCAAGGAACAAAGTTGCATTGTCAATATTGAGTCTTTCACCGTCAAGAACTATGATTGGTTCTATACTTCTGACGTTAGGCAACGAAAATTTCAAACATTTAGTCTTTTTCGCATTCAATAACAGATTGTTTGCTGAGAACCATCTGGATATACTTGATAAAGTATTATTAACATGTACTAGTGAAGTATCCTTCCTATCAACTTTAAAAATCAATGACGTATCATCGGCAAATAGAACGATATCTGCTAGACCGTAGACCATGTAAGGCAAATCGTGAATACAAGCCATCTCTGTATGTCCGACAAAAAGTAAAAATTTTATATCTATAGCTCGCAAGGAAAAAAAACTAAAGTTCCCACCAACACAAAACCCAACTTTAAGCTTCATAGCTCATTTCACTTCATCCGCCAAATGTTCATAAAAAACATCTTTATTAAAAGTTTTCAAAACTTGGGTGCTTCGCAAAAATAAACTGGAAACACCAACCACCGCTGAAATTAACCTGAGGAGTAATTAGCTCATGCGAGTTTACAAGGAAAGTTAAAAATTCTGTCCCACAATGAGACGAAGCAGCCTGCGTCAGTACTGAGTACTGACAGTACCTTAGCTTGAGACAAAACGAAGACATTTTGAGAATATTATTGGAGTTGATATAAAAACACTAATAATATGGTACAGTAAAAGAAGCACTCGAAGTGCTACTGCCCATTATTGGGTTCCGAGTTAGATTAGATAATACTTGGTGTCTTTTGTGCAGTGTTGTCCAAATGAACGTGTTTCATTCATTCATTTATTTAACACTTACAACAATACAGAAAATGAAGTAAGACTAAGGAAGACGAAGTAAGACTTTGTAGTGATAGGCCTCTCTTGCAGGGGGCCGCCTGGGGAAAAACCACATCTTTGCTTGTTATTCATCCGCCAAGCAGTAATGTGCAAGCATTATTGTGTTCTGGTTTGAAAGACAATGTTACCAGTGAAATTACTGGACGTGACGGGTTTCAACAACTAATAACTCAGGATGACAGGGGCAGTGTAGTGCTGCGCAGAATTTTGAATATTAAAACACTGGGTGGCACTGTGTTTGATATGGGCAATCAAGATGCTTACTATCAGGCACCTGATTTGCTCGTTTTGTCACTCACTATAATAAAAAAAAATTAAGAAAATAAAACTAAAAATACTTAAACGTGAGCAAACACTAAAACTAGTTCGATCCTGAGGTCAGGTAAAAGTAGTTATTGGATTGTTAACCACCAAGTTGGTTGATGTCCGCAAGACATTGAATATACCGAACCTTGTTCGGTATTCAACCTTTACCATGCGAGTGAGTTTCCTAACTTGGGCTGTGCTCGCTTTGATTTTATCAAAGATAGAGACAGTCGCCTGATCTGCCTAAAGCTTCACATAATAGCTTGTCATCTTTATCAAACCAATATACATACACAAGGCTTGAGCCCCAGGGTTTCAGTAGCAACATTAATGATATGTCCTAATTAATTTACTAAATAACAGACAACGCTCACCTAAATCACTTGATCTAGTCTCTAGAGCCTTGAAATAAGGCAAACCCTCTTTCTTTTTTTCACTACTGTTAAGCGGAATCCATCGATGAGGAACACTTCTAATTTTTCAATATATTACCGATGTATATCCCATCTCTATTGCGTAACATGGGCCTTTGGGCAGTATTCCTTGAACCTCTAAGAAGCGTGGTATTGTTCAGAGTACGAATAAATAATTATTAAAAACTGATATTGTGTGGTGTTTATTACTACTAACTTAAGGGAAAAATCTGCAACCACCGAAATTAAGTAATAGTAGTATACTACTGAATTATTATAGTGTCGTGGTACTAGTATTTTTTTTACATTTGCGATTTGAATAACTTTTTACATTTGCATATTTTAGGAAAGAATCGGGACTTAAACTCAGTCGAAACTTTAAGGTAAATAATAAATGTTATGTATTAATGAAGTAATACTACTATTACTCATTATTACTATTATTATGTAATAGTATAATATTATTACTTAATTTCCGTGGTTGCAGATTTTTTATGACCACGATATTTTTTTAAAGAAACGGGACTTAACCGCGCTAAAAACATTTTTTATTTACCTCGACATTTCGACTTAGTTGAAGTCCCGTTTCTTTCATAAAATATAAGTTCAAATCGCGAAAGTAAAAAAAATAGTACCACGATACTATAATAATTCAAATTAATATAAAAAAATACTTTAAGTTAAGACTGTCATTATCTTCCAACATAGTTTGAAACTACTGAAGAAGTCAGGAAGTTTATAAAGATCTTGTTAAGCAAGACTTGGACAAAAATACACGCAGGTTCGTAGTCCGCTCCCCAGCCACTGTCTACAGTTTCGGACAAAACTTTCGCAGTATATTACCAAAACGGCCTAAGTAGAAACACCTGTCCGTATAAAACAGGTAACGGGTTAACTTTGCGGAATTTATTTCCATAGAAGGAGAGATTTAGCGGAACCGAGCCGTATTTGTCTGCTTAATGGAGAGATAACTCGATTCGATTTTATAGTCGGTGCTTTATTGAGATTTAGCCGTTGGGGATCCGATGCATAGTGCAGTCTTGGGAATTTCTTGCGTTTTTTAGAAGATTTTGTAGAAGATTAACGGTTATTCTTGAAATACTTTAGATGTCTAAGTTACTTATATTTAATCGATATTTATTATGTTACTTTCTAAAATATTTTATAATAGATATAAAATGTTTTAATTGATCACAAGATCTGAGTCTTGTACTCTAGAAGACTTCAATTATTTTTAAATAAGTTAATAAATTAATTGTTAAGGCATATGCGTGTATGCATAGTGTAGGGTTCCATACCTAGATACCTGAACAAAACGCTTCCAATCCCAAAAACAAACGCCTACTAAGAATATACAGCGCCATCTATTAGTTCCCTGCGCAAAGTATGGAAATATGATGCAGTAAAATGGCATAACTTTTGATTGCGTTAACATGGAAGTATGATTTTTTTCTAGCCACAAGGGACCGCAGATCTGATTAGTTGATACCAATTTCATCTTGATACCTCCACGCGTTCCCGTCAAAAAGTGTTTTGACAGACATGCAGACGGACAAACAGACGGACGTCAAAGTGATACATACATTCACGCCTTTTTCCCGAGGGGTAGGCAGAGGTGTACCCAGGACTCAGTCCCATAGTAGATACACCCACATTTCGCCAGTATGTTATTGGTCCCATGTAATAGGGGGCGAGCCTATTGCCATCTACCGGGCACAGTTCCAGACTCCAGGCAGTTATTGAGATAATTCCCAATGGAAAAATCCAATATTTAACACTATGCCTGACCTGGGGATCGAACCCGGGACCTCTTGATTGGCAGTCGAGCATGTGCCCACTACGCCACCGAGGCAGTCAAAGTGATCCATATTAATAAGGGTTCCTTTTGGGGTACGTAACCCCAAAAATACCAAGTTTCACTTGTTAGATATGTATCCCAATTGGACTTTTACAAAAAATACGTACTTAGCATGATGAGTCACCACTCATATATAATAATGTCAATTCTTATAATTTATCTATACAAAAAAGCTTGTACCGAATGTGGAGCTGAACAGTACGACGAATAAGATAATTTTAAATAAAATATTATGTTATAGGCTGAATACGGCACATAATGCGGAATGAAAGCAGATGTTTTTATATGGGTTGAACATCTTCAGGATATGGAATAAATTGCCAATAGCGAGTCCAACAGCTAATGCTTCAGTGACCTATTCATGACCTACCTGTCCTTAACAAAATAAAGAGGACCTCTTAGGAGGTTTTAATAGATCAAGTAGATAGATAAGTACTAAGTAAGTAGATAGATCAAGTAGATAGAAGATCATATAGATGTGTATTATATTATTATCATATTATTGTACGTATATATGTTAATATTTATAATATAAGTATTTTAAAGTATGTTTATATAATATGTAAGTAGGTAGCTATATTATCTATGTAAATACCTATATATTGCACACCACCGTCGTTAAATGTTTACTGTCCTTTTCCATCCCCAAGTTGTCTGTAAGAAATTGCTTTACGCGATAAGACCGCCGGTTGTTTACCGTGTCTTTTGTATTGTGTCTTTTTGTGAAATTGTTTCTTTTTTTTGGTATGCAATAAAGTATTATTCTATTCTATTCTATCAATTTATAGAATGCGTTTATAATATTCGGAGGAAACAGGGGAATACAAAACATGGATTTGGTAAATTTTTCATAGGATTGTGTCAAATTCCTGGAAGGCTAAGTATGCTCTTAACCTACATGAAGATAGCCGGCACTCTACACATAAGGTATGGTCGGTTCTTCCTCCATTCAAGTCTACCATTCGTCATCTGTGCACTCACTACTTTCCTCACATAACCACTCACATCAATCTCCAGCAGCAGTGTCCTAATTATTAAAAGAAACAACCAAACGAATCTGCAGGCTAGAACAAAATAAACATGTTGATGTAGAATGTAGATACAGTTCAGTCCAGCTAGACAACGCGCAGTCCTAACTTGATCTCGTAGTAACAAAGACAGTAACTCGCCAAGTTTGTGTGTGCCCGTAGGTATGCAAATTCCTATGTGTTAAACATTTAAGCCTGTGTACAACATTATCAAAGTTTAACCACAATGTTGAAACTGTAGTTGAGCTTGACTCTGGAGGAATATGTGACGCATATAAGTGACTGTTGTGAAAATATTTAAGGAGATCGGACCGGAGTAAAAATAAATTACGAAGGCATACGTATGTTTGCATAGTGTAGGGTTCCACACCTAGATACCAAGAACATACAGCGCACATCTATTAGCTCTTTGCGCAAAGTATGGAAATATGCATTATTTTAATGTTTTCCATATTCACAATTGACATATATAATATGTAATATTATTGGTTTAAAATTATCATATTTAATTATTAATGTTAATGTACGTAAGTTTGTAGTAATTGTAAGACATTTTATTAAATTTAATTGATTAATTAGTGTAATTGGCTATGATACCGTTCTAGTTAATAACAAATAAATAATGCATTAAAATTTATGCAACCAGCATAAATTTCGAAGTATGATTTTTTTACAGCCACAATATCAATTTCAACCTGATACTTCCACGCGTTCCCGATATAAAATGTCTTGACAGACGGACAGACAGACAAACGGACAAAAAAGTGATCCTATAAAGGTTCCTTTTTTCCTTATGAGGTACGGAACTCTAAAAATGACATTAAATAAATGTGAATTCAGATTCTATAATTGCGATTATCAGGAAAGAGGACCTCAGCAGTTTGACACTATCCTATGGAAAATTTACTAAATCGATGTTTTGTATTCCCCTATTTCCTCCGAATACAGTAAACCTATTTGATATATTTATGTCCTGATATAGATAAAGTAAAAAAGTATGTCCCTATTATTTTATTTTCGTTTATAAACTCTACATTTTTTGTAGTGAACCTCCAATCACGCGAGTAAAACTGCAATTTTTGGACTTTCACTATGAAAATTTCAAGGGTTTATAAAAAAAGTTAATATGACAGGGACATAGGTTACTTCATGATAAAAATATCAAGATATAAATTTATAGAATGGGTTTATTATATTCGGAGGAAACAGGGGAATATAAAACATCGATTTGGTAAATTTTTCTTAGGATTGTGTCAAACTTCTAGAAGGCCGCGTACGCTCTTAACTTCTTTGTTTTGGTATTGTTGATCAATGTTTATTAATTCATGTCAATTTCGTCTTCCCAAAACATTTTATTAAAAGAAAATCCAATTTCCGAGATCAACAAATCCAACATCTTCTTGTACTTACTGAAAGCGAGGGCGATAGCTTCCGTCAGATCTGTATCAGTTTTGCTATCAATCATGATATTGACGGCTTGGAGGCTCGATGGTTTGACGGCTTGATAGCTTGACGGCAGGTAAACAAGACATTAAGTTGTGTGAGTGAAATTTCTAGTTTTAATTAATGACCTTAATATAAGAGGTCTAACTATTATTTATGACTCCTATTACAGGTAGTCCTATTATAAAAAATATATCCGGACTGGCTCGGTGGCGTAATGGGAGTAAGCTCGACTGCCGATCATGAGGTACCGGGTTCGATCCCTATCATATTAACACATTGGTTATTGAGGTACAATACCGTTTTAATATTGCAATTAACTAAAATAATTACAACTAATTTGGTTTTTCCTATTACAGGTAAACATTCTGGGGTCATCTCATGGAAATATTAAAATTTATAAGCAATAGGTATTCGTGAGTACTTAAGTCAAAAACATAATTAGTGTTGAATGATTGAATGGTTATAATTGGTATAGAAAAATTTCGTCAATGACCAGTATCCCGTAGTAGTGCCGAGTGTTTTTTAATATTAATAAGTGGGATGCCTTTTTTTCACTTTTATCTTGAGGCTGGCTATCAAAATATTATTGATATAAGCACACACTGCCATGTGCTATTTGCTCAGTGTGCAGGTTGCACAGTGCAACAAAGATAGAAAGACGTACTTAAGACCGAAGTGTGACCGAGACAACAATAATATTCACCAGTACGACCTTACTTTACTGACCTACGTAGACCTAATGGAACCTAATTTGAGCTTGCCATTTTCGAAAAGCCAGTACCTCATCTCCCCTTTTCTTTATATCAGTGTATATATAAGTATTATAATATAAATCCATTTCTGCTCTTGTCTCATCCATCGAGGACCTAAATATTATTCATAATCACACAAGATAAGAATTTATAATAATAATATAATATCCTTCCCTATATTAAACCCACAACTTATCCCATATTATCGTTCGCTTGAAATATCTATACGAAAAACCGAGCGAAAGCGCTTTACAGGCACTTATCGATTTATGCCCCAATAAATAACAACTTTGATCCCTTTCATAAATTGGAAGGGATGTCAAAAATCCCTTCGTTCTTTATCGCGATTTTTTATAATTGCCACACATTTGTAGGCCTTTCAAGTGTTATAATCAATTTAGGAATGATGTCATAAATAAATTGTAAATCTCAAACATGAAAGACCTCAATTGGATGAAATGTTTTACGAAAGCAATATTATAAAGTTACAAAATAGCGGATTTAATTTTATCAATAATGAAATAAGTAGATAGAGATCAGTGATGCCTGATAGTTATACATTTTATTTGGCTGGATATTGATTTATGTAAGGATTATTTATGCTTTATCGAGTGTATTTACAAATGTAAGTAAACACCAATTAATGTTTCACAAATAAACTTAATTGATCAGACGCGGTTGACGGACGTCACTTACGGACACGACTGATCTGGGTGCACAGACGTTGTCATTCAGTAAAATTATTCAGCGAGCTAAATATATATCGGGCTTCCGTTCGCTCAAGGTAACTTGTCGCAGACATCTGCGACTTAAGGCTCAAACCCACCCCACTGCTCGTTCTGTGCATGGCCACGCGGTACAATTTAGCTGCGTGGGTTCATTTGTTTCACAACGTGGGTCTATGTTTCTACTGCAGGACATACTATACACGTATCCGTGAACCGCGTGCACAGCGCGCATGATGTTGGACAGCGTTGAGCTACGTGAGCGCCATATTCGAGCAAACCACGCGTGCTACCTGTACCACGCGTACATGGCGTTGACAGCGTTGAAGTACGCGAGCACCTTATGGTACTCGCGCTTCGATCGAGCCACGTGTGCGAGTCCCCACATACTTGGTGATTGATATTATGTCTTAAACCACATATTATGATTAAAAATGATAAAATGCTAATAAGATGAAAAACACTGATTTATTGATAGACCACAAATGATAATTTAAAGGAGCGAGAGAGTACGCGCGGTGCTGAGACCGTGTCCGATCGCGAACTGATTTGATTAGCAAATCATCGGACACGGTCACGTATTATGTCATGTATTAGAAATGCTGAACTGACTAAAATGCTTGCTGTGCGGTACACCGTACACTACGTCCGTGTGTACCAATGACGTCAATTCAGTCAATGCGCAGCGTGTCCGTGAGTTGCAGTGGACCCAGTTACATACAAACTTGACGCACGTGCGTAGTCTCTCCGTGCGCCGTGGTTGGTTGAGCCTTTAACGTCCGATACGCACAATTATTGGACATTCATAGTATAGTAAGTAGCAGCACACTGTTTCTCTTGGTCAAGACGACACTTACTTTTGTCCATCGGTAATTTTTTCGCGCACGAACAGCCCTCATATGACATAAAAATCGCGTCTGCTATAGTCGGGTCCGTCAGCCCCATTCCGATAAAATTTTGTTTCTACCCGAATGCGATAACTTTTGAAACCATTCCATTTCACGTTACATAATATGTTATTAATATTAATAATTTATTGTCGAAACAAACTTACTCCAATATATCGGGAGATTAATTACAATCGCATTCGACCATTAATAACTGGCAACTTCATAATATATTTATTTTTAACTGTTAATATTAAAATACGGAGAGCCTTTTTACGCTAATTGTTTTTGTAACGGACCGTGGGGAAGTTAACTTCAGAGACTACTCCCGTTTTCTTTAAATAACTATTTTTTACACAATAACTCCTTGCACGCATAATAAAATATGCAATGGGGTCCTATTATATACAATAGAGCATATTATACCATTTCCTTACGAAGAAAGTAGCTTGATTCCCACCTAAATTGATGATGGCGAACGGTTGTAGTCCTGTAAATTTCATACAATTTATTTCAACTTTTAAAGTGTAATTTATTGGTGAAGTGTTGCATGTGAAGTGTATTGATCATATTCACATTATGTGTAAACATAATTCTTCTTCTTTTCGAGTCAATATGGCTAGTGATCTATAATATTTTGGTCCAGTATTTTGCCAGATCTACGGCGTTTTGGTTTGCTTCGAAAAATTCCTTCATCGTAGCTGCGGTGGGACAGTTAGGGCACTGCAGGAGGTGAGCCATTGACTTGACAGCACCACAATCACTCTTCGCTAGAGAAATCCCACCTAACCCAGTTTTCTTGGCATTTTCCGAGACCAGCTCAAAGTATGTTTAAGGTTTCCCAACTAACCAAAGAAGATTGTTGACGGCGGCGTATCCATTTGGGTCAACTTTGAGGCGGGCGGCTGTCTCGACTCTAGGCTGCTTGGGGCTTAAGGCCGTGGCTCCTGTCGAAGTTTTGACTCAACGTCTCAGTGTGCGCGGCTGTGAGGGCAGGTGGCGGCCACTTTGTCTGAGGATGCTTCCCGTGAACTATTTATATCGTTTTGGCGAGAAATCAAACGAGTCTCTAGTTCCACCAATTTACCAGAGGTGTGACTTTGTGACTGGATGAATTATTAACTCGTCTTGACTTTGATTTGACAAGAACTTGAATATTTGAAAATATTTATCATCATACTTGATACCGGCAATTCGTTCGGTGGGACCACATAAAAGTAGTTATTCTGATTAACCATGCATGTGTGCGTGACGGCTACACGCATGGCCAACCTGACTTGACATTTAATTAACTTTATACATTGATATAAAAAGGGGGGATAGGGTACGTTCTCTCAGCGCTTACTCAACAAAGGGCACGTGCAATTTGCTCAGTGTGAAGTTTGCTCAGTGACATATTATAATGAACAACAAAGATAGAAAGACGTGCCTAAGACCGAAGTGCGACCGAGACAATAATATTATTCGCTCGTACGACCTTACTTTACTAACATACGTTGACCTAATGGGACCTAATTTGAGCTTGCCATATTCGAGAAGCCAGTACTTCATCTCCCCTTTTCTTTTATCATTGACTATTGACTATGGTATTTTTAATGAATTGTGGCAGAAATGAATGAGAGAGATAGAAACTTTTCATATTATGCGAGTCCCATTTGATATTGACCAATTTATTATTAAAACCTGTCGATGGACGTTATAAAAATTTTATGATCTTTTTGTTATCGGTAAAGTGGGCATAAAGAAAACAATTTTCAGTCCAATCGACTAAAACTGTTTACCACTCAGACTCAAAGCCTTTGAAATTCCAATAGAATTGAAATGCACACGAAATCGCTTAGGAATTTCTATAAATTCTTATTTCATCGCATTTGTCCATACTTTGCAGTTCAGATGAATAGTATTCTAGGCTTTAACACTAAGAAATATGGTTGCATTCAGCTTGCATAATAAATTGCATAGAGTTATGCATATTGAGAATTGTCAGACTCGCTAAAACGTGATCGGTTTAAGTTCTAGACCTGAAGATTTGCACGTAGATACCTAAACGATATGACGATACGTGACGTGAATGGATTTAATGTGACAGGTAGGCGATTTTCCCGGAAATAAAATATATTTTATGCTAAATTGGGTGGATATACCGGCAAATGCGAAAATTTTTGTGTTATGTGCAAATGCATAATAAATATGCAATTTAAGACCAAGGTGAGTACTGTGTCAACAAATGTGTGTGTCAAAAGTGTGTGTACAATGAAGAGGTCTCGGGTTCGATCCCCAGGTCAGCCAAAGTGTTAAATATTGGATTTTTCCATTAGGAACTAGGATTGGATTGGATTGGATTTAGGATTGAATTAACTCAATAACTGCCTGGAGTCTGGAACTGTGCCCGGTAGATGGCAATAGGCTCGCCCCCTATTACATGAGACCAATAACATACCGGCGAAATGTGGGTGTATCTACTATGGGACTGAGTCCTGGGTACACCTCTGCCTACCCCTTCGGGAAAAAGGCGTAAATGTATGTTATGTTATGTGAATACTGTGACACCGACAGCACCTTGGGTTCGCTGTCATCTGATAGCGGTATAGAGCATTTGAATTTTCTATAGGCTAGCATATCAGCTCAATTAATTTGATTAAGTTGATAAAAACATATTATGGCATTATTAAATTAATTTTATAGGCAGATGATAAAGATTTATTAATTAAATCCAAACAGCTTTCCAATAGCAAAATAAAATTAACCGAGTTATATTATGAAATACATTAAACCTATGAAAACGGTTATAATGGCAGCTAATAATTAATATTTAATGCATCATATTGAAATTAACAATTAATTATTATGACTTTGTAACGAAAATTATTGTCATTTTAATGAGGGTGCATTTCCACTAAACATGAACGAGGTTGCGTAGCGACGGATGGAATAATAAGCTAACACTTTACGCGATCTTTTTCTTTTGTTTAGAACCAAAAGAAACACTTAATTGACCTTGTATCTACTGAGGGACTGAGTCCTGGGTACACCTCTGCCTACCCCTTCGGGAAAAAGGCGTGAATGTATGTTTTTTATGTAATTGACCTTGCCTCTAGTTGTATCTTTACTTAAGGGAACCGCTCAGAGGAGCGAAGTTTTTTGTACATACAAAATATTATATATACATCGTTAAGGCATACGTATGTATTTATAGGGTAGGGTCCCATACCTAGATACCTGAATGAAACGCATTAAATCGCTATTAGTTCCTTGCGCAAAGAATGGAAATATGCAGTAAAATGGCCATAACTTTTGATTGCGGTAACTGAGAAGTATGACTTTTTTACCACCACAAGAGACCTCAGATTTAAGTACTTGATATAAATTTCAACTTGATACCTCCACGTATTCCCGATAAAAAGTGTCTTGACAGACAGACAGACAGCAACAAAGTGATTCTATAAGGGTTACTTTTTGCATTTGAGGTACGGAACCCTAAAATAAAGAGATTCGTGAGAGGGATGCGTGGCGACTAAAATCGTAATGATAATAATATCTGATACGAGTTCGCTAGATATGTATATAGCTCGACAGAAAAACGTAGAAATGGAACCAATATAAAGTGTAACTCTATTGTTTTTTTTTTTTTAATAGTGCCTTTATTGAAAAAAGACTAAACAATAGAGCTACCTACTTACTATCTACCCTAACTAAATACACTTTACCATAGAGCACTTCGAAAATCCACATGTCAGCCTTATAGAAAGACCAAGTGCTCTAAACCACTGTCAGATGGCAGCGTACCCAAGATACTGGCGGCATTGCCACGTTGAATAGCAATGTTTATACGTTGAGCCAGATAAACGCCAGCATTTTGATCACTATTGATTCATACATACATACATACAGTCACGCCTTGTTTCCGGTGGGGTAGGCAGAGACTACTTCCCTCCACTTGCTACGATCCTGACATACAACTTTCGCTTCGTTCACTTTCATGACATTTTTCATACATGCTCGTCGTTTGGAGGTACTTTTGACTTGGCTTTTCCTAAGAACAACGTCAACTTGTTCATGAAAAGTACGCCTAGGTCGACCCCTACCGCCTTGACCATTCACACTAGCCTTATAAATCTCTTTTGTTAATATTCCTTTCACCCATCCTCTCCACATGTCCGAACTATTAATTTGATTCATTTGTGTTTATATCTAAAAAATTCCGTGGTGGCCATTTATTCATATTCTTTTCTATCAATCTGTAAATTGTCGCACTGTATATTATCTGCACAGCGTCGCTATATCCATCTCCGCGCCGTTCAGCTTGCTCGCACATCTTTGGTGGAAACGCACCCTAATAATGTCAATGGAAATGGTTTACGATTACATAATATAATATTATGTATTAAATAATAGGTAATATGTTTAATTGAATAATGAAATATTAATTGCTTATGTAGTGATTAACAATTTATTAAATAACGATATAGTCATTAGCTACTTTATCTCGTATAAATACTACTTAATATTATATAAATGCGAAAGTTTGTGAGGACGGATGGATGTTTGTTACTCTTTCACGCCAAAACTACTGAACCGATTGTAGTGACATTCGGTATGTAGTTACAAATACCGACATTCACAGTATAATTGAGATAATTCCTTATGAAAAAATCCAATATTACATTTCCTGACCTGAGGATTGAACCCAGGACCGCATGATCAAGCTTGCGCCCGCTACGCCACCAAGGTAGTAACATAACATAACATAGCATACATTCACGCCTTTTTCCCTAAGGGGTAGGCAGAGGTGTACCCTGGACTCAGTCCCATAGTAGATACACCCACATTTCGCCAGTATGTTATTGGTCCCATGTAATAGGGGGCGAGCCTATTGCCATCTACCGGGCACAGTTCCAAGGTAAAGACTACCTTGGAACTGTAGTAATTAAGTAGTAAATAATTAAGTAAATACACTAAAAATTATTATTAGTGTCCAGCCGTCTCGTTTCCGGCTATATAATAGGGCCACCCCTTTCTCATCCCGTGGGAGCCGTGAAACCCGGCAGAAGGACATATTCGAAAAGTGGGCAGCAGCGCTCTTCGGCACCAAGTATTCCAACTACTGCGATCACCAAGCCGCACAACAAGCGTGGTGATTACGACAAAATCCCCCCATATCAATAATTCATGGCGTTCTATGAGGTTCTATAGGGGAGGCCGATGTTCAGCAGTGGACATCTTCCGGCTGGTGATGATGATGAATAATTATTATATACTAGCTGTGACCCGCGGTTTCACCCGCGTAGTCTTCGTTCCCGTGGGAATATCGGGATAAAAAGTACCCTATGTGTTATTCCAGGGTCTAAGCTACTTACGTACCAAATTTCAGCCCAATCGGTTCAGTAGTATTGGCGTGAAAGAGTAACAAACATCCATACATACATCCATACTTACAAACTTTCGCCTTTATAATAGTATTAGGTAGTATTAGGATATGAAAATTGAGATGTTTATTGTGTGTATACACACAAAATTGTAGTGTAAATTGTAGTGTGTAGCAAAATTGTTGTTTTGTAGTGGTAGGCGTCTTTTGCAGGAGGCCGCCTGGGGAAGTACCACACCTTTGCCAGTTATTCATCCGCCAAGCAGTAATGTGCAAACATACGTACTGTGTTCCGGTATGAAGGGCAATGTTACCAGCGAAATTACTGGGCATGATGAGATTCAACAACTCATATCTCAGGGTGACAGGCGCAGTGCAGTGTCGCGCAGAATTTTGAATTTTAAAACACTGGGTGTCACTGTGTGGGCAATCATGATGCTTACCATCAGGCACCTGATTTGCTCGTCTTGTCACTCACTATCATAAAAAAAAAATAGTGTTGATTTTTCTTGAAATGGGTATGAAGATAGATGAAATCCAGAAAAGTATAGGATACAATAGGACAATTTCAGTAGCTAATTTTATTTTGATGTCAATTTGTAAATAAAAGGAATAAAACTTTACATTATAATTTTACACAAGTCAAAATATATTAGAGAATGTACATATATTTCAGGTTAGATTGTCTTACAAATTCAATGTTGTATCTGCAAAAGGCCATAATATTTTAATAAAATGTTACCCGAACAAAAAATAAATCACGTTATCTTTCGCCATAAAACTCACCAGCAGTTCATAAAACATATACTGGCAAACTGGCAACATTATTGTATCCCATATAATATGACTGGTGTTGCATGTACTGAAATATTTTCTAGAGATGTGCCAACTAGAAATAAATGAGACTCGTGATAAGTCGAGTGGAAATTCATATTACTTAATTGCGCAACTTGTGTTAACTGGGCGTAGTAAATGTAACTAATTTCTTTTTTACTATTTTTTTCTATAATTGACGTCATGCAAGAACGAAATTAGTCGTTTCTTTATGACACAAATGACCAACAAACAGACGGACCGCGGCATATTATATGGAAAGCCTTCCAGTATTCAGAACCGCCTGATGGCTCGCGGTTACCGCCGCCTATGGATACCTGCAACACCAGGGAATACCCCTGGTGTTGCAGGTATCTATGTTGCCAGTATGTTGCCGACCCGACCAACACTCTATTAACTCTCCTTTTGAAGAATCCCATGTCAACCATGTCCAAGCTCAACGGGAAGACCGCTGCAGAGCACCACAGCAGCAGAAGCTGCTGTAGTTCTTCAGATTTTTCTGCAGAGCTGCATAATAACGGGAGAATTGCAGTGTGTGACGTCCACAGTCCACACACTGTGCGATTATAGATTTTTCAGTCAAGCTCTCACAGAATGATATAAATAAACCTTTCATTGCTACACCAGACAAAAGAATTAACCCGCAAATTATAATTCTTACATTAAAAAATGGCATTCTTATCACCAATTATACAAAATACTATAGTAATTATACTACTTGTTTTGATTCGTTCATGTTTATTATTCGAATTGGGTACACGTATTGTCCCATCTCTAAATATTTCCACACACATACTATGATAATGTTGTGTCACTGTTATCTTGATCGGTTTACCTACAAAAGGGTATGATCGGGAAAACGTCATTGGAAAACAGTAATTTACTGAAGTGAGTGTTTAAATGGGCTTCTTGTATATTGGTTTAAGGCGCGGTGTTAAGCTAATTCGCCCTCTCGCTCACACGTACCCACATTTTTGAAAACATAAAAAACGTAAAATAAAGACAATTTGGATCTAGAAAATATCAATAGTATAACGATTCAGAAAAATCCAATTTACCCCAAACAAAAAAAGTCAAATGTATACTTATATGTAGATAGGTGATAGCTTGGATTAACATAAAATATATGGTTTATATGCTTACTTTTTTAATCATGTAACGCGGGGAAAAGTCTAGTTAGTATGAATATTATTGTGTTTTTACATAATATAAGTAAGTTTCCTTTTATATCGATATATACGTACGCCATCTAGTCGATACAATCCATACCACTAGCGGACGGCGACGCGACGGCCTTACATATTTCACGCACACATTTGACACATGTACACACGTTATGTGTTCTATGTAGTAGAAGTAGGCTATTAAATGAGAGCATTTATATGGAGTGACGGGAGCCTACTATGAGTCTTCTTCAGTAAATGTAAAATATCATTGCTTCTTTTCATCAATTCCTTTTCAGTTATGCTGCAGTCGGATAAAATATTGAACGTTGAAACTAAAAAATACCCTCGACATTCCTTTATATTATTACGTATATGTAGACTTATTGGCAATGTTAGAAATTCTATGCATATAAAGTCCCTTACCTTTCCGTTGTTTCGTAAACAAGATCTGAGACCTCGATTTTCGCCAAACCGAAAAACTAACGATAAATTCTCTCGGCCACAAATCTGAGGACCCCAATAATTCGTGCCGATTTATAAAGGAGACGTCATCATATTTGGTGGACTAGTGGATGTAGTAAGGACTGAATAATACGGGGGCTAGTACATGGGACATTAAAAACCTAGTTATGTTTTTATTGTCAACGAAGTCTACTCAAACTCAAACAAAAATATGTATTCAACTAGGTCACATTCTGACACTTTTGCAAGTCAATGGAGATAAATCGGTAAGATACCCCGACAAGAAGAACGCACGAGAAACTTGTAGACCTTAATTTTTTCAACTGATTGTTTTACAATAATATTTGGTTTGGTTACGTTTGGTTACGTTTGTTTGTTTGGAAGGTGCCGGGAGGTGGCTATCCTACTATGGGACTGATTCCTACCCCTGCGGGAAAAAGACACAATGTTATGTTATGTTAATAATTCTTAATTTATTATTTCTATTTACAATAACATAATATGACACAAAGTAACTATATTTATAATGTTATAAGATGACTTTACTCACGTTTAAGGCGGTAAAACTCAACCTAGGTTAAAATTGTGGGCCACGTAGTCTTGGTTCCCGTGGGAATATCTGGATAAAAAATACTCTATGCGTTATTCTAGGGTCTGAGGTTCACAAACCAAATTTCATCTTAATCGGTTCAGTGGTTATTTATTACCCATACAAACCTCCACCCTCCTTTTCACCCCCTTAAAGACTTATTGCTGGGATCAAAACTATCTTATGTTCTTTTCCGGAATTCAAACTATCTCTAATAAGGCCGCCAGTTGTTACTTCTTTCTAGTTTTAAGTTTTCCTTCTTTGTTATTTTGTTATATTGTGGTACTAATAAAGAGTTTTCATTCATTCATTCATTCCAAATTTCATCTAAATTGGTTTGGCGGTTTAAACGTGTTTTGGCGACGTGAGGTGCCACCACTAACAAAAAAAAAATAACGACGTCGAAAGCCAAATCATCTGTCAACGTCACTGTCACAGGACGGAACTTTTCTCCTGTGACGTCTATGACATAACCTTACATAAAACGTCGTTATTTGTGGGTGAAATCGTGGTTTTTTATTTTTGCAAAATTTCGTTTTTTGTCACCACCAGCGTGATTAGGTAACAAACAGACAGAGTAACAGAGTTACAAACGTTTTTATAATATTTCCTAGTCTGGATAAATATGAGTAGCATTTACGATAGTTTTCAAAATCGTACACGAATACCTATATCTTTATAACCATATTCATATAAACTCCAGGGCGAAATAGCCCGACTCGCCCCATCCCTGGTTCATCCCTGAAGCGTCGTCTTATTCGGTAGCCATCTTTGCCTCCCATTTTGTCGACGTTGATAAATAATTTCATTTCTTTCCCCGAATCGTTTTCAAGGGTGCGGATACAATATCGGATTTTTCTGGGGCGATTGGTGAAAAGCCATTTTTCTGGTAAATAAGGTGAGAATGGAGAGAATTGACAGATTATGAAAAGGATGAGAATAAATGAGAAAAATTAACTATTTTATGATACTGACATTTACAAGGGCAATTTATATTTTTATAGGCTACGCGGTCTATTCGCTTGATGCTTACCTGATGCTGAACTGATGCTGTACCGCCCCTCATATCTCAATATTATAAAAATATTGCACGTGGCACCACTTAAGCAACTGTCAACATGACATTTTTAGCGGTCTATTCGCTTGAAATACAATATGAATATGAAGAAATATTTCACCTACGAGCGGGACTTAAACC